>CM056997.1:227702225-228059915 GCA_029891345.1 Dryococelus australis | reverse complement strand
AGTTCTCTGACAAAATACTATGAGTACCTACCAATACTGATGGCTTGTCATTACAGGTTTAAATGGCTCTAGTATAACTTCTGTGTCTGAGACAGTGTTTACTTCCTCAAAGTACATAAGGTCCCTAACTTCATCCTTTTGGTAAAGTGATTTTATACTAGATGTATTGATTCCCATAATCTAGTCCGAGTTCCTGCAAAATTATAGATACTACCATATGATGTTTCATATACAGTTCTAAATGGCTCTAGTATTAAATTCTGTGCTTGATACATGTTTATTCCTCAACGTAATAATGTGTCCTAGACATTTTTCTAAGTATTTTACTCTAGATTTTTGATTACATATTAGTCCGAGTTCCTTGACAAATATCTAGATACCACTACTGATGCAAATCTATAACTCTAATGGCTTCTAGTATACTTAGTGTCTAGAAAGTTTTCTTCCTAACAGTTACTCATAAGGTCCCTAACTTCATCCCTTTTGGTAAAGTGATTTTACTACTAGATGTATTGATTACCATAATCTAGTCGAGTTCCTCTGCACAAATACTATAGAGTCCTACCAATACTGATGCTTGTATATACAGTTAAATGGCTCTGTATAACTTCTGTGTCTGAGACATGTTACTTCTCAAACGTACATAAGGTCCCTAACTTCATCCCTTTTGGTAAAGTGATTTTACTACTAGATGTATTGATTACCCATAATCTAGTCCGAGTTCCTCTGCACAAAATACTATAGAGTATACCTCCAATACTGATGGCTTGTCATATACACGGTTTAAATTGGCTTAGTATAACTTCTGTTGTCTGAGACAGTGTTTACTTCCCAAACGTACATAAGGTCCTAACTTCATCCTTTTGGTAAATGATTTATACTAGATGTATTGATTCCCATAATCTAGTCGAGTTCCTCTGCACAAAATACTATAGAGTACCTACCAATACTGATGTTGTCATATACACGGTTAATGGCTCTAGTATAACTTCTGTGTCTGAGACATGTTTACTTCCTCAAACGTACATAAGGTCCTAACTTCATCCTTTTGGTAAAGTGATTTTACTACTAGATGTATGATTACCATAATTAGTCGAGTTCCTCTGCACAAAATACTATAGAGTACCTACCATATGATGGCTTTCATATACAGGTTAATGGCTCTAGTATAACTTCTGTGTCTGAGACAGTGTTACTTCTCAAACGTACATAAGGTCCCAACTTCTCCCTTTTGGTAAAGTGTTTTATACAGATGTATTGTACCTAATTGTCGAGTTCCTCTGCACAAAATACTATGAGTACCTACCATACTGATGGCTTGTCATATAAGTTAAATGCTCTAGTATACTTCTGTGTCTGAGACATGTTTATTCTATAAGGTCCTAACCATCCTTTGGTAAGGATTATACTAGTTGATACATACATGTCCTTGCAAGTGATTTTACTACTAGATGTATTGATTACCCATAATCTAGTCCGAGTTCCTCTGCACAAAATACTATAGAGTACCTACCAATACTGATGGCTTGTCATATACATGGTTAAATGGCTCTAGTATAACTTCTGTGTCTGAGACAGTGTTTACTTCCTCAAACGTACATAAGGTCCCTAACTTCATCCCTTTTGGTAAAGTGATTTTACTACTAGATGTATTGATTACCCATAATCTAGTCCGAGTTCCTCTGCACAAAATACTATAGAGTACCTACCAATACTGATGGCTTGTCATATACACGGTTAAATGGCTCTAGTATAACTTCTGTGTCTGAGACAGTGTTTACTTCCTCAAACGTACATAAGGTCCCTAACTTCATCCCTTTTGGTAAAGTGATTTTACTACTAGATGTATTGATTACCCATAATCTAGTCCGAGTTCCTCTGCACAAAATACTATAGAGTACCTACCAATACTGATGGCTTGTCATATACACGGTTAAATGGCTCTAGTATAACTTCTTGTCTGAAAATGTTACTCCCACAACTAATAGTCCCATAACTTCACCTTTGGTAAATGATTTTACTACTAGATGTATTGAACCCTATCTATCCTTCCATATCCTACAAAATACTATAGTATCTACTACGATGGTTACATATAGCGTTAATATCTCTGAAAATATTCTGGTCTCAAACAATGTTACTTCATAAACTACTAAAGGTCCTAACTATATCCCTTTGTTAACATGATTTACTCTAATTACTGTACCCATAACTATCGAGTCCTTGCCAAATACTATGTCTACAATACTGATTAGGCATTAATATCCGGTTATGGCTCTAGAAATACTTGTCTAACCAATTACATTGTCAACTACATAAGGTCATATTACCTTTTGTAAATGATTTACTATAGATTATTGTACCATAAACTAATCGAGTTCCCTCACAATACTATGTTACTACAATATTAGCTTAGTATATTACCGTTAAATGTCGATATTCTGTCTAAGACATAGGTTACTTCCTCAACCATAAGGTCCTAAACTCATATCCCTTTGTAAGTATTTTACTACTAAGTATTATACCCATAATCTATCCATTCTCTGAAAATACTATAGAGTACCTACCAATACTATCTTGTCATATCACTTAAATGGCTCTTCCGAGTTCCTCTGCACAAAATACTATAGAGTACTACCAATACTGATGGCTTGTCATTAACGTTAAATGGCTCTAGTATAACTTCTGTGTCTGAGACATGTTACTTCCTCAAACTACATAAGTCCCTAACTTCATCCCTTTTGTAAAGTGATTTTACTACAGATGTATGATTACCCATAATCTAGTCCAGTCCTCTGCACAAAATACTATAAGTACCTACCAATACTGATGGCTTGTCATATACAGGTTAAATGGCTCAGTAACTTCTTGTCGAGACATGTTTACTTCTCAAACTACATAAGGTCCCTAACTTCATCCTTTTGGTAAAGTGATTACTACAAGTATTGATTACCCATAATCTAGTCCGATTCCTCTGCACAAAATACTATAGAGTACCTACAATACGAGCTTGTCATAACACGTTAAATGCTCTATATAACTTCTGTCTGAGACAGTGTTACTTCCTCAACTACATAGTCCTAACTCATCCTTTTGTAAATGTTTACTACTAGATTATTGATTACCCATAATCTAGTCCAGTTCCTTGCACAAAATACTATAAGTACCTACCAATATGATGGCTTGTCATATACAGTTAAATGGCTCAGTATAACTTCTGTGTCTGAGACATTTTACTTCTCAAACGTACATAAGCCCAACCATCCTTTGTAAATGATTACTACTAGATGTATTGATTACCCATAATTAGTCCGAGTTCCTCTGCACAAATACTATAAGTACCTACCAATACTGATGCTTGTCATATACACGTTAAATGCTCTATAACTTCTGTGTCTGAGACAGTGTTACTTCCTCAACGTACATAAGGTCCCTAACTCATCCCTTTTGTAAAGTGATTTTACTACAGATTATGATACCCAAACTAGTCAGTTCCTCTGCACAAAATACATAGATACCTACCAATACTGAGCTTGTCATATACACGGTTAAATGGCTCTAGTATAACTTCTGTGTCTGAGACAGTGTTTACTTCCTCAAACGTACATAAGGTCCCTAACTTCATCCCTTTTGGTAAAGTGATTTTACTACTAGATGTATTGATTACCCATAATCTAGTCCGAGTTCCTCTGCACAAAATACTATAGAGTACCTACCAATACTGATGGCTTGTCATATACATGGTTAAATGGCTCTAGTATAACTTCTGTGTCTGAGACAGTGTTTACTTCCTCAAACGTACATAAGGTCCCTAACTTCATCCCTTTTGGTAAAGTGATTTTACTACTAGATGTATTGATTACCCATAATCTAGTCCGAGTTCCTCTGCACAAAATACTATAGAGTACCTACCAATACTGATGGCTTGTCATATACACGGTTAAATGGCTCTAGTATAACTTCTGTGTCTGAGACAGTGTTTACTTCCTCAAACGTACATAAGGTCCCTAACTTCATCCCTTTTGGTAAAGTGATTTTACTACTAGATGTATTGATTACCCATAATCTAGTCCGAGTTCCTCTGCACAAAATACTATAGAGTACCTACCAATACTGATGGCTTGTCATATACACGGTTAAATGGCTCTAGTATAACTTCTGTGTCTGAGACAGTGTTTACTTCCTCAAACGTACATAAGGTCCCTAACTTCATCCCTTTTGGTAAAGTGATTTTACTACTAGATGTATTGATTACCCATAATCTAGTCCGAGTTCCTCTGCACAAAATACTATAGAGTACCTACCAATACTGATGGCTTGTCATATACACGGTTAAATGGCTCTAGTTAAACTTCTGTGTCTGAGACAGTGTTTACTTCCTCAAACGTACATAAGGTCCCTAACTTCATCCCTTTTGGTAAAGTGATTTTACTACTAGATGTATTGATTACCCATAATCTAGTCCGAGTTCCTCTGCACAAAATACTATAGAGTACCTACCAATACTGATGGCTTGTCATATACACGGTTAAATGGCTCTAGTATAACTTCTGTGTCTGAGACAGTGTTTACTTCCTCAAACGTACATAAGGTCCCTAACTTCATCCCTTTTGGTAAAGTGATTTTACTACTAGATGTATTGATTACCCATAATCTAGTCCGAGTTCCTCTGCACAAAATACTATAGAGTACCTACCAATACTGATGGCTTGTCATATACACGGTTAAATGGCTCTAGTATAACTTCTGTGTCTGAGACAGTGTTTACTTCCTCAAACGTACATAAGGTCCCTAACTTCATCCCTTTTGGTAAAGTGATTTTACTACTAGATGTATTGATTACCCATAATCTAGTCCGAGTTCCTCTGCACAAATACTATAGAGTACCTCCAATACTGATGCTTGTATATACACGTTAAATGGCTCTAGTATAACTTCTGTGTCTGAGACATGTTACTTCCTCAAACTACATAGGTCCCTAACTTCATCCTTTTGGTAAAGTGATTTTATACTATGATGTATTGATTACCCAAATCTAGTCCAGTTCCTCTGCCAAATACTAAGAGTACCTACCATACTGATGCTTGCATATACACGTTAAATGGCTCTATAAAACTTCTGTGTCTGAACATTTTACTTCCCAATACATAAGGTCCCACTCTTTGGTAAAGTGTTTACTACAATGTTTGTACCCATAATATCGTCCTGCACAATACATAGATCCTACCAATGATGGCTTGTTAACACGTAATCTTATAAACTTCTGGTCGACGTGTTACTTCCAACTACAAGGTCCAACTCACCTTTTGTAAATATTTACTCGAGATATTACCCAAATCTATCCATCCTGCCAAAATACTTAGTACTACCATACGTGCTTGTCCGAGTTCCTCTGCACAAAATACTATAGAGTACCTACCAATACTGATGGCTTGTCATATACACGGTTAAATGGCTCTAGTATAACTTCTGTGTCTGAGACAGTGTTTACTTCCTCAAACGTACATAAGGTCCCTAACTTCATCCCTTTTTGGTAAAGTGATTTTACTACTAGATGTATTGATTACCATAATCTAGTCCGAGTTCCTCTGCACAAAATACTATAGAGTACCTACAATACTGATGGCTTGTCATATACACGGTTAAATGGCTCTAGTATAACTCTGTGTTGAGACAGTGTTTACTTCCTCAAACGTACATAAGGTCCTAACTTCATCCCTTTTGGTAAAGTGATTTTACTACTAGATGTATTGATTACCCATAATCTAGTCGAGTTCCTCTGCACAAAATACTATGAGTACCTCCATATGATGGCTTGTCATATACACGGTTAAATGGCTCTAGTATAACTTCTGTGTCTGAGACAGTGTTTACTTCCTCAAACGTACATAAGGTCCCTAACTTCATCCCTTTGGTAAAGTGATTTTACTACTAGATGTATTGATTACCCATATCTAGTCGGTTCTCTGCACAAAATACTATGGAGTACCTCCAATACTGATGGCTTGTCATATACCGGTTAAATGGCTCTAGTATAATTCTGTGTCTGAGACAGTGTTTACTTCCTCAAACGTACATAAGGTCCCTAACTTCATCCTTTTGGTAAAGTGATTTTACTACTAGATGTATTGATTACCATAATCTAGTCGAGTTCCTCTGCACAAAATACTATAGAGTACTACCAATACTGATGGCTTGTCATATACACGGTTAAATGGCTCTAGTATAACTTCTGTGTCTGAGACAATGTTTACTTCCTCAAACGTACATAAGGTCCCTAACTTCATCCTTTTGGTAAAGTGATTTTACTACTAGATGTATTGATTACCCATAATCTAGTCCGAGTTCCTCTGCACAAATACTATAGAGTACCTACCAATACTGAGGCTTGTTATATACGGTTAAATGGCTCTAGTATAACTTCTGTGTCTGAGACATGTTTACTTCTCAAACGTACATAAGGTCCCTAACTTCATCCCTTTTGGTAAAGTGATTTTACTACTAGATGTATTGATTACCCATAATCTGTCGAGTTCCTCTGCACAAAATACTATAGAGTACCTACCAATACTGATGGCTTTATATACACGGTTAAATGGTCTAGTATACTTCTGTGTCTGAGACAGTGTTTACTCCTCAACGTACATAAGGTCCCAACTTCATCCTTTTGGTAAGTGATTTTACTACTAGATGTATTGATTACCATAATCTAGTCCGAGTTCTCTGCACAAAATACTATAGAGTACCTACCCATATGATGGCTTGTATATACAGTTAAATGGCTTAGTATACTTCTGTGTTGAGACAGTGTTTACTTCCTCAAACGTACATAGGTCCCTAACTTCATCCCTTTGGTAAAGTGATTTTACTACTAGATGTATTGATTACCATAATCTAGTCGAGTTCCTCTGCACAAAATCTATAGAGTACCTACCAATACTGATGGCTTGTCATATACACGGTTAAATGGCTCTAGTATAACTTCTGTGTCTGAGACAGTGTTTACTTCCTCAAACGTACATAAGGTCCCTAACTCATCCCTTTTGGTAAAGTGATTTTACTACTAGATGTATTGATTACCCATAATCTAGTCCGAGTTCCTCTGCACAAAATACTATAGAGTACCTACCAATACTGATGGCTTGTCATATACACGGTTAAATGGCTCTAGTATAACTTCTGTGTCTGAGACATGTTTTACTTCCTCAAACGTACATAAGGTCCCTAACTTCATCCCTTTTGGTAAAGTGATTTTACTACTAGATGTATTGATTACCCATAATCTAGTCCGAGTTCCTCTGCACAAAATACTATAGAGTACCTACCAATACTGATGGCTTGTCATATACACGGTTAAATGGCTCTAGTATAACTTCTGTGTCTGAGACAGTGTTTACTTCCTCAAACGTACATAAGGTCCCTAACTTCATCCCTTTTGGTAAAGTGATTTTACTACTAGATGTATTGATTACCCATAATCTAGTCCGAGTTCCTCTGCACAAAATACTATAGAGTACCTACCAATACTGATGGCTTGTCATATACACGGTTAAATTGCTCTAGTATAACTTCTGTGTCTGAGACAGTGTTTACTTCCTCAAACGTACATAAGGTCCCTAACTTCATCCCTTTTGGTAAAGTGATTTTACTACTAGATGTATTGATTACCCATAATCTAGTCCGAGTTCCTCTGCACAAAATACTATAGAGTACCTACCAATACTGATGGCTTGTCATATACAGGTTAAATGGCTCTAGTATAACTTCTGTGTCTGAGACAGTGTTTACTTCCTCAAACGTACATAAGGTCCCTAACTTCATCCCTTTTGGTAAAGTGATTTTACTACTAGATGTATTGATTACCCATAATCTAGTCCGAGTTCCTCTGCACAAAATACTATAGAGTACCTACCAATACTGATGGCTTTTCATATACACGGTTAAATGGCTCTAGTATAACTTCTGTGTCTGAGACAGTGTTTACTTCCTCAAACGTACATAAGGTCCCTAACTTCATCCCTTTTGGTAAAGTGATTTTACTACTAGATGTATTGATTACCCATAATCTAGTGCGAGTTCCTCTGCACAAAATATATAGAGTACCTACCAATACTGATGGTCTTTTCATATACACGTTTGAATGGCTCTAGTATAACTTCTGTGTCTGAGACAGTGTTTACTTCCTCAAACGTACATAAGGTCCCTAACTTCATCCCTTTTGGTAAAGTGATTTTACTACTAGATGTATTGATTACCCATAATCTAGTCCGAGTTCCTCTGCACAAAATACTATAGAGTACCTACCAATACTGATGGCTTGTCATATACACGGTTAAATTGCTCTAGTAAACTTCTGTGTCTGAGACAGTGTTTACTTCCTCAAACGTACATAAGGTCCCTAACTTCATCCCTTTTGGTAATGTGATTTTACTACTAGATGTATTGATTACCCATAATCTAGTCCGAGTTCCTCTGCACAAAATACAAAGAGTACCTACGAATACTGATGGCTTGTCATATACACGGTTAAATGGCTCTAGTATAACTTCTGTGTCTGAGACAGTGTTTACTTCCTCAAACGTACATAAGGTTTCTAACTTCATCCCTTTTGGTAAAGTGATTTTACTACTAGATGTATTGATTACCCATAATCTAGTCCGAGTTCCTCTGCACAAAATACTATAGAGTACCTACCAATACTGATGGCTTGTCATATACACGGTTAAATGGCTCTAGTTTTAATCCCTTCTGTGTCTGAGACAGTGTTTACTTCCTCAAACGTACATAAGGTCCCTAACTTCTTCCCTTTTGGTAAAGTGATTTTACTACTAGATGTATTGATTACCCATAATCTAGTCCGAGTTCCTCTTCACAAAATACTATAGAGTACCTACCAATACTGATGGCTTGACATATACACGGTTAAATGGCTCTAGTATAACTTCTGTGTCTGAGACAGTGTTTACTTCCTCAAACGTACATAAGGTCCCTAACTTCATCCCTTTTGGTAAAGTGATTTTACTACTAGATGTATTGATTACCCATAATCTAGTCCGAGTTCCTCTGCACAAAATACAATAGAGTACCTACCAATACTGATGGCTTGTCATATACACGGTTAAATGGCTCTAGTATAACTTCTGTGTCTGAGACAGTGTTTACTTCCTCAAACGTACATAAGGTTCCTAACTTCATCCCTTTTGGTAAAGTGATTTTACTACTAGATGTATTGATTACCCATAATCTAGTCCGAGTTCCTCTGCACAAAATACTATAGAGTACCTACCAATACTGATGGCTTGTCATATACACGGTTAAATGGCTCTAGTTTTATCTCCTTCTGTGTCTGAGACAGTGTTTACTTCCTCAAACGTACATAAGGTCCCTAACTTCTTCCCTTTTGGTAAAGTGATTTTACTACTAGATGTATTGATTACCCATAAATCTAGTCCGAGTTCCTCTTCACAAAATACTATAGAGTACCTACCAATACTGATGGCTTGACATATACACGGTTAAATGGCTCTAGTATAACTTCTGTGTCTGAGACAGTGTTTACTTCCTCAAACGTACATAAGGTCCCTAACTTCATCCCTTTTGGTAAAGTGATTTTACTACTAGATGTATTGATTACCCATAATCTAGTCCGAGTTCCTCTGCACAAAATACTATAGAGTACCTACCAATACTGATGGCTTGTCATATACACGGTTAAATGGCTCTAGTTTTATCTCCTTCTGTGTCTGAGACAGTGTTTACTTCCTCAAACGTACATGAGGTCCCTAACTTCATCCCTTTTGGTAAAGTGATTTTTACTACTAGATGTATTGATTACCCATAATCTAGTCCGAGTTCCTCTGCACAAAATACTATAGAGTACCTACCAATACTGATGTCTTTTCATATACACTTTTGAATGGCTCTAGTATAATCTCCTTCTGTGTCTGAGACAGTGTTTACTTCCTCAAACGTACATAAGGTCCCTAACTTCATCCCTTTTGGTAAAGTGATTTTACTACTAGATGTATTGATTCCCCTTAATCTAGTCCAAGTTCCTCTGCACAAAATACTATAGAGTACCTACCAATACTGATGGTTTGTCATATACACTTTTAAATGGCTCTAGTTTTATCTCCTTCTGTGTCTGAGACAATGTTTACTTCCTCAAACGTACATAAGGTCCCTAACTTCATCCCTTTTGGTAAAGTGATTTTACTACTAGATGTATTGATTACACATGTTCCATTTAGGGCTTAAAGTGAGAATGTGAGTTAGTGTACGACTTTGAAACCTTCAAGCATATTATTTGCTAGTTACACGTGTTCCATTTATGGCTGAAAGTGAGGTAGTGGACGACTTTGATACCTGCAAGCTTATTCATTGCTAGTTATACATGTTCCAATTAGGGCTTAAAGTGAGAAAGTGAATTAGCTGAAGACTTTGAAACCTTCAAGCATATTCTTTGATAGTTACACATGTTCCATTTAGGCCTGAAGTTGATTTAATGTGACAGTAAGATTATTCACGACTTTGAAATCTGCAAGCATATTCTTTGCTAGTTACACATGTTCCATTTAGTTCTGAAAGTGAGAATGTGAGTTAGTGGACGACTTTGAAACCTGCAAGTATATTCTTTGCCTGTTACACGTGTTCCATTTAGGGCTGAAATTTGGGAAAGTGAATTAGTGGACCTCTTTGAAACCTTCAAGCATATTCTTTGATAGTTACACATGTTTCATTTTGGGCTGAAATTGAGAAAGTTAGGTAATGCACGAATTTGAAACCTGCAAGCATATTCTTTGCTACTTACGTATTTTCCATGTAGGGCTGAAAGTGAGACAGTAAGTTTATTCACGACTTTGAAATCTGCATGCATATTCTTAGCTAGTTACACATGTCCAATTTAGGGCTGAAAGTGAGAATGTGAGTTAGTGGACGACTTTGAAACCTGCAAGTATATTCTTTGCTTGTTACACGTGTTCCATTTAGGGCTGAAATTTGGGAAAGTGAATTAGTGGACCTCTTTGAAACCTTCAAGCATATTCTTTGATAGTTACACATGTTTCATTTAGGGCTGAAGTTGATTTAATGCACGACTTTGTATTCTGCAAGTATATTCTTTGCTAGTTATACATGTTCCATTTAGTGCTGATAGTGAGAAAGTGATTTAGTGAACGACTTTGAAACCTGGATGCATATTCTTTGCTAGTTACACATGTTCCATTTAAGGCTGAAAGTGATTCATTGGACGTCTTAGAAACTTGCATGCATATTCTTTGCTAGTTTCACATGTTCCATTTTGGGCTGAAATTGAGAAAGTGAAATAATGCACGACTTTGAAACCTGGAAGCATATTATTTGCTAGTTACACATGTTCCATTTAGGGCTGAAAGTCAGACAGTGAGATTATTCACGACTTTGAAATCTGCAAGCATATTCTTTGCTATTTACACAAGTTTCTATTTAAGGCTGAAAGTTAGTTAATGCACGACTTTGTAGCATGCAAGCATATTCTTTGCTAGTTATGTATGTTCCATTTATTGCTGAAAGTGAGTTAATGCACGACTTTGAAACGGTGAAAGATACTTTTGTTGCATAACGCAGTCAGTTTCAACCACTGCAGGTGGGAACTAATGTGGAAGCATTTGATGGTTGGGAAAATGAGATTCACTATGCTATAAGTCAAGATGTAGCTAAAATCTGTCTGAATGGTATGCTTATTAAAATATAGATGAAGATCTTATAAATAATTCCATAGAATGAGTGGTTTTTGAGGATTTGCATATCATTGTTGATAATTTCGAGGCAAGTGGTCCGATGTCGGCATATCAAACCAGCAGTTTCAAACTGCAGTATCATCGTTAAACATTCAGCAGCGAGAACTTTTAACAAAGTAGTGTTTAAACTACTTCACAATGATACAGACGAGCTCTTGCGAGTTTTCATAACTGGTGGTGCGGAACTTTAAAGACTGTTGTATTAAAATTATTCGTCGAGCAAATGTGAAGGTTGTCACAGAGCAATCTTGGTAAAAGTTTCATAGTTACTGAACCTACTGGAGTAGTGGCAAGTCTGTTTGGGGGCGGTACTTTTCACTCCACTTTTGCATTTCTGAATGAAAAGGGTAAAACAAAATATTTACAGCCGATGACAGTAGAGCGACTTCAAATGGGAATAGCAAAAGTGGTGTAAAATAGTTTGCCCCATAATAGATGAGATACTGATGTTGCCTTATTTAACTCTCTATAATATTCATATATGTTTGCAACAATTGAAGCAAAATGAAGTGTATTTTGGTGGAATTAATATTCCACTTTTCGTAGACCTGATGCAGTTGCCTCCAGTGTCTAAAGTAGCCAGGGGATCTTACAGCTTTCACCAGCCTCAAAACGTGTCCGGCGAAATACATCTATGGCAGATGTTTAGTTTTTGTGAGTTGTGTCGGGATATGATGTAAGCTGGCTGTACTACATTTGTAGATATTTTGAATAGCCTTCGTGTTGGAGAATTAATAATGCAACAAATATATGTCATAGATAGTAGCAGAGTACCACTGACAGGACCATTCAGTAATGGAGAAGCAGCCACAATATTCCCAACAACTAGACAATTGAAAGCTTATAATATCACAATACAAGCAGAATTGGGAGAATCCAATAAATGTCTATAGTATTAATGCAGTAGACATTTCATTGGAAGCGAAAACACATGGCTAATATCCACGAAGTGACTACATACCTGATTATTCTAATAAAACAGGCTGTATACTAAATACGCTCAAAATTGGTATAGGGTCATGAGTGATCTTAATATGCAATATGAATGTTAATCATGAACTTGTAACAGGTTGCTGTCTGTGCTCTCGTTATAGTCATCAGTAAACACCAGCGAACTAGTTCAGCGTGAGTTGGAGACTCTGACTAAATAAAATTTGAAAGTTTGTTGATACCAGGGTTGCCAATAAATAAAAGAAGAGGTTAAATGTTTACTGGAGATTTATTGTCGCCTCTGCAAAACAAACAATTGACACTCGCAGCTGACAAAAAAACCAAGACAGAATGGCAGCCTTCATAAAACAAAACTTCTCATTTTGAGAATTGATAGTTACGAAGATGGGAGAGAATCTTTACTTTTCTCTACCGGCGCCCTATCGACTTCTCGCCTTGACGGAAAATTAATTTAATAGATATTTGAAATGTTCGAAATACAAAAGAAGGTTAAAGTCGCATGCACAGGTTGGTGCGAGTACGTGATCACTCGCTGCAGGCTGACTACAGCTGACAAACGATTGTGCTGCGACAAACTGTTGTGATGTGATACCCAAGAAAGGTCGTGCTTCCCTATATATCAATCAAAAATTTCCTCATTGAAAAATGGTGTAATTGTAGCATCGCTGGCTGCGGTATTGTCCTGAATTTGGGCATAGTTCTAGAAATTGACATATTGTTTTCGAGTAGTCGGTCACACCAGCTAAGGGTGACCTATTGTATTTTCCTTGTTTCACCATGTCGTGCAATTGATGGCAACATGTCTAGTTTACTAACCCAGTGAAAAGGATAATATATGCTATCGTCCTATGACGTCTTTTACGTCTATTACTACTGATAAAATGAAGAAAGTAATTTAATAAATTTGGAAAAACTAAAATGTATAAAATGCAAACAAGTTATGATAAGTTTCATGATCTTATTAAATGAATTACTATCCTTGACTGAAATATAGACAATTTAAATACTTCCCGAATATATAAATTGAATATATGTATAGCTGCAATGTTACTTTGTCAATAACGCCATGGGAATGATTCATAAAATTGAATTGCCTGCCTTATGCAGAGAACAGCGGGAGGTGGGGGAACTGCCTCAGGCTGTATTTTTGCAACTTGACGACTCAAGTATAACAGGCAACCAACCCAGAGTCAGTGTCCACATCGAGCCTTCCACGGCCGAGTTTGATGCTTTACGTGGTCAAGGCAAGATTGAACGGCACATGCTCCCTTTAATCCTATGCTGGGTAGTAACGGTTCATAAGTTACAAGGAACAACTTTAGACTAGGCCATCGTCGATTTAAGCAGCCACCTTTTCGCTAAAGGTCAGGCATATGTGGCTCTTAGCAGAGTTAGGTCTCTCTCAGGTCTAGCCATCAGTTCTCTTAACCCTTAAAAGTTGTTAACTCAGCTGCATGATCAACATTCCCTAGAGGAATTAAACCGTCTGCAATGATATACTTACTTACATGAAGATCTGGTTGACAAAAATTAAAATACGTAACACACACACTAAATAGACATAAAAAATGTAAATTTAAAATAGAGTAAAAGCCAGATATAACACGTCTGTTGGGGGACATAACTCACCCCCTATTATAGCTTTCTGCGCTATTCCGGGAGTGACAGAGTACACTAGCAAAAAAAAAGCCAGTGTTCTAATGTGGCGTGACACCTATCTGTCAAACATGGGGCAAGTGTTGTTATTTACAGCCGTAACTCGTGAAACGTTTAGCTCCTTGCTATTGGAACTATATATTTTTTATCTGCATCACTGGACTCGGCAGCACCCAAGGGAGAAAAACAGAAGAGAAACGCACTGTGATGAAGGGTCACATACATTCATGCAAGAATAACTAAAAAATACCGCAATTTCCAGGCAAAGGATGTACTTATTCCACCAAGGGTGGTGTTCGATGTGAGCTGTTTGTCACGCGGGTTGGAGAAGAGGAGGGTGCACTCCTGCCACCTGCTGGGCTTGGTTGGGAGGACATGAGGAACGAAGCTCACGTCCAAATAATACTAATCATAGGCAGAAGCACGTTTGCACTGCAGATAGGATCTATCAGTGCCTGATGTGTTATGAAATATGTTGCGTTCTCCTCTGATTTGTATTTTCAAAAGGAAAATTTAAACAAAAAAAAAAAAAAAAGGAATTATTTGTGGCATGCAAAGAAAGGCCTCTTTTCTTTATTAGGCCTTGTCCACTATACCTCGTCCGTTTGGAATTTTTTTTCATCAATGGGAATATATACCTTATAGCCGGTATATATACATTATAATTAAAGTGTATACATCATAATTATAGTGATTATTTAGCGCTATATTCCATAGGAGATTAATAATATGCTTGTAAATTACTTAGAAACATGAATTTTGAGGCGCGCCTCAAATTTTGGAATTATTTTTTCGAAAATGGGAAGACTTATGAAATAGCCGCTGTATACACATTACAATCAAAGTGTCTAGATCATAATTATAATGATTACATAGAGCTATACCCCGTAGGAGAATAATTATACACCTGTATATGACTAAGAAACACAAATTTTGAGGAGCGTCTCAAATTTTAGAATTATTTTTTTAGAAAATGGGAAGACATATCTAGTAGCCGCTTTATATAAATTATAACCAAAGCGTCCACATCATAACTATAATGATTGCATAGAGTTATACCCTCTAGGAGATTAATTATATGCCTGTGAATGACTTAGAAGCACAAATTTTGTGGCGCACATCAAATTTCGGAATTATTATTTTCGAAAATGGGAAGACATACCGAATAGCCTCTATACACATAATCAAAGTGTCTACATTAAATTATAATAATTACATAGAGCTATACCCCATAGAAGATTAATTATAGGCCTGTAAATTACTTAGTCTGTACCTTACCCAGAATCTGAACCCAGAGCCGCTCGCATTTCAAGCCAGTTTTATACCAAAAGCACCACAGAAGTCGAAATCCCTTTTACGGCAGTATTCCAGCATATTTTAACTTACTTTAGCTAAAAGTTTTGGCACAGAATAATTGTAATTGCTTAAATGTGTCACACTATACAACATACGCACATTTCATGTTAACTTGTAAGTGCCAGTAAATGCGTGACAGCAGGACACTTGCGAGTATGATATACAGTTTGGAATATTGCCATGCCATCCCCCCATACTGATCCAACGCCCAGATAAGATGGAAAGGTTGCCACAGTATTTTTTTTTGGCCTGTTTTCTACCAAACAGAACAGGTATAATAGGGTCATATAAAAAAAGGACCACAAATTTTTTACGTCAAGTCTTCGCACCACGCCAACAAAACTGAATACAGAAAAACATACAATATTGGCTGTAAAGAATCAGTAAAATAGATCTCAGCGCTGAAAGGAGGGAGAACACGCGCCCGCTCCCTCAGCCTTATACATCAATGTCCGCGACTCACGACCACCCGCTGACAGACCACACATCTACCTGACAGTATGCTTTCCACTTATTTATTTATTCAGGCCGGGGACATAAATTACTTCGTGTTGTAACCTGCCCCGCATTATAACAGAATCCGTGGTGTTCCGGGCTTCTACTGTATAAAAAAACAAGACTCGTTCAAAAGCAAACTGAGAAGATGGAAACAATTACCTATAAATTTCTGTTAGAAAATCATTTACCATTGTCTTGAAATGGTCACAATTCTCAGCCTTTAGTGAGTGACTGCTAAGGGAAAGAAAATTCATGCTATCAATTGATGCATTACGTCCTGAGACTGGAGGAGGAATGTCACCATGTCAAGAGTGCTTTGTTGGATGTGCTGTGTGAGGTGCACCTAGTGGCGGGGGTTTCTGGTTTGATAAAGTCTTTACAAGGTTTTGGAGCTCATCCAGTGTAAAGTACTGGCCTGGTAACTTTACAGCAGGGCACAAAATCAAGTTCTGTGAGAGTAATTTTACACTTCAGAGGATTAGCTCTAGACGGTATACATGGGTGACATGTAACCTATGGAGATTGCTGAACATGGGTCAACTCCGGCTGGTGTGAGTTTGAGCAGGGTTGGTTTGAGGGGCAGAAGCTCGAAGGTGGTGCTGGTCGTAAGGGTTGGTTCCGCTGGCTCAAGTCCCCAAAAACTTGGGTTGGTGAGTCCCAAAGACTGGTCCTGTCTGTTCAAATAAGCTGCAAACACAGGGTGGGTTTCCTCGCTCAGACGAATGGAGACTTCAAATAGGTCCTCGGGAATATCTAGTGAGGACGGTATCTGCAGGTGGCACAAGGCCTGGGCTTGGTGCTTAGTCCCTCTGTGAGAGTTTCACGAGTGTTATCAGGAGGAGGGGGATAAGCTTGTGCAGATGTCCTGGGGCAGCAAGCGCCTGTCTAACCTTCTCTCGGATATCACCCTGATGGGAATAGGGCATCTGGACAGAATCACTCTCTCACCTCTGTGAAGAGACAGTGGGTGACGTGTTGTCCTACGTTGGTGTACAGTCACGTGTAGTGTCTGCCGACCGAAGGCATTATCCCTATTCCAGCACTCGGCATAAAAACGTGCTGAGCACTGAACGCCAGGTCTTACTGGTGGACAGTCTCTGCACGTGGACGAGTGTCTTAGAAGGGAACAGTTTTGCCCAACTCAGGGAACACTTACTCCAGTGCAAGGAGCGCAGTGGAAAGAGTAGCCGCTGAACAGGCAAGCTGATATCAAGAGACTGAGTACCTAGTGTTGGGGCTCTACCATCCTGTACACCGTGGTGCACATGAAGGGTGGCCATACAATGTGCATGTGGGTACTCAGTTTGGTGTATTGCGTTTGAGTAAATTCTCCTGTCACCTGCAATCCCTTGGATGGCATGAGGTCCACTGGGAGAGAAATTACAACTACGGGAAAGATACTATTGTGTTGGTAAAAACATCTGTTTATTCTTTTACAGGAAGTAAACAGAGTGATGTCAAAGTATCTCCTAGCGTCAACAAGAGCTTAACAGAAGCTTAACCTATGCTGAGCCATGTGAAGGCTACCTGGGCCTAAGCTAACAATGGCAGGGTAGAAGAGCGTTATGAAACTTACTTGAACTGGTGTTACCCGTACTAGTGTTTGCCCAAAAGTGTCTAGTGTGAAGACAACATGACTGCTTGTTGGATCTTCTGCACAGTGTGCGGTGAAGACTAAACAGGTTGAGAGAGGATGACTCCGGCAATGAGTTGCAGTAGAGATCAAGGATAAGAGAGTCCTTTGGCACGAATGTGGTGAAGGAGCAGGCAGGCTGGAGCTAAGATCAGGCTGGTCAAGTTCTCTGGCAAAGTCTGCGGTGCAAAAAATCAAGACCGGTCACAAGCGGGCTAACAACCCACTATTTATACCCGTGTTGGTCTTTCCCGTCCAGTCAGCTAGATAGGGGTGGTCTATGTAGAGCGGGTAGCTGTAGCTTAGCTTCCTCAAGGCGTGATATTTCCAGTCAGCTTGGAGATTGAGATGTGGTGGAACCTACTAGTAGAGCAATCTGGTGGTGTGTAGTGGGACTGAAGTGCCTTGGATGCATAGCCTCGGCTGGTGAACAGTATAGTCTTGTCTTCAGGCTGGAGCGTCCGTCCATGAGCCACCTGTAGACAGTACAATTTTTCGTCTTGTCATGCTTGGAAACAATGAAAACTCCTTTGAAATTGAACTACAAGGCTTGGTCACTGATGAGGTGAAGTCGTTAAATCATAGTTGAAAAGATGTTATGCGTCAAAATGATAACATGCAGTTGGAGGCTTAAATGGGTTATATGTATTCACAGGTTGGCAGAAATGTCTGAAGCCTCTGACTGTGTGTTATCTATCATCTGATAGCATGGCTTTAAGAGAGCCCGTGTCATTTTCTTTCCTCTAACTGTCACTCCCTAAAGGCTGAGAATTGTGACCATTTCAAGCAGATGGTAAATGATTTTCTATCAAAAATAATAGGTACTTGTTTCCATCTTTTTAGTTCAGTTTTAATGCAGACAGGTTTTTGTAATTTACATTGTTTTTTTTATAGTTTGTTGTGATAATGTAGTTTTCCATGCAATATTTTTATAAATATGACCATGTAAAATAAGATGTCTCTTACCCTAAATAGTAGAAATGCACAGAGTAATATTCCCAGTTAACAGAAATTAGATTTTTAATTTACTGGTCAGCACAAATGTGATACATTAATAGTGACCCTGTTGAAACCATGTATTAAATTTACGAGCCCCGATTTATAATTAATATATAAATCTAATAATGCCATACAACATTGTGTTTCTATAAAGAGGCATGTACTTAAATTACACAGTTTGTAATCTGAATTTGAAATGTGTAGAAGACACCAAATTAGAAGAAAAATGTCTTAAAATGAAATAAATTTCCTCAAAACATTTCCCATATATATCAGTATATTGTGCAACTTAAAAATGTTTGGAACTTTGTTGGATACCATTACTTGGCAGGTCAGAAACCTCCAATATGGATGCAAACTGCTTTTGTCAAACAAAATTAACATATTATGTAGTTGCACAGTTGACAAAAAGGCATGAAATATAAAATCATACAGAATTGTCCACAGTAAAAAACTGTAAAAACAGTTTATTTTCTTAGTAGTTCATTGTAATATCTGCTAGGTCCTATTACTCAATTACTTTTTATGTACTTCTGGTTCTTGAAGGTGTGCTCTGTGGCAATATTACATAAATTACTATTATTTCCAATCTTTACATTTACAATAAGGACTGTAAGTTTAGCGTATTCACTCTAGTTGCAAAGTAGATGTGTATGTAAGTTGGATAATTAACAATTATCACATCACTACTACTAACTACACTTCTAGAGAATGTTTCATATTCATGTTTGAAATTTCAGATATTCTGCATTCAGGGCTGTGCAGTTGGTGCTTGCAAACTGGTTTGAGAATTGATGCAGCTTAAATACTTGAAAACTGTTGTTCCTGCTGAGGTAAGTACTTAAGAAGGTATTTGCTTTAGCAAGGTGAGAGCATAATTCAATCTGAAACTGTGAATAAGGCCTACTTAATGTTAAACGTGTTACACATTCACTGTTCACGTGACACTGTTGCTTCCATCTTTGTCACCTGCCTCTGATCTCATTGACTCCATGCGAGGCGTAACTTATTTGTTAGTATTTCATACAGCACAAGTAGTCTGTGGATCCAGGCCTTGGGACTATCTCTGCACTTGCTGCTGCAGCCTCTCTTTCCTTCTCCAGTATCACCTTCGTGGTCGGATGGCTTGGACAGTGTACAGAGCCAGGTTTAGCAGGTACCTGCCCTGCTAAAGTTTGTCACTACACTACTCACTCTAACAGATGTGGTGGTGATAACTTGGTGGAAGTAGAACCTTGTCAGTACAAACTGAAAGGTTGTGTCAGTGACTTTTGAGTGGTGTTTTTGCCTAACAAACATGATGATGAATAACCCTAGTTTTGGTCAAGTGTGCTCTTTCACTGAGCCCTAGGGGACACCTCGCCTATTTAGCCCACAACTGTGTCAAAGGGGGGCTAGATAGTTGTAACTCCTGTTCAGTCTTATATAAACAGATCTCTTTCTCCATCACTGGGTGGTGCCATTAATCAGACTGTATTCTGATATACAGAATCTGTGTTAACCAGAATCATGGGCTCACCCACCACTTCTAGTTGGTAGTTACATGGCAAGGAGCTATATGAATATGACAATAAGGCCATGACCATCGACTCTTGAACAATTCAGAAGCCAGCCTTTCACTAGAGACTCCACCAACCATGCTTTATTCTGACACATTTGGTACAAACGAAATACTGGTAACCAAGCTGCAACCATACAGCTGGCAGTTGTGTAGATGTGACGTTAAGGTCGCAGACATCCAGTTCCATAATTGGTCTCTCTTCTATCACATCTTCAGGGTTTGAGTGCTAAGTAGATTCTCCAACTCATATCTGTATCCAGATTTTTTGTTTGAATGTTTGAATGTTACAGATAGCTGAAAATGACAGAACCTATTTTGTTCTAACCTAGGGCTCAGAAATTTTTGATTCATGTTGAGATTATGGCTGAGCCGTAACCATCAATGGTTTAACCTCCCCTCCATATGAGCATGTCATGTTAGAACCCCCAGTATAGTAGCGTAGTCAGAAATTTCTCGAGGGGTGAGGCTAAAGGATAATAGAGAAACTTACCTTACAGTATAATACAATGCACTGTAATGAAAAGCAATTGCAATTTTTTTATCAGATGTAACAGATTATTAAAAATTAAAATATCGGCAACGAAATGTGAACGCTGGAGATAGGGTGGCCACCGAAACGGGAAAATCGGGAAAACCTGGAAAAACTATGGAATTGAAAATGACCCGGAGAAAACCTGGAAATAGTCTGGAATTTTGTCCTTCTGTAGGGAATTGTTTTCCTCCCTTTTCAGGTGTTTTGAGTTTCTTCACTGAATACTGTGATGGTAGGTCGTGGTAGTTTTACGTGAACAATCATTTGTCAACATTGTGCAACATTTTTTCCGGCTGGAGTAGTTTCCCACGCTCAGTTCCCGGCCACCCGCCGTAGTAGTTTCCCACGCAGAGTGACATGTCACTCTGGAGGGGAAGAAGGTTGACAGGCGTATCTCATCTTTCAATGTCTAGGTCACACCGCTCACTTGTTTTTCAGTGCTTGTGTGTAATTTTCTGTGTGATGAAGTGATCATGTCAACTAGGTATTCATCTCATTATGAATCAGAATTTCCATGGACTTCAGAAGACACTAAAGATAGAGGCAGTGCGCTGTGCAAAATATGTGTTAAAAGTTTTAAAATAGATACAATGGGCAGGGTAGCGTTTCTAAGGCACGCAAAATCTAAACTGCATCAAAAAATACCTGCTGATAACTGGAGAAACTTGCAAGTTACTGCATTCTTTTCTACACATTCAAACCAAACCGCAACTATTTCTTCTTGCAGCAAAGGTAAGTAACTATTGCTTGTATTTTTTATTGCTGTGTGTGTGTTAATTATCCCAAATGTTTCACTTGATTTAAACTAACGATGTAACATACTCTTAGGTTTATTTAACCGTAGAAGTTTACAGCATAGCTTTAATTGCCACTCACCCGGCACAGTAGGAAGCTAGAAAGCTACGAGTCGGCAATGCCTCACGACTGCTAACTGCTAGACTGTTTGTAGCTTCCCTGCAATCATCGCATGCCTCCCGTGTCGCTTGTAATGACACTTCTCTCCTTCATTGTCGGTGTTGTATAGTCAGAGACAGGAATGATGCCCACGTTATTAATTTAATTTAATGCGCAAATGTCTTCCGAATAAAATAACAGGGCCAGATGAAAATGTATTTTACCATCCCCTTGTCTCAATGTTGAAGTGTCATGACTTTTTACCAAGTCGAATAAGTCCACATTTAGTCGTCTATGGTGGAAAAACTACCATTAACTCAATTATATATTAATTAAATATAAAATGTAGATATTTTAAGAATGAAAGATGTCCTAGAAGTATTATTAACAAGTCTCATTACTATAAACAAAATGTGCGATGTGCTGGGTTCATTTTCTGTTGCTGTTGAGTAAACTGGGCAATTTATTTAGATTATATAAATTTGTTTTAATAAGGATACGTTTTTAGAATAAAGTGATATAAATACATAATGTTGTTATTGCCTAGAAAAGTTCTAACTTTGTGCTACGTGTCTTAATTTAGTGAGTTTCGCATTCAGTTTCAGTTGCTTCTCGCGAGAAAACCAGATGATAAATCATGTTTTAATAAGCAGCCAAATTCAGAATAAATTATACCCTAGATGTATATAAATACAGCTTCTCATTATCGCTGAAAAAAGTTGAAACTGTGCAACATAATTTAGGCTCGAGTCTCGCTGCTTTTTAGCAGGCCGTAAACATTTTTACGAATGCGGCGTACTGTAATTGGTATGCGCAAATTCATTTGAAGAGTTATTGACAATTGTTTACGTACCATGGAGACACCCATTAATATCGGAGTCAAGGAAGATGGTCCAGATATTTGCCGCCATGCTGCGCAACCAATACTTTCCTTTTATTATTTCATATTTCTCCAGAATTGTTACGGTTTTACACTAGCTACCGTTCACGTTGCCCTATGAGGAGTTGTCTAAAGTCTAACCCCTAAACATAAGCGAGTTGTCAGATTGAAACATATAACCGAAATTAAAAATTAGGGCCGACAAAAACCGTAATTCAATAAAGTCACGTCCAATATGGCCAATAATTGATACTTTCAGTTCCAAACTCAGTGCGGGAAGTCAAAGTCCAAAATAAAAATTCTAAAAATCATCATTAACGTAGTAATGTTATGTGGCCTATGCAAATCTGAATGTGCACGCACATATGACACACACATATGCATGTGCCCAACAATCATTTCTCTCGCAAGTGGTGATAAAAGGAAGTAGGAACCGCATTCAATAGTCGGCGATGCATGAACTGACACGCAGCATATAGCAAGCTATGCACAGTTGGCCTGCAGATAAGCAATAAAAGGTGCACCGTCTAGCTGGAGGACAGCATGAGTCAGGAACTCTGCTTACAAGTTCATACGTTACACGTGGCCTAACTCACCAGATGCGAAAGTCGCGCAAGGTAGGGGCGAGCGCCGCCAAATTTCTTATAGCTACGTACTGTAATTAAAGGTAGCGATATTAAAACCACTACATATAACTTTGCCTTTATTTATTTTTTCCATTTTATCCCCCCCCCCCCCCCCCCCCTTCTCCATTTTTTCTATCTATGCTGAATTAAAAATCTTGTGTTTTGGGAATGATTAAGGCTGGATATACAATATCCTCACGTGACCAACAGCTAATCACGGAACTCCATTGAAATTATTGGAGGTCCCATATTGAGGTCCCTTATTGGCCATTGGTCATGTGATTCGGCGGACATATGGACGTGACGGATTATTGTAAATCCAGCCTAAGGAACTTCTGGACACCCAGTAATGTAAGCCCTCAATTTATGTCAGTTAACATTCCTGAATAATGCGACGTAAATAGAAACAATGCAAACGGAGTCATAATTTCTCATGTAGAAGTCAGGAGTTAGAAATGGTTTTAAATGTGGCAAGTTAACAACACAAAACTATGCGGGGAAATTGACACACACTGGATTTATCATCAAAATAGGAAATAAATATTTATGGAAAACAATGTTGTTATAAATCAGTTACAACTTTAATTGAACATTGGTTTTTTATTATTGTAACATTGTTGATCCTGAGGGCACTTTTAGGGACAGTAATGTGAGAAGCTATGTTTTTGTTATACATTAGAGCATTCCTTCTTTTCAGGGTGTCCAGTACAAATTCAGGTGGATAATGTGGGTGATATGAAACTAATGCCATCTGTTGGCAGCCAGGCATCAAACTACAGACACCAAAGAGATACAGAAGCCGAATGTTCTTCAGAAGTATCTTGTGGGGGAAGAGGTGACGAGAGCCGTAATTCTGTGGGCTCTTCACACTATTGGCTGCCATACATCATTGCGCAGTGCAGCTCATGTTTCCTGATTGTGAGATTGCTCAGGAATTGAAGTTGAAGCGCTAGTTCCCTATTTTGAAAGAGAACTGTAAGACCATCTAAAAAGAGCATCAGGAATGAAGAAGACAGAATTGTTCTTGGCGAGATTCTTAAGGGCTCTTTATTTTCATTTCAAGGATATACCTCTGCGCAGGGTGGATTTCACGTCGCGCACAGGTTGCGCAGTATTCCCTCTTAAATTTTGTTGTATAAGGTGGGTAGAAAACAAGAAAATGACTGACAGGACTCATGAAATACTGCCACATTTACAGGTATATGTGGAAGCTGTTGAGAAGCAGACAAAAGATAAAGTAAAACAGAAGAATACACAATTTAAAAGGGACTTCCCTGCTCTTAAGGAATCAAGGAATTTCAAGGTTTTTTCTGAAGCATTAAAAGATAAGTGGTTGTGTCCCAAACTGACATTCTTCTCTGATGCAGCATCAGTTACTGGACCTTTTCTGAGGGAGTTTCAAACTGACAACCCAATGGCGCCATTCCTACACCAAGATCTTCGGACACTTACGACCAATGTCCTTCAGAGGGTTTTAAAAAAAGTTCTTGAAACTGCTCCCATAAGTGCAAACATAGACTTGTCGAAAAATGAAAACCTTCTTGCGGCAAGTCAGGTGGACATCGGTTTTGCCACAACAGATTCCTTGAAGAAAGTTCGAAGTCATTTTGTTGAGAAGGATGAGCTATTGTTTAAAAATGATTGTAAATAATATTTTATTGGCTTCCTTCAAAAAGTTACTGAGCGCTCCCCTTTTGTGTATAACTTCACAAGACACATTTTCTGTATCAACCCAGAATTGATTTACAGAAGTCCATATATTGCTGACCAGAGACTTAAATGTTGCTTGGAACTTCTGCTTGAAAAGCAGCAGATTCCAGGATCTGTCGCTGACAAGGTTCTAGAGGAATACAAAGAATTTTGCCAAATATCTTCAGTGACAGAAGCATTGAAGTCTTTCCGTTGTCATAATTTGCGCCTGGATGAGTTTTACATGCAGACAGTTTTGGAATGTGGCAAATCATTTCCAAGTTTGTTGAAGTTTTACAAGCATTCGCTTATTCTCTCACATGGTAATGCTGCGTTGGAACGTGGATTTTTAGTTAACGGTGATTGTCTGGTTGAAAATCAGACAAAGAAAAGTCTTGTCACACAAAGAGTAATTTACGATGCCATCATACATGCAGGGGGCATTGAAAATATAAAAATAACAAAGTCCTTGATCCACTATGCCAGGAATTCTTCATCAAGATACAAAGAGCATTTAGAAAGTAAAAAGAAGGAAATTGCGCTAATAATGGAAAAAGATAGGAAGAGACAAGTTGAAACGAACCTGAAGGGAGTTACATGCAAAAATAAAGGCGAAGATTATGAGTGATGCAGGCTTACAACAGGCAGACTTTATTGATGAACAAATAAAGGCGAAGATTATGAGTGATGCAGGCTTACAACAGGCAGACTTTATTGATGAACAAATAAAGGCGAAGATTATGAGTGATGCAGGCTTACAACAGGCAGACTTTATTGATGAACAAATTAAAAACTTGAAATAGTAAAATGTTACAATTTTTGAAGGAAAAAAACTTTGAAATAATGTAGACACAAATATGAATTTCTTGTGTCTAGTGCCTGTTTAATGTATTTATGAGAGTTATTGATGGGAAAAGCTTTACAAATTATGTAGATGGAAATTTGAGACTTGTTTGGTCTAGCACCTACATATGTATTTATTAAAAATTTTTCATTGAAAACCTTTGTAAATAATGTAGATTTAAATAAAAAATTATGTATGGCATTTTTTTTACAGTTTTTGAATGTTAAAGCTTTATAAATAATATGTATTTTTTGTTGTGCCTGAATATTGCATTAATTACTTTTTTCACGGAAAATGTTTTACACAAATGTAAATGCAAGTTTGAAACTTTTTCCAAGCGTCTATAATTGTATTTTTTTACAGTTCTCGAAGGATAAAGCTTTATTAATGATGTAGATGAAATTTGATTTATTTTTATGTTGGACCTACATATATTGCATTTATTACAGTTTTTCAAGGAAAATGCTTTGCAAATAAGGTATATGTTTTGATATTTTTTGTCTAGGGTGTGTGTATGTGTATGTGTGTGTCTATATATATATATATGAACAGTTTTTCAAAAGATAAAACTTTATATATAATGTGTATATAAATTTGAAATTTTTTTTTGTCCAGGTCATATATTGCATTTATTACAGTTTTTCAATGATAAATCTTTATAAATAGTGTAGATGTAATTCAGTTTTTTTTATTGGGCTTATAAATTGCATTTATTGCAGTTTTTCAAGGAAAGAACTTTATAAGTAGTACTGAATGTGTATATAAAATATTATGTCTAGGGAGGTTATATTGCATTTATATTGTCTTTATTGCATACTTGTATGTATTTCTATATATGCTGCATTGTAAAAGATGGGACACTGTACAAAACTGGTTTTTGAAGTGTGTTTCTAAAATCTGGAAAATCCTTAAGATAACCTGAAAAAACCCTGGAATTTTATATTTTCAATAGAGTGGCCACCTTGTGGAGACGGACTGCTAGGGAATGCTAGCGCTCAAATAACAATGGCCGTAGTGCTGTAGAGATTCTGTTACTCAGAACTTGGTTGGGACATGCCACTCAGCCAGCCTTAAAACTTTTTATACTAATGTACATTTATTGACAATCCTCTATTTAACTACATATTAAATAAATTGCTTCAGCTAGCATGGGATTTCATTTATGTAACTCTTTGAAAAAATTACAACTGTGGTTACACACTATGGCTACAAAGTTTTATGCGGAAATCAGAAAAATGTATTATTTATTTTGCTGCTGTACTGAAAGTAAATATACAGTGACATTCTCAAAACTAGTGAAAATTAAAATAATATTTGAGATATTATAAAAAGAAATTTGCACTATGTCATTATAGTTTTATTAGTGTGGCCATCAGCCATGTTTGTTGTTTCTAAAGATGAGGAGACAACAGGAATTTTCTTTCTTCACAAAGTACTAGTGGTAGTTATCTAATGTAAAATGCAATCTGCAAGTGTAAGAGATGCAGTTGAGATAAGACTGTTCTGTTAATCAAATCAAGCATCTAGTTATTACTGGTAAGTGTATCATTGCGGTATATGTTTGCATGGTTGTACGGTGGTACCACTTGCAGTATATGTTTGCATGGTTGTACGGTGGTACCACTTGCGGTATATGTTTGCATGGTTGTACGGTGGTACCACTTGCAGTATATGTTTGCATGGTTGTACGGTGGTACCACTTGCGGTATATGTTTGCATGGTTGTACGATGGTACCACTTGCGGTATATGTTTGCATGGTTGTTCGATGGTACCACTTGGTATATGTTTGTATGGTTGTACGATGGTACCACTTGGTATATGTTTGCATGGTTGTACGATGGTACCACTTGCGGTATATGTTTGCATGGTTGTACGATGGTACCACTTGGTATATGTTTGCATGGTTGTACGATGGTACCACTTGGTATATGTTTGCATGGTTGTACGATGGTACCACTTGCGGTATATGTTTGCATGGTTGTACGGTGGTACCACTTGCAGTATATGTTTGCATGGTTGTACGGTGGTACCACTTGCGGTATATGTTTGCATGGTTGTACGATGGTACCACTTGCGGTATATGTTTGCATGGTTGTACGATGGTACCACTTGCGGTATATGTTTGCATGGTTGTACGATGGTACCACTTGCAGTATATGTTTGCATGGTTGTACGATGGTACCACTTTCGGTATATGTTTGCATGGTTGTACGATGGTACCACTTGGTATATGTTTGCATGGTTGTACGATGGTACCACTTGGTATATGTTTGCATGGTTGTACGATGGTACCACTTGGTATATGTTTGCATGGTTGTACGATGGTACCACTTGCGGTATATGTTTGCATGGTTGTACGATGGTACCACTTGCGGTATATGTTTGCATGGTTGTACGATGGTACCACTTGCGGTATATGTTTGCATGGTTGTACGATGGTACCACTTGGTATATGTTTGCATGGTTGTACGATGGTACTACTTGGTATATGTTTGCATGGTTGTACGATGGTACCACTTGCGGTATATGTTTGCATGGTTGTACGATTGTACCACTTGGTATATGTTTGCATGGTTGTACGATGGTACCACTTGCGGTATATGTTTGCATGGTTGTACGATGGTACCACTTGCGGTATATGTTTGCATGGTTGTACGATGGTACCACTTGCAGTATATGTTTGCATGGTTGTACGATGGTACCACTTGCGGTATATGTTTGCATGGTTGTACGATGGTACCACTTGCGGTATATGTTTGCATGGTTGTAAAATGGTACCACTTGCGGTATATGTTTGCATGGTTGTACGATGGTACCACTTGGTATATGTTTGCATGGTTGTACGATGGTACTACTTGGTATATGTTTGCATGGTTGTACGATGGTACCACTTGCGGTATATGTTTGCATGGTTGTACGATGGTACCACTTGCGGTATATGTTTGCATGGTTGTACGATGGTACCACTTGCAGTATATGTTTGCATGGTTGTACGATGGTACCACTTGCGGTATATGTTTGCATGGTTGTACGATGGTACCACTTGCGGTATATGTTTGCATGGTTGTACGATGGTACCACTTGCAGTATATGTTTGCATGGTTGTACGATGGTACCACTTGCGGTATATGTTTGCATGGTTGTACGATGGTACCACTTGGTATATGTTTGCATGGTTGTACGATGGTACCACTTGCGGTATATGTTTGCATGGTTGTACGGTGGTACCACTTGCAGTATATGTTTGCATGGTTGTACGGTGGTACCACTTGCGGTATATGTTTGCATGGTTGTACGATGGTACCACTTGCGGTATATGTTTGCATGGTTGTACGATGGTACCACTTGCGGTATATGTTTGCATGGTTGTACGGTGGTACCACTTGCGGTATATGTTTGCATGGTTGTACGATGGTACCACTTGGTATATGTTTGCATGGTTGTACGATGGTACCAACTTGCGTATATGTTTGCATGGTTGTACGATGGTACCACTTGCGTATATGTTTGCATGGTTGTACGTGGTACCACTTGCGTATATGTTTGCATGGTTGTACGATGGTACCACTTGCGGTATATGTTTGCATGGTTGTACGTGGTACCACTTGCGGTATATGTTTGCATGGTTGTACGATGGTACCACTTGCGGTATATGTTTGCATGGTTGTACGATGGTACCACTTGCGGTATATGTTTGCATGGTTGTACGATGGTACCACTTGCGGTATATGTTTGCATGGTTGTACGATGGTACCACTTGGTATATGTTTGCATGGTTGTACGATGGTAACACTTGCGTATATGTTTGCATGGTTGTACGATGGTACCACTTGCGGTATATGTTGCATGGTTGTACGATGGTACCACTTGCGGTATATGTTTGCATGGTTGTACGATGGACCACTTGCGTATATGTTTGCATGGTTGTACGATGGTACCACTTGCGGTATATGTTTGCATGGTTGTACGTGGTACCACTTGGTATATGTTTGCATGGTTGTACGTGGTACCATTGCGTATATGTTTGCATGGTTGTACGATGGTACCACTTGCGGTATATGTTTGCATGGTTGTACGATGGTACCACTTGCGTATATGTTTGCATGGTTGTACGATGGTACCACTTGCGGTATATGTTTGCATGGTTGTACGATGGTACCACTTGCGGTATATGTTTGCATGGTTGTACGATGGTACCACTTGGTATATGTTTGCAGTTGTTTGTACGATGGTACCCACTTGCGTATATGTTTGCATGGTTGTACGATGGTACCACTTGGTATATGTTTGCATGGTTGTACGATGGTACCACTTGCGGTATATGTTTGCATGGTTGTACGATGGTACCACTTGCGGTATATGTTTGCATGGTTGTACGATGGTACCACTTGCGGTATATGTTTGCATGGTTGTACGATGGTACCACTTGCGTATATGTTTGCATGGTTGTACGATGGTACCACTTGCGGTATATGTTTGCATGGTTGTACGATGGTACCACTTGCGTAATGTTTGCATGGTTGTACGATGGTACCACTTGCGGTATATGTTTGCATGGTTGTACGATGGTACCACTTGCGTATATGTTTGCATGGTTGTACGATGGTACCACTTGCGGTATATGTTTGCATGGTTGTACGATGGTACCACTTGCGGTATATGTTTGCATGGTTGTACGATGGTACCACTTGGTATATGTTTGCATGGTTGTACGATGGTACCACTTGCGTATATGTTTGCATGGTTGTACGATGGTACCACTTGCGGTATATGTTTGCATGGTTGTACGATGGTACCACTTGCGGTATATGTTTGCATGGTTGTACGATGGTACCACTTGCGGTATATGTTTGCATGGTTGTACGATGGTACCACTTGCGGTATATGTTTGCATGGTTGTACGATGGTACCACTTGCGGTATATGTTTGCATGGTTGTACGATGGGTACCACTTGGTATATGTTTGCATGGTTGTACGATGGTACCACTTGCGTATATGTTTGCATGGTTGTACGATGGTACCACTTGCGTATATGTTTGCATGGTTGTACGATGGTACACACTTGGTATATGTTTGCATGGTTGTACGATGGTAACCACTTGCGTATATGTTTGCATGGTTGTACGATGGTACCACTTGCGGTATATGTTTGCATGGTTGTACGATGGTACCACTTGCGTATATGTTTGCATGGTTGTACGATGGTACCACTTGGTATATGTTTGCATGGTTGTACGATGGTACCACTTGGTATATGTTTGCATGGTTGTACGATGGTACCACTTGGTATATGTTTGCATGGTTGTACGATGGTACCACTTGCGTATATGTTTGCATGGTTGTACGATGGTACACTTGGTATATGTTGCATGGTTGTACTTGTACCACTTGCGTATATGTTTGCATGGTTGTACGATGGTACCACTTGCGTATATGTTTGCATGGTTGTACGTGGTACCACTTGCGTATATGTTTGCATGGTTGTACGATGGTACCACTTGCGTATATGTTTGCATGGTTGTACGATGGTACCACTTGCGGTATATTTTCATGGTTGTACGATGGACCACTTGTATATGTTGCATGGTTGTACATGGTACCACTTGGTATATGTTTGCATGGTTGTACGATGGTACCCCCCCCCCCCCCCCCCCCCCCCCCCCGGGGGGGGGGGGGGGGGGGGGGGGGGGGGGGGGGGGGGGGGGGGGGGGGTGGTACCACTTGCGTATATGTTTGCATGGTTGTACGATGGTACCACTTGGTATATGTTTGCATGGTTGTACGATGGTACCACTTGCGGTATATGTTTGCATGGTTGTACATGGTACCACTTGGTATATGTTTGCATGGTTGTACGATGGTACCACCTAATTGCAGGTGTATTACACTGTTATGTGCATGGTTGTACGATGGTACCACTTGCGTATATGTTTTGCATGGTTGTACGATGGTACCACTTGCGGTATATGTTTGCATGGTTGTACGATGGTACCACTTGCGGTATATGTTTGCATGGTTGTACGATGGTACCACACTTGCGTATATGTTTGCATGGTTGTACGGTGGTACCACTTGCGGTATATGTTTGCATGGTTGTACGATGGTACCACTTGGTATATGTTTGCATGGTTGTACGATGGTACCACTTGGTATATGTTTGCATGGTTGTACGATGGTACCACTTGCGGTATATGTTTGCATGGTTGTACGATGGTACCACTTGCGGTATATGTTTGCATGGTTGTACGATGGTACCACTTGCGTATATGTTTGCATGGTTGTACGATGGTACCACTTGGGTATATGTTTGCATGGTTGTACGATGGTACCACTTGCGGTATATGTTTTGCATGGTTGTACGATGGTACCACTTGCGTATAGTTTGCATGGTTGTACGATGGTACCACTTGCGGTATATGTTTGCATGGTTGTACGATGGTACCACTTGCGGTATATGTTTGCATGGTTGTACGATGGTACCACTTGGTATATGTTTGCATGGTTGTACGATGGTACCACTTGGGTATATGTTTGCATGGTTGTACGATGGTACCACTTGCGGTATATGTTTGCATGGTTGTACGATGGTACCACTTGCGGTATATGTTTGCATGGTTGTACGTGGTACCACTTGCGGTATATGTTTGCATGGTTGTACGATGGTACCACTTGGTATATGTTTGCATGGTTGTACGATGGTACCACTTGCGGTATATGTTTGCATGGTTGTACGTGGTACCACTTGCGTATATGTTTGCATGGTTGTACGATGGTACCACTTGGTATATGTTTGCATGGTTGTACGATGGTACCACTTGCGGTATATGTTTGCATGGTTTGTACGATGGTACCACTTGCGTATATGTTTGCATGGTTGTACGATGGTACCACTTGCGTATATGTTTGCATGGTTGTACGATGGTACCACTTGCGGTATATGTTTGCATGGTTGTACGATGGTACCACTTGGGTATATGTTTGCATGGTTGTACGATGGTACCACTTGCGTATATGTTTGCATGGTTGTACGATGGTACCACTTGCGGTATATGTTTGCATGGTTGTACGATGGTACCACTTGCGGTATATGTTTGCATGGTTGTACGATGGTACCACTTGCGGTATATGTTTGCATGGTTGTACGATGGTACCACTTGCGTATATGTTTTGCATGGTTGTACGATGGTACCACTTGGTATATGTTTGCATGGTTGTACGATGGTACCACTTGCGGTATATGTTTGCATGGTTGTACGATGGTACCACTTGGTATATGTTTGCATGGTTGTACGATGGTACCACTTGCGTATATGTTTGCATGGTTGTACGATGGTACCACTTGCGTATATGTTTGCATGGTTGTACGATGGTACCACTTGCGTATATGTTTGCATGGTTGTACGATGGTACCACTTGCGGTATATGTTTGCATGGTTGTACGATGGTACCACTTGCGGTATATGTTTGCATGGTTGTACGATGGTACCACTTGCGGTATATGTTTGCATGGTTGTACGATGGTACCACTTGGTATATGTTTGCATGGTTGTACGATGGTACCACTTGCGTATATGTTTGCATGGTTGTACGATGGTACCACTTGGTATATGTTTGCATGGTTGTACGATGGTACCACTTGCGTATATGTTTGCATGGTTGTACGATGGTACCACTTGCGTATATGTTTGCATGGTTGTACGATGGTACCACTTGCGGTATATGTTTGCATGGTTGTACGATGGTAACCACTTGCGGTATATGTTTGCATGGTTGTACGATGGTACCAACTTGGTATATGTTTGCATGGTTGTACGATGGTACCACTTGCGGTATATGATTGTTTGCATGGTTGTACGATGGTACCACTATAGTTGCATGTGTAGTCCTTGATGTTCTTTTCATGGTACCACTTGGATATGTTGCATGGTTGTACGATGGTACCACTTGGTATATGTTTGCATGGTTGTACGGTGTACCACTTGCGGTATATGTTTGCATGGTTGTACGATGGTACCACTTGCGGTATATGTTTGCATGGTTGTACGATGGTACCACTTGCGGTATATGTTTGCATGGTTGTACGATGGTACCACTTGGTATATGTTTGCATGGTTGTACGATGGTACCACTTGCGGTATATGTTTGCATGGTTGTACGATGGTACCACTTGCGGTATATGTTTGCATGGTTGTACGATGGTACCACTTGCGGTATATGTTTGCATGGTTGTACGATGGTACCACTTGCGGTATATTTTGCATGGTTGTACGATGGTACCACTTGCGGTATATGTTTGCATGGTTGTACGATGGTACCACTTGCGTATATGTTTGCATGGTTGTACGATGGTACCACTTGCGTATATGTTTGCATGGTTGTACGATGGTACCACTTGCGGTATATGTTTGCATGGTTGTACGATGGTACCACTTGCGTATATGTTTGCATGGTTGTACGATGGTACCACTTGGTATATGTTTGCATGGTTGTACGATGGTACCACTTGCGGTATATGTTTGCATGGTTGTACGTGGTACCACTTGCGGTATATGTTTGCATGGTTGTACGATGGTACCACTTGGTATATGTTTGCATGGTTGTACGATGGTACCACTTGGTATATGTTTGCATGGTTGTACGATGGTACCACTTGCGTATATGTTTGCATGGTTGTACGATGGTACCACTTGCGGTATATGTTTGCATGGTTGTACGATGGTACCACTTGCGGTATAGTTTGCATGGTTGTACGATGGTACCACTTGCGTATATGTTTGCATGGTTGTACGATGGTACCACTTGCGGTATATGTTTGCATGGTTGTACGATGGTACCACTTGGTATATGTTTGCATGGTTGTACGATGGTACCACTTGCGGTATATGTTTGCATGGTTGTACGATGGTAACCACTTGCGGTATATGTTTGCATGGTTGTACGATGGTACCACTTGGTATATGTTTGCATGGTTGTACGATGGTACCACTTGGTATATGTTTGCATGGTTGTACGATGGTACCACTTGCGGTATATGTTTGCATGGTTGTACGATGGTACCACTTGGTATATGTTTGCATGGTTGTACGATGGTACCACTTGCGTATATGTTTGCATGGTTGTACGATGGTACCACTTGCGGTATATGTTTGCATGGTTGTACGATGGTACCACTTGCGGTATATGTTTGCATGGTTGTACGGATGGTACCACTTGCGTATATGTTTGCATGGTTGTACGATGGTACCACTTGCAGTATATGTTTGCATGGTTGTACGATGGTACCACTTGCGTATATGTTTGCATGGTTGTACGATGGTACCACTTGCGGTATATGTTTGCATGGTTGTACGATGGTACCACTTGCGTATATGTTTGCATGGTTGTACGTGGTACCACTTGCGTATATGTTTGCATGGTTGTACGATGGTACCACTTGGTATATGTTTTGCATGGTTGTACGATGGTACCACTTGCGTATATGTTTGCATGGTTGTACGATGGTACCACTTGGGTATATGTTTGCATGGTTGTACGATGGTACCACTTGGTATATGTTTGCATGGTTGTACGATGGTAACCACTTGCGGTATATGTTTGCATGGTTGTACGTGGTACCACTTGCGGTATATGTTTGCATGGTTGTACGATGGTACCACTTGCGTATATGTTTGCATGGTTGTACGATGGTACCACTTGCGGTATATGTTTGCATGGTTGTACGATGGTACCACTTGGTATATGTTTGCATGGTTGACATGGTACCACTTGGTATATGTTGCATGGTTGTACGATGGTACCACTTGCGTATATGTTTGCATGGTTGTACGATGGTACCACTTGCGGTATATGTTTGCATGGTTGTACGTGGTACCACTTGCGGTATATGTTTGCATGGTTGTACGATGGTACCACTTGCGTATATGTTTGCATGGTTGTACGATGGTACCACTTGGGTATATGTTTGCATGGTTGTACGTGGTACCACTTGCGGTATATGTTTGCATGGTTGTACGGATGGTACCACTTGCGTATATGTTTGCATGGTTGTACGATGGTACCACTTCGGTATATGTTTGCATGGTTGTACGATGGTACCACTTGCGGTATATGTTTGCATGGTTGTACGATGGTACCACTTGCGGTATATGTTTGCATGGTTGTACGATGGTACCACTTGCGGTATATGTTTGCATGGTGTCATGGTACATTGTAGTTGCAGGTTGTACGATGTACCACTTGCGTATATGTTTGCATGGTTGTACGATGGTACCACATTGCAGTATATGTTTGCATGGTTGTACGATGGTACCACTTGCGTATATGTTTGCATGGTTGTACGATGGTACCACTTGCGTATATGTTTGCATGGTTGTACGATGGTACCACTTGCGGTATATGTTTGCATGGTTGTACGGTGGTACCACTTGCGTATATGTTTGCATGGTTGTACGATGGTACCACTTGGTATATGTTTGCATGGTTGTACGATGGTACCAATTGCGGTATATGTTTGCATGGTTGTACGATGGTACCACTTGCGGTATATGTTTGCATGGTTGTACGATGGTACCACTTGGTATATGTTTGCATGGTTGTACGATGGTACCACTTGCGTATATGTTTGCATGGTTGTACGATGGTACCACTTGCGGTATATGTTTGCATGGTTGTACGATGGTACCACTTGGTATATGTTTGCATGGTTGTACGATGGTACCACTTGCGGTATATGTTTGCATGGTTGTACGATGGTACCACTTGGGTATATGTTTGCATGGTTGTACGTGGTACCACTTGGGTATATGTTTGCATGGTTGTACGTGGTACCACTTGCGTAATATGTTTGCATGGTTGTACGATGACCACTTGCGGTATATGTTTGCATGGTTGTACGATGGTACCACTTGCGTATATGTTTGCATGGTTGTACGATGGTACCACTTGCGGTATATGTTTGCATGGTTGTACGATGGTACCACTTGCGTATATGTTTGCATGGTTGTACGGTGGTACCACTTGCGTATATGTTTGCATGGTTGTACGATGGTACCACTTGCGGTATATGTTTGCATGGTTGTACGATGGTACCACTTGCGTATATGTTTGCATGGTTGTACGTGGTACCACTTGCGGTATATGTTTGCATGGTTGTACGATGGTACCACTTGCGGTATATGTTTGCATGGTTGTACGATGGTACCACTTGCGTATATGTTTGCATGGTTGTACGATGGTACCACTTCGGTATATGTTTGCATGGTTGTACATGGTACCACTTGCGTATATGTTGCATGGTTGTACGTGGTACCACTTGGTATATGTTTGCATGTTGTACGATGGTACACTTGCGGTATATGTTTGCATGGTTGTAGATGTACCACTTGGTAATGTTTGCATGGTTGTACGTGGTACCACTTCGGATATGTTTGCATGGTTGTACGATGGTACCATTGCGTAATGTTTGCATGGTTGTACGATGGAACCACTTGGTATATGTTTGCATGGTTGTACGATGGTACCACTTGGTAATGTTTGCATGGTTGTACGTGGTACCACTTGCTATATTTTCTGTTGTAATGTAATGTGAATTTGCATGGTTGTACGATGTACCACTTGTATATGTTGCATGGTTGTCATGGTACATTGGTATATTTTGCATGGTTGTACGGTGGTACCACTTGCTGGATATGTTTGCATGGTTGTACGATGGTACCACTTGCGTATATGTTTGCATGGTTGTACGAGTAACCCTTGGGCATAGTTCATGGTTGTCATGGCACTGTATATGTTTGCAGGTTGTCGTGTACCACTTGCGGTATATGTTTGCATGTTGTACGATGGTACCACTTGCGGTATATGTTTGCATGTTGTTGTACCACTTGCGATGTTTACTACTTACCACCCCCCATTCGTATATCGTTATCATGGACATCTGTCGTGGAACTGCGTATAATGTTCAGTTGTACGATGGTACCATCTAATGTTGCATGGTTTGTACATGCTACCATTTAGCGTATATTTGCAGTTTCGTTACCACTCGCATAATTTTGCTCGTGTACGTAGGTACTCATCTGGAAGGCATTACACTTACATGCCTTGAGGCAACAAGTTCCTGGATTTGTACGATGGCTCGTGGTTACATTTTGCAGTGTGTACATTACCACCTCCAATTCATTACGTTACATGAATCATGGTTGTACAGGTACCTTGCATCATTAGTGGACATTCGGTATATGTTTGCATGGTTGTACGTGGTACCACTTGGTATACGTTTGCATGTTGTACCGTGGTACCATGGGCAAGTAAGCTGGTATTGTACATGGACATCTGGTTATCATTATTGCAGGTGCTACTGACCCACCTTCGCATTCTATTCTTGCATTATCTAGTGACCATCATCGTGGAAGGTACAGTACACATGCCTGAGGCAACAAGTCTGGTAATTGTCATATGTTTAGCATTATTGCAGTGGTCTACCCACCCCATTCTATTTTCGTATACTAGTGACATCAGGTTGAAGAACGGTAACTCACTACATGCTAGGCAACAGTCTGTATTGTACATGGCTCGGTTACATTTTGCAGTGGTACTACTCCACCCCCCTTCTATTCCGTATACTAGTGACATCATCGTGGAAGGACTACACTACACATCCTGAGGCAACAAGTTCTGGTATTGTTACATGGTCGTGTTGCATATTGCATGTGTACATCCACCCACCATTCTTTCTCCGTATACTAGTGACATCATCGTGGAAGGACTACACTACACATGCCTGAGGCAACAAGTCCTGGTATTGTTCATTGGTCGTGTTAGCATTATTGCAGTGCGTACTACTTCACCCATTCTAATTCTCGTATATAGTGACATCATCGTGGAAGGATACACTATCAATGCCTGAGGCAACAAGTCCTGGTATATGTTCATGGCTCGTGTATGCATTATTGCAGTGGTTCTACTCCACCCCCATTCTATTCCCGTAACTAGTGACATCATCGTGGAAGGACTACACTACACATGCCTGAGGCAAAAGTCCTTGGTATTGTTCATGGCTCGTGTATAGCATTATTGCAGTGTCGATTACTACTCCACCTCCCATTCTATTCTCCGTTATACTAGTGACATCATCGTGGAAGGACTACACTACACATGCCTGAGGCAACAAGTCCTGGTATTGTTCATGGCTCGTGTTAGCATTATTGCAGTGGTACTACTCCACCCCCCATTCTATTCTCCGTATACTAGTGACATCATCGTGGAAGGACTACACTACACATGCCTAGGCAACAAGTCCTGGTATTGTTCATGGCTCGTGTTAGCATTATTGCAGTGCGTACACTCCACCCCCCATTCTATTCTCCGTATACTAGTGACATCATCGTGGAAGGACTACACTACACATGCCTGAGGCAACAAGTCCTGGTATTGTTCATGGCTCGTGTTAGCATTATTGCAGTGGTACTACTCCACCTCGCATTCTATTCTCCGTATACTAGTGACATCATCGTGGAAGGACTACACTACACATGCCTGAGGCAACAAGTCCTGGTATTGTTCATGGCTCGTGTTAGCATTATTGCAGTGCGTTACTACTCCACCCCATTCTATTCTCCGTATACTAGTGACATCATCGTGGAAGGACTACACTACACATGCCTGAGGCAACAAGTCCTGGTATTGTTCATGGCTCGTGTTAGCATTATTGCAGTGTGTACTACTCCACCCCATTCTATTCACCGTTACTAGTGACATCATCGTGGAAGGACTACACTACACATGCCTGAGGCAACAAGTCCTGGTATTGTTCATGCTCGTGTTAGCATTATTGCAGTGTACTACTCCACTCCCATTCTATTCTCCGTATACTAGTGACATCATCGTGGAAGGATACACTACACATGCCTAAGGCAACAAGTACCTGGTATTGTTCATGGCTCGTGTTAGCATTATTGCAGTGCGTACTACTCCACCCCCATTCTATTCTCCGTATACTAGTGACATCATCGTGGAAGGACTACACTACACATGCCTGAGGCAACAAGTCCTGGTATTGTTCATGGCTCGTGTTAGCATTATTGCAGTGGTCGTACACTCCACCCCCATTCTATTCTCCGTATACTAGTGACATCATCGTGGAAGGACTCACTACACATGCCTGAGGCAACAAGTCCTGGTATGTTCATGGCTCGTGTTAGCATTATTGCAGTGCGTACTACTCCACCTCCCATTCTATTTCTCCGTATACTAGTGACATCATCGTGGAAGGACTACATACACATGCCTGAGGCAACAAGTCCTGGTATTGTTTCATGGCTCGTGTTAGCATTATTGCAGTGCAGTACTACTCCACCTCCCATTCTATTTCTCCGTATACTAGTGACATCATCGTGGAAGGACTTACACTACACATGCCTGAGGCAACAAGTCCTGGTATTGTTCATGGCTCGTGTTAGCATTATTGCAGTGTGTACGTACTCCACCTTCCCATTCTATTCTCCGTTTACTAGTAGACATCATCGGTGAAGGACTACACTACACATGCCTGAGGCAACAAGTCCTGGTATTGTTCATGGCTCGTTGTTAGCATTATTGACGTGGGTACTACTCCACCCCCATTCTATTCTCCGTATACTAGTGACATCATCGTGGAAGGACTACACTACACATGCCTGAGGCAACAAGTCCTGGTATTGTTCATGGCTCGTGTTAGCATTATTGCAGTGCGTACTACTCCACCCCCCATTCTATTCTCCGTATACTAGTGACATCATCGTGGAAGGACTACACTACACATGCCTGAGGCAACAAGTCCTGGTATTGTTCATGGCTCGTGTTAGCATTATTGCAGTGCGTACTACTCCACCCCCCATTGTATTCACCGTATACTAGTGACATCATCGTGGAAGGACTACACTACACATGCCTGAGGCAACAAGTCCTGGTATTGTTCATGGCTCGTGTTAGCATTATTGCAGTTCATACTACTCCACCCCCATTCTATTCCCGTATACTAGTGACATCATCGTGGAAGGACTACACTACACATGCCTGAGGCAACAAGTCCTGGTATTGTTCAAGGCTCGTGTTAGCATTATTGCAGTGCATACTACTCCACCTCACATTCATTTTCTCCGTATACTAGTGACATCATCGTGGAAGGACTACACTACACATGCCTGAGGCAACAAGTCCTGGTATTGTTCATGGCTCGTGTTAGCATTATTGCAGTGCGTACTACTCCACCCCCATTCTATTCCCGTATACTAGTGACATCATCGTGGAAGGACTACACTACACATGCCTGAGGCAACAAGTCCTGGTATTGTTCAAGGCTCGTGTTAGCATTATTGCAGTGCGATACTACTCCACCTCACATTCTATTTCTCCGTATACTAGTGACATCATCGTGGAAGGACTACACTACACATGCCTGAGGCAACAAGTCCTGGTATTGTTCATGGCTCTGTTAGCATTATTGCAGTGCGTACTGCTCCCCCACATTCATTCTCCGTATACTAGTGACATCATCGTGGAAGGACTACACTACCACATGCCTGAGGCAATAAGTCCTGGTATTGTTCATGCTCGTGTTAGCATTATTGCAGTGCGTACTACTCCTACCCCCATTCTATTCTCCTTATACTAGTGATCATCGTGGTAGGAAGACTACACTTCACTGCCTGAGGCAACAAGTCCTGGTATTGTTCATGGCTCGTGTTAGCATTATTGCAGTGCGTTACTACTTCCACCTCCCATTCTATTCTCCGTATACTAGTGACATCATCGTGGAAGGACTACACTACACATGCTGAGGCAACAAGTCCTGGTATTGTTCATGGCTCGTGTTAGCATTATTGCAGTGCTACTACTCCACCCCCATTCTATTCTCCGTATACTAGTGACTCATCGTGGAAGGACTACACTACACATGCCTGAGGCAACATGAGTCCTGGTATTGTTCATGGCTCGTGTTAGCATTATTGCAGTGCGTACTACTCCCCCCATTCTATTCTCTGTATACTAGTGACATCATCGTGGACGGACTACACTACACATGCCTGAGGCAACAAGTCCTGGTATTGTTCATGGCTCGTGTTAGCATTATTGCAGTGCGTACTACTCCACCTCGCATTCTATTCTCCGTATACTAGTGACATCATCGTGGAAGGACTACACTACACATGCCTGAGGCAACAAGTCCTGGAATTATTCATGGCTCGTGTTAGCATTTTTGCAGTGCGTTCTGCTCCACCCCCATTCTATTCTCCGTATACTAGTGACATCATCGTGGAAGGACTACACTACACATGCCTGAGGCAACAAGTCCTGGTATTGTTCATGGCTGTCGTGTTAGCATTTTTGCTGTGCGTACTGCTCCACCCCCATTCTATTCTCCGTATACTAGTGACATCATCGTGGAAGGACTACACTACACATGCCTGAGGCAACAAGTCCTGGTATTGTTCATGGCTCGTGTTAGCATTATTGCAGTGCGTACTACTCCACCTCGCATTCTATTCTCCGTATACTAGTGACATCATCGTGGACGGACTACACTACACATGCCTGAGGCAACAAGTCCTGGAATATATTCATGGCTCGTGTTAGCATTATTGCAGTGCGTTCTACTCCACCCCAAATTCTATTCTCTGTATACTAGTGACATCATCGTGGAAGGACTACACTACATATGCCTGAGGCAACAAGTCCTGGTATTGTTCATGGCTCGTGTTAGCATTATTGCAGTGCGTATTACTCCACCCCCCATTCTATTCTCCGTATACTAGTGATATCATCGTGGAAGGACTACACTACACATGCCTGAGGCAACAAGTCCTGGTATTGTTCATGGCTCGTGTTAGCATTATTGCAGTTCGTACTACTCCACCTCGCATTCTATTCTCCGTATACTACTGACATCATCGTGGAAGGACTACACTACACATGCCTGAGGCAACAAGTCCTGGTATTGTTCAAGGCTCGTGTTAGCATTATTGCGGTGCGTACTGCGCCAACCCCCATTCTATTCTCCGTATACTAGTGACATCATCGTGGAAGGACTACACTACACATGCCTGAGGCAACAAGTCCTGGTATTGTTCATGGCTCGTGTTAGCATTTTTGCAGTGCCTTCTACTCTACCTCGCATTCATTTCTATGCAATAGTGACATCATCGTGGAAGGACTACACTACACATGCCTGAGGCAACAAGTCCTGGTATTGTTCATGGCTCGTGTTAGCATTATTTGCAGTGCGTACTACTCCACCTCCCATTCTATTCTCCGTTATACTAGTGACATCATCGTGGAAGGACTACACGACACATGCCTGAGGCAACAAGTCCTGGTATTGTTCTTGGCTCGTGTTAACATTATTGCAGTGCATACTACTCCACCCCCCATTCTATTCTCCGTATACTAGTGACATCATCGTGGAAGGACTACACTACACATGCCTGAGGCAACAAGTCTTGGTATTGTTCATGGCTCGTGTTAGCATTATTGCAGTGGGTACTACTCCACCTCCCATTCTATTCTCCGTATACTAGTGACATCATCGTGGAAGGACTACACTACACATGCCTGAGGCAACAAGTCCTGGTATTGTTCATTGCTCGTTTTAGCATTATTGCAGTGCGTACTAATCCACCCCCCATTCTATTCACCGTATACTAGTGACATCATCGTGGAAGGACTACACTACACATGCCTGAGTCAACAAGTCCTGATAGTGTTCATGGCTCGTGTTAGCATTATTGTAGTGCGTTCTACTCCAACCCCCATTTCTATTCTCCGTATACTAGTGACATCATCGTGGAAGTACTACACTACACATGATTGAGGCAACAAGTCCTGGTATTGTTCATGGCTCGTGTTAGCATTATTGCATTGCGTACTACTCCACACTAAATTCTATTCTCTGTATACTAGTGACATCATCGTAGAAGAACTACACTACACATGCCTGAGGCAACAAGTCCTGGTATTGTTCATGGCTGGTGTTAGCAATATTGCAGTGCGTACTACTCCACCCCCATTCTATTCTCCGTATACTAGTGACATCATCGTGGAAGGACTACACTACATATGCCTGAGGCAACAAGTCATGGTATTGTTCATGGCTCATGTTAGCATTATTGCAGTGCGTACTACTCCACCTCCCATTCTATTCACCGTTTACTAGTGACATCATCGTGGAAGGACTACACTACACATGCCTGAGGCAACAAGTCCTGGTATTGTTCATGGCTCGTGTTAGCATTATTGTAGTGCTTACTACTCCACCTCCCATTCTATTATCCGTATACTAGTGACATCATCGTGGAAGACTACACTACACATGCCTGAGGCAACAAGTCCTGATATTGTTCATGGCTCGTGTTAGCATTATTGCAGTGCGTACTACTCCACCCTCCATTCTATTCTCCCTATACTAGTGACATCATCGTGAAGGACTACACTGCACATGCCTGATGCAACAAGTCCTGGTATTGTTCATGGCTCGTGTTAGCATTATTGCAGTGGGTACTACTCCACCTCCCATTCTATTCTCCTCATACTAGTGACATCATCGTGGAAGGACTACACTACACATGCCTGAGGCAATAAGATCTGGTATTGTTCATGGCTCGTGTTATCATTATTGCAGTGCGTACTACTCAACTCCCCATTCTTTTCTCCGTATACTAGTGACATCATCGTGGAAGGACTACACTACACATGCATGAGGCAACAAGTCCTGGTATTGTTCATTGCTCGTTTTAGCATTATTGCAGTGCGTACTAATCCACCCCCCATTCTATTCACCGTATACTAGTGACATCATCGTGGAAGGACTACACTACACATGCCTGAGGCAACAAGTCCTGGTAGTGTTCATGGCTCGTGTTAGCATTATTGCAGTGCATACTACTCCACCCCCCCATGCTATTCTCCGTATACTAGTGACATCATCGTGGAAGGACTACACTACACATGCCTGAGGCAACAAGTCCTGGTATTGTTCATGGCTCGTGTTAGCATTATTGCAGTTCGTACTACTCCACCCCCCATTCTATTCTCCGTATACTAGTGACATCATCGTGGAAGGACTACACTACACATGCCTGAGGCAACAAGTCCTGGTATTGTTCAAGGCTCGTGTTAGCATTATTGCACTGCATACTACTCCACCTCACATTCTTTCTCCGTATACGTGTGACATCATCGTGGAAGGACTACACTACACATGCCTGAGGCAACAAGTCCTGGTATTGTTCATGGCTCATGTTACCATTATTGCAGTGCGTACTGCTCCACCTCACATTCTTTCTCGTATACTAGTGACATCATCGTGGAAGGACTACACTACACATGCCTGAAGCAATAAGTCCTGGTATTGTTCATTGCTCGTGTTAGCATTATTGCAGTGCGTACTACTCCTACCCCCATTCTATTCTCCTTATACTAGTGACATCTTCGTGGAAGGACTACACTTCACATGCTGAGGCAACAAGTCCTGGTATTGTTCATGGCTCGTGTTAGCATTATTGTAGTGCGTTCTACTTCCACCTCCATTCTATTCTCCGTATACTAGTGACATCATCGTGGAAGGACTACACTACACATGCCTGAGGCAATAAGATCTGATATTGTTCATGGCTTGTGTTAGCATTATTGCAGTGCATACTGCTCCACCCCCCATGCTATTCTCCGTATACTAGTGACTTCATCGTGGAAGGACTACACTACACATGCCTGAGGCAACATGTCCTGGTATTGTTCATGGCTCGTGTTAGCATTATTGCAGTGCGTACTACTCCCCCCCATTCTATTCTCGTATACTAGTGACATCATCGTGGAAGGACTACACTACACATGCCTGAGGCAGCAAGTCCTGGTATTGTTCATGGCTCATGTTAGCATTATTGCAGTGCGTACTACTCCACCTCGCATTCTATTCTCCGTATACTAGTGACATCATCGTGGAAGGACTACACTACACATGCCTGAGGCAACAAGTCCTGGATATTTCATGGCTCGTGTTAGCATTATTGCAGTGCGTTCTACTCCACCCCAATTTATTCTCTGTATACTAGTGACATCATCGTGGAAGGACTACACTACAATGCCTGAGGCAACAAGTCCTGGTATTGTTCATGGCTCGTGTTAGCATTATTGCAGTGCGTACTACTCCCCCCCATTCTATTTTCTGTATACTAGTGACATCATCGTGGAAGGACTACACTACACATGCCTGAGGCAACAGTCCTGGTATTGTTCATGGCTCGTGTTAGCATTTTTGCTGTGCGTACTCTCCACCCCCATTCTATTCTCCGTATACTAGTGACATCATCGTGGAAGGACTACACTACACATGCCTGAGGCAACAAGTCCTGGTATTGTTCATGGCTCGTGTTAGCATTTTTGCTGTGCGTACTGCTCCACCCCCCATTCTATTCTCCGTATACTAGTGACATCATCGTGGAAGGACTACACTACACATGCCTGAGGCAACAAGTCCTGGTATTGTTCATGGCTCGTGTTAGCATTATTGCAGTGCGTACTACTCCACCTCCATTCTATTCTCCGTATACTAGTGACATCATCGTGGAAGGACTACACTACACATGCCTGAGGCACAAGTCCTGGTATTGTTCATGGCTCTGTTAGCATTATTGCAGTGCGTACTACTCCACCTCGCATTCTATTTCCGTATACTAGTGACATCATCGTGGAAGGACTACACTACACATGCCTGAGGCAACAAGTCCTGGAATATTCATGGCTCGTGTTAGCATTATTGCAGTGCGTTCTACTCCACCCCAAATTCTATTCTCGTATACTAGTGACATCATCGTGGAAGGACTACACTAACATGCCTGAGGCAACAAGTCCTGGTATTGTTCATGGCTCGTGTTAGCATTATTGCAGTGCGTATTACTCCACCCCATTCTATTCTCCGTTATACTAGTGAATCATCGTGGAAGGACTACACTACACATGCCTGAGGCAACAAGTCCTGGTATTGTTCATGGCTCGTGTTAGCATTATTGCAGTTCGTACTACTCCACCTCGCATTCTATTCTCCGTATACTATGACATCATCGTGGAAGGACTACACTACACATGCCTGAGGCAACAAGTCCTGGTATTGTTCAGGCTCGTGTTAGCATTATTGCGGTGCGTACTGCGCCAACCCCATTCTATTCTCCGTATACTAGTGACATCATCGTGGAAGGACTACACTACACATGCCTGAGGCAACAAGTCCTGGTATTGTTCATGGCTCGTGTTAGCATTTTTGCAGTGCTTCTACTCTACCTCGCATTCATTTCTATGCAATAGTGACATCATCGTGGAAGGACTACACTACACATGCCTGAGGCAACAAGTCCTGGTATTGTTCATGGCTCGTGTTAGCATTATTGCAGTGCGTACTACTCCACCCCATTCTATTCTCCGTATACTAGTGACATCATCGTGGAAGGACTACACGACACATGCCTACAAGTCCTGGTATTGTTCTGGCTCTGTTAGCATTATTGCGTGCGATACTCCACCCATTCTATTTCCGTATACTAGTGACATCATCGTGGAAGGACTACACTACACATGCTGAGGCAACAAGTCTGGATTTTCATGCTGTGTTAGCATTATTGCAGTGCGTACTACTCCACCCATTCTATTTCTTACTAGTGACATCATCGTGGAAGGACTACACTACACATGCCTGAGGCAACAAGTCCTGGTTATTGTTCATGGCTCGTTGTTAGCATTATTGCAGTGCGTACTACTCCACCCCCATTCTATTCTCCGTATACTAGTGACATCATCGTGGAAGGACTTACACTACACATGCCTGAGGCAACAAGTCCTGGTATTGTTCATGGCTCGTGTTAGCATTATTGCAGTGCGTACTACTCCACCTCCCATTCTATTCTCCGTATACTAGTGACATCATCGTGGAAGGACTACACTACACATGCCTGAGGCAACAAGTCTGGTATTGTTCATGGCTCGTGTTAGCATTATTGCAGTGCGTACTACTCCACCCCAATTCTATTCTCTTATACTAGTGACATCATCGTGGAAGGACTACACTACACATGCCTGAGGCAACAAGTCCTGGTTATGTTCATGGCTCGTTTAGCATTATTGCAGTGCGTACTACTCCACCCCATTCTATTCTCCGTATACTAGTGACATCATCGTGGAAGGACTACACTACACATGCCTGAGGCAACAAGTCCTGGTATTGTTCATGGCTCGTGTTAGCATTATTGCGGTGCGTACTAGCGCCCAACCCCCATTCTATTCTCCGTATACTAGTGACATCATCGTGGAAGGACTACACTACACATGCCTGAGGCAACAAGTCCTGGTATTGTTCATGGCTCGTGTTAGCATTATTGCAGTGCGTACTACTCCACCTCCATTCATTTCTGCTATACTAGTGACATCATCGTGGAAGGACTACACTACACATGCCTGAGGCAACAGTCCTGGTATTGTTCATGGCTCGTGTTAGCATTATTGCAGTGCGTACTACTCCACCTCCCATTCTATTCTCCCTATACTAGTGACATCATCGTGGAAGGACTACACTACACATGCCTGGGAACAAGTCCTGGTATTGTTCATGGCTCGTGTTAGCATTATTGCAGTGCGTACTACTCCACCCCATTCTATTCTCCGTATACTAGTGACATCATCGTGGAAGGACTAAACACTACACATGCCTGAGGCAACAAGTCCTGGTATTGTTCATGGCTCGTGTTAGCATTATTGCAGTGCGTAATCTCCACCCCCATTCTATTCTCCGTATACTAGTGACATCATCGTGGAAGGACTACATACACATGCCTGAGGCAACAAGTCCTGGTATTGTTCATGGCTCGTGTTAGCATTATTGCAGTGCGTACTACTCCACCCCCCATTCTATTCTCCGTATACTAGTGACATCATCGTGGAAGGACTACACTACACATGCCTGAGGCAACAAGTCTGGTATTTGTTCATGGCTCGTGTTAGCATTATTGCAGTGCGTACTACTCCACCCCAATTCTATTCTCCGTATACTAGTGACATCATCGTGGAAGGACTACCACTACACATGCCTGAGGCAACAAGTCCTGGTATGTTCATGGCTCGTGTTAGCATTATTGCAGTGCGTACTACTCCACCCCCATTCTATTCTCCGTATACTAGTGACATCATCGTGGAAGGACTACACTACTCATGCTGAGGCAACAAGTCCTGGTATTGTTCATGGCTCGTGTTAGCATTATTGCAGTGCGTACTACTCCACCTCCATTCTATTTCTCCGTATACTAGTGACATCATCGTGGAAGGACTACACTACACATGCTGAGGCAACAAGTCCTGGTATTTGTTCATAAGTCCTGTATTGTTCATGCTCGTGTTAGCATTATTGCGTGCGTACTACTCCACCCCATTCTATTCTCGTTTCTAGTGACATCATGTGGAAGGACTACACTACACATGCCTGAGGCAACAGTCCTGGTATTGTTCATGGCTCGTGTTAGCATTATTCGTGCTACTCTCCACCCCCCTTCTATTCTCCGTATACTATGACATCATCGTGAAGACTACACTACACATGCTGAGGCAACAAGTCTGGTATTGTTCATGGCTCTGTTAGCATTATTGCAGTGGTACTACTCCACCTCCCATTCTATTCTCCGATACTATGACATCATCGTGGAAGGACTACACTACACATGCCTGAGGCAACAAGTCCTGGTATTGTTCATGGCTCTGTTAGCATTATTGCAGTGCGTACTATTCCCCCCATTCTATTCCGTATACTAGTGACATCATCGTGAGGACTACACTACACATGCCTGAGCAACAAGTCCTGATATTTCATGCTCGTTTAGCATTATTGAGTGCGTACTACTCCAACCCCATTTATTCTCCGTATACTAGTGACATCATCGTGGAAGACTACATACCATGTGAGGCAACAAGTCCTGGTATTGTTCATGGCTCGTGTTAGCATTATTGCAGTGCGTACTACTCCACCCAATTCTATTCTCTGTATACTAGTGACATCATCGTGAAGGACACACTACACATGCCTGAGGCAACAGTCCTGGTATGTTCAGGCTGTGTTAGCATTATTGCGTGGTACTACTCCACCCATTATTCTCGTATCGTGAATCATCGTGGGACTACACATATCTGAGGCAACAAGTCCGTATTGTTCTGCTGTTAGCATTATTGCAGTGGAATACTCACTCCATTCTATTCCGTTTATAGTGACACTGTGGAGACTAATACATGCCTGAGCACAAGTCCTGTATTGTTCATGGCTGTGTTAGCATTATTGAGTGCTACTACTCCACCCATTCTATTCTCCGTATCTAGTGACACATCGTGGAAGGACTACATACACATCCTGAGCAACAAGCCGGTATGTTCAGGCTCGTGTTGCATTTTGCAGTGCGTACTACTCCACCCCCATTCTATTCTCCGTATCTAGTGACATCATCGTGGAAGGACTACACTCACATGCCTGAGGCAGCAAGTCTGGTATTGTTCATGCTCTTTAGCATTATTCAGTGCGTACTATCCCTCCCATCTATTCTCCTATACAGTGACATCATCGTGGAAGGACTACACTCACATGCCTGAGCAAAAGTCTGGTATTGTTCATGGCTCGTGTTAGCATTATTGCAGTGCGTACTACTCCACCCCCCATTCTATTCTCCGTATACTAGTGACATCATCGTGGAAGGACTACACTACACATGCCTGAGGCAACAAGTCCTGGTATTGTTCATGGCTCGTGTTAGCATTATTGCAGTGCGTACTACTCCACCCCCATTCTATTCTCGTATACTAGTGACATCATCGTGGAAGGACTACACTACACATGCCTGAGGCAACAAGTCCTGGTATTGTTCATGGCTGTGTTAGCATTATTGCAGTGCGTACTACTCCACCCTCCCATTCTATTCTCCGTTATACTAGTGACATCATCGTGGAAGGACTACACTACACATGCCTGAGGCAACAAGTCCTGGTATTGTTCATGGCTCGTGTTAGCATTATTGCAGTGCGTACTACTCCACCTCCATTCTATTCTCCGTATACTAGTGACATCATCGTGGAAGACTACACTACACATGCCCTGAGGCAACAAGTCCTGGTATTGTTCATGGCTCGTGTTGCATTATTGCAGTGCGTACTACTCCACCCCCATTCTATTCTCGTATACTAGTGACATCATCGTGGAAGGACTACACTACACATGCCTGAGGCAACAAGTCCTGGTATTGTTCATGGCTGTGTTAGCATTATTGCAGTGCGTACTACTCCACCCCCCATTCTATTCTCCGTATACTAGTGACATCATCGTGGAAGGACTACACTACACATGCCTGAGGCAACAAGTCCTGGTATTTTCATGGCTCGTGTTAGCATTATTGCAGTGCGTACTACTCCACCCCAATTCTATTCTCGTATACTAGTGACATCATCGTGGAAGGACTACACTACACATGCCTGAGGCAACAAGTCCTGGTATTGTTCATGGCTCGTGTTAGCATTATTGCAGTGCGTACTATCCACCTCCCCATTCTATTCTTATCTGTATACATAGTGAATCATCGTGAAGCTACATACAATGCCTGGCACATAGTCTGGTATTGTTCAGTTTTCGTGTTACATATTGCAGTGCTCTATCCCCCATTCTATCTCGTTATACTAGTGACATCACTGGAAGGACCACACACATGCTGAGGCAACAAGTCCTGGTATTGTTCATGGCTGTGTTAGCATTATGCGTGTACTACTCACCCCATTCTATTCTCCGTATACTAGTGACATCAACGTGGAAGGACTACACTACACATGCCTGAGGCATCAATCCTGGTATTGTTCATATGGCTCGTGTTAGCATTATTGCAGTGCGTATACTCCACCCCATTCTATTCTCGTATACTAGTGACATCATCGTGGAAGGACTACACTACACATGCTGAGGCAACAAGTCCTGGTATTGTTCATGGCTCTTTAGCATTATTGCAGTGGTACTACTCCACCCCACATTCATTCTCGTTACTAGTGACATCATCGTGGAAGGACTACTACACATGCTGAGGCAACAAGTCCTGGTATTGTTCATGGCTGTGTAGCATTATTGCGTGGTACTATCACCCATTCTATTCTCCGTATATCTAGTGACTATCATCGTGGAAGGACTACACTACACATGCCTGAGGCAACAGTCTGGTATTGTTCGGCTCGTGTTAGCATTATGCAGTGCGTACTACTCACTCCTTCTATTCTCCGTTTATACTAGTGACATCATCGTGGAAGACTACACACACATGCCTGAGGCACAAGTCCTGGTATTGTTCGCTCGGTTACAATTATTGCAGTGCGTACTACCCACCTCGCATTCATGCTCGTGTATACTAGTGACATATCGTGAAGGATACACTACACATGCCTGAGGCAACAGTCCTGGAATGTTCATGGCTCGTGTTAGCATTTGAGTGCGTCTACTCCACACCCATTATTCTCCGTATACTAGTGATTCATCGTGGAAGGATACACTACACATGCCTGAGGCAACAAGCCTGGTATTGTTATGGCTCGTGTTACATTATTGCAGTGCGTACTACTCCACCTCATTCTATTCGTATACTAGTGACATCATCGTGAGACTACACACTGCTGAGCAACAATCTGTATGTTCATGGCTGTTATATGCAGTGCTACTATCCACCCAATTCATCTAGTGACTCAGGGAAGACCACTACCATGCAGAACAAGTCTGATTTATGTTAGCATTGGTCTACTCCCCATTCATCCCCCCCCATTCTATTCTCCGTATACTAGTGACATCATCGTGGAAGGACTACACTACACATGCCTGAGGCAACAAGTCCTGGTATTGTTCATGGCTCGTGTTAGCATTATTGCAGTGCGTACTACTCCACCTCCCATTCTATCTCCGTATACTAGTGACATCATCGTGGAAGGACTACACTACACTTGCCTGAGGCAACAAGTCCTGATAGTGTTCATGGCTCTGTTAGCATTATTGCGGTGCTACTACTCCACCCCCCATTCTATTCTCCGTATACTAGTGACATCATCGTGGAAGGACTACACTACACATGCCTGAGGCAACAAGTCCCGGTATTGTTCATCTCTCGTGTTAGCATTATTGCAGTGGGTACTACTCCACCTCCCATTCTATTCTCCGTATACTAGTGACATCATCGTGGAAGGACTACACTACACATGCCTGAGGCAACAAGTCCTGGTATGTTCATGGCTCTGTTAGCATTATTGCAGTGCTACTACTCCACCCCCATTCTATGCTCCGTATACTAGTGACATCATCGTGGAAGGACTACACTACACTGCCTGAGGCAACAATCCTGTATGTTCATGGCTCATGTTAGGATTATTGCAGTGCATACTACTCCACCTCCCATTCTATTCTCCGTATACTAGTGACATCATCGTGGAAGGACTACACTAAAATGCCTGAGGCAACAAGTCCCGGTATTGTTCATCTGCTGTTAGCATTATTGCAGTGGTACTACTCCACTCCCATTCTATTCTCCGTATACTAGTGACATCATCGTGGAAGGACTACACTACACTTGCCTGAGGCAACAAGTCCTTATGTTCATGGCTCGTGTTAGCATTATTGCAGTGCATACTACTCCACCCCCATTCTATTCTCCGTATACTAGTGACATCATCGTGGAAGGACTACACTACAACTGCCTGAGGCAACAATTCCTGTATTGTTCATGGCTCATGTTAGCATTATTGCAGTGCATACTACTCCACCCCCCATTCTATTCTCCGTATACTAGTGACATCATCGTGGAAGGACTACACTATACATGCCTGAGGCAACAATCCTGGTATTGTTCATGGCATGTATAGCATTATTGCAGTGCGTACTACTCCAACCCCATTCTATTCTCCGTTACTAGTGACATCCATCGTGGAAGGACTACACTACACATGCCTGAGGCAACAAGTCCGGTATTGTTCATCCTCTGTTAGCATTATTGCAGTGGTACTACTCCACCTCCCATTCTATTCTCCGTATACTAGTGACATCATCGTGGAAGGACTACACTACACTTGCCTGAGGCAACAAGTCCTGATAGTGTTCATGGCTCGTGTTAGCATTATTGCAGTGCTACTACTCCACCCCCATTCTATTCTCCGTATACTAGTGACATCATCGTGGAAGGACTACACTACACATGCCTGAGGCAACAATTCCTGGTATTGTTCATGGCTCATGTTAGCATTATTGCAGTGCATACTACTCCACCTCCCATTCTATTCTCCGTATACTAGTGACATCATCGTGGAAGGACTACACTACACATGCCTGAGGCAACAATTCCTGGTATTGTTCATGGCTCATGTTAGCATTATTGCAGTGCGTACTACTCCACCCCCCATTCTATTCTCCGTATACTAGTGACATCATCGTGGAAGGACTACACATACATGCCTGAGGCAACAAGTCCTGGTATTGTTCATGGCTTTGTTAGCATTATTGCAGTGCGTACTACTCCACCTCCCATTCTATTCTCCGTATACTAGTGACATCATCGTGGAAGGACTACACTACACATGCCTGAGGCAACAAGTCCTGGTATTGTTCATGGCTCATGTTAGCATTATTGCAGTGCATACTACTCCACCTCCCATTCTATTCTCCGTATACTAGTGACATCATCGTGGAAGGACTACACTACACATGCCTGAGGCAACAATGTCCTGGTATTGTTCATGGCTCATGTTAGCATTATTGCAGTGCGTACTACTCCACCCCCCATTCTATTCTCCGTATACTAGTGACATCATCTGGAAGGACTACACTACACATGCCTGAGGCAACAAGTCCTGGTATTGTTCATGGCTCGTGTTAGCATTATTGCAGTGCTACTACTCCACCCCCATTCTATTCTCCGTATACTAGTGACATCATCGTGGAAGGACTACACTACACATGCCTGAGGCAACAAGTCCTGGTATTGTTCATGGCTCGTTTAGCATTATTGCAGTGCGTACTACTCCACCCCCCATTCTATTCTCCGTATACTAGTGACATCATCGTGGAAGGACTACACTACACATGCCTGAGGCAACAATGTCCTGGTATTGTTCATGGCCTGTTAGCATTATTGCAGTGCATACTACTCCCCCCCATTCTATTCTCTGTATACTAGTGACATCATCTGTGGAAGGACTACACTACACATGCCTGAGGCAACAAGTCCTGGTATTGTTCATGGCTCGTGATTAGCATTATTGCAGTGCGTACTACTCCACCTCCCATTCTATTCTCCGTAGTACTAGTGACATCATCGTGGAAGGACTACACTACACATGCCTGAGGCAACAAGTCCTGGAATGTTCATGGCTCGTGTTAGCATTATTGCAGTGCGTACTACTCCCCCCCCATTCTATTCTCCGTATACTAGTGACATCATCGTGGAAGGACTACACTATACATGCCTGAGGCAACAAGTCCTGGTATTTTTCATGGCATGTATTAGCATTATTGTCACTAATATCTGGTAAAAACATCAAGCACATACTGTAGAAAGACCTAGTTGAGAAGCTTTTCAACAGTAGGTGGTACTGGTAGCCAATAGTGTTTGTTGAAGAACTAGAATCTCTTGGAGAAGACAGTGAGGGCGTAGGCCAGTAGAGAACTTCTACATACAAAGTGTTGAGGATGATAACTCCCGACCTCGGCCACGCACTGCCTTATATCCGGTTCTGCGATGAGTACGTGTTGGTTTGGGGTGTGAGGTGTGACGTACTGCCATATGCTCTGTATATGGTCTCGGGCGCTCGGTCATCTTCGTTGGTGTGGCGACACACTGCTGGATGCTTTGGGGAGACTGATGTGTCACACGGCCGCTTTTAATACCCATTGTTTTACATGCTGAAATAGTGTGGTTGAGGAGAAACTACTCTCTGTTCACTCGTAAAACTCCATGCTTGGTTGACCTGTCCTCGGGTTTTAAGACTCCTTAGTAGAGAGTGATGGGCAGGTCACGAACAATTCGGGAACCATGTATCTTCAATTCCCCTTTTCGGGAACACATTCTGCTAGACATCTCTGAGTCGTTTCCTTTGGTTGTTGAAGCATGTGTGGATGACTTGTAGTTGTATTTTGTATATTGGTATAAGCGGCATGCGTCAATATAATCAGCTACAGAAAAGGAGTATTGATGCTGATATAATCAGAAAACACATTGACAGTTTTCTATATTCAGTTGAGAAAGAAAGAGGAAATATGGAGAAGGTGAGTACCAGAGCAACATTAAAAAAAAATGAAAGTGGATGATGTCCATGTAAATAGAGCTGTTGCAGCCAATGAAGTGTGTGATGCAATTGCTAATCAAGTAAAGGAAAGAAAGGTTTTTTTTTGCCACATACTATTCTGCTGTATGTCTTTTTGATGCAGAATATTTCAGGAGTACTCTATGAAGTTGGTTCATCTGCGTGAACATACAACTAAAATGTACTGTTTTTTACATAAGGCTTTTCTGAAAACTGAGCTGGGAATAATCTACAAATGACAAGACTTCGAAATATTAGTGGATCAGCCAATCTCCTGCAGTTTGTCGTGGAAAACAACTTACAAACCACGTTTACCGAGACACACAAACTGTTAGTGATTATTTATACAGTTCCTATGACTACATCTGAAGCTGAAAGATTATTTTCAACCTTGAGGATGAAAACATTCTTAAAAAGTACAATGAGCAAAGACAGTCTCAGTGCGTTAGCCATGCTTTCGTTAGCCATGCTTTCGTTAGAAAAAGGTATGGTAAAGAAAATACCAAATTTAAATGACAGTGTCATCAACGTGTTTTCTTCTAAATAAGACAGAATGATAGATTTAGTTTATAAGAAATGCTCTTAATCATTTTGATAATGTTGTAAATGTCCTCTCATTTTTCTTTGTACTATATTTGTGATGTATTGAGCTCATTTTTATGTTGACAATGTGGTGTGTTCCAGTAATGAAATTTATAAAAATAAAATTTGCTAAAATCTGAATTAAATTTATAAGTGCTGTATTTAATTATTTTGATGCTGTTGAAAATACCACATTTTTGTTTGTAACATTTTAGTTTTGTTCTGTGTTCAGGTGGCGCCCTTTACTAAGATTAACTTACTATCAAACTGTGTTCAGATTTATATGTGCTTTATTTTTTATGGCATTGTTTTATAATTATTTTGAATTTTCCTCTGCAGGCTGACGCTTTGCATCCTCGCCATCTTGCCTACTGCTGCACTACAACAAACACTCTCTCTCCTTCTCGCTTCCACACCTCTATTTGTTGTCCCAGCACATCCTTGGCTTTGGCCAATCAGCTTACGCCGAGACTTCACCTGGCGATCACGTTCTACCAGAGACACACTGCCGTACTTTCTCCTTTCTCCTTAGTTGCTCAAGGGTTCCAGCTGACAGAATCAGCAGGTAACCTATCGCCTTCCCTCACAGAGACCCGAAACTTCGCGGCTGCTTGTTCAAGGACAAAGCTCGCCCGAGTGAGCTGAGGTCTTTGCCTCGTAAACCTCTGGACTGAGGGGTCACGAAACTTCGGGACATGCCCCAAGTGAACAGGTATTGCTGAACAGGAATTTGCAGTGTTTTACAGCATCATGAATTCATCCAGGTTGTCTGTAAAACTATAATCCTAAGTGGCGCAAATGGAAAGTTGCAGCTACCAACACACGCTGTCTGAAGCTTTCTGTAACCTACTAACAGCCCGAATAAAAAAAAATGTCTCGATCGAATACTCAAATATCCTAACTTGCTTTTTAAAAATAATAATAAAAAAAAGAAACAATCTAAAACACAACCAAACCTTAAGTTTGCTAAAAGAAAAATGATTTAGGGGGGGGGGGGATGTGTTGGCAAGGGGGGAACTCCTATTAAAATAAAAGTATCTTAACAAAAAATACTAAAGAAAGAAAGCAAAAATTTCTTACTATTTTCACAAGAGGGGGATTTTTTCCAATTGCAGCAATATTGCAGTAATAACAATTGCTTGAAAATATTATACTCAATGAATAATTATAAGTGTGAACCACTACTTACAAAAGGCATGAACTGCCACTGCATTAGACACCAAAATAACCATTCAATTACTCTTCATTAAATTAAGTAAATTTATCATTAAATTAAGTTAATTTAATGAATCAAGTAGGAATTCAAGTTTGGGCGCTTGGCATGGCGGCTGCCGGAACTGCCAAGATGAATTATGTTTTACTTTACATAAAACTGAAAATAAAGAATACACAATTTTAGAATTAAAAGAATTACAGCATGTATACTTAAAAATTATATAGTGAATTTAGAGTGTCACCAACTGTAGTTTTGTTTCACTATGCAAGCCACATGGTCGTGCACTCTTTAATGGATTGCACTTTATTTACAGGGGGCAAGCGAGAGATAACATTCTCCCTTGGTTAAATGAGACTCTGCTTTTGAGGGATTGTAGCACTTCACCGTGATAAACACTTACACACTTTTTTACTCTTGATGCGGTGAGTCGTTTGGGTCAGGGGACGGGTCATTGACCCGTTCAGCAAGAACAACATTAGGACCCATGCACTTCACGCACGGCCATGCGTGGCTGGTGTACGGGGCCTCCCGAGCAGGACAGCGAGTGCGACATCAACCTGTTCATCTTCATACAAAATAACATATATGGACATAGTTAAAAACTAATCTAAAATTGAAGTAAATAGCATTTTTAATGTACCTGTTCAATGCAGAAATGTGTCATTATACTTGGAATTCTTAAACTACAACAAAGTAATGTAATTATTTTTGCACATTGAATAATAAAAATAAATAAATAAACAGTACACACACAAGACAGAATATGAAAACCACGTAAAAACTAGACAAGACATAACTGAATAGGAGTAGTGGGGCATAAAAAATACGTAGGTAAGTTAATTGAGCCTGCTAGAAGACTTGCGAAATGAATGCATAAAATTTAAAATTGAACAATAATTCCAGACCAGGAGGCCTAAGTTGCAGTTATGTGAAAGTATAGTTAAAATACGGTTGTGTAAGACAGCTGGGACATTGTGCAAAAAGGACGTTAAAATTAATTGATTGCAATCATAGACAGGAAGCGGCTAATAAAATAAACATGACGACGTAGTGGAGTATACTGGCAGGGGGTGGTTACTTAGTTGTGCAAGGCAACTCAGGGGGGTGCATTAAGGCTTGTAAGCAGGGTAGATGTTTTCATCAATTTTAAATTTCTCACGATATACGCTGTTGACTTCTCTGGAGTGACCTTTACAAATACGCAAATACTTCATTTTGCATTTATAGACCTTATGACACTTGGCAAAGATGTATTATAGACCTTATGACACTTGGCAAAGATGTATTATAGACCTTATGACACTTGGCAACGATGTATTATTGCTATTTTAGAAATTAAAAATTTAAATTTAAAATGCATATGCTCATAATTACATTATCCTGTATTCGCACAACTAACAACTTTTGCAGATTTGTAATTATTTACATTTTCCCTGACCCAGGCGAAATACCCTGACATTTTCCTGATTTTTCCTTGCTTTTCCTGTTGGTGGATACCCTGAATTATTATAACTAAAGTTACTTCACAATATAATAATATGCAACATAATTTAAAGCAATTATGATTTTGTCAAAATGAAATGCTTATTAATAATTTTATTCTAATATTTAACATCTGTATGGTAAAAAAAGTGTGGTGGGATTACAACACCTTCAACCGCCCTCTCTGTCTACGCAGCTTGTATTGGTGTACAAGTGTATGCAGTGTCTAATATATGATAGTATATTTTCTGTTTGTCATAATTTGAAAGCAATTCTGCTTTGCAGGATTTGTAGTATATTGTACAAATACTGAATTTCATTATAAATGAAATATAAGAAGAAACATTCTATGTGCAAACTCTGCCAGAACATTATCACTTTAAATCAATTTTAAAAAAGCTGATTTACAGTTTAAATGATCGAGAATTGCACTTCACAATATACCACCAATATGTTTCTGAGATGACAGCATTAGTTGCTTTAAATAACTGAGAATTTTAATATTAGATAACAAATACAAATAATACTAAGTAGCAAAGAAAAATTTATTTGCTCTACGTATCAGTGTTTCTGCTTAACGTTCTTGCTAATATCTAGTCATTTTCTTTCGTAAACAAGTTACGAAAATCACACACAAGGTGCTATTTTGTAGATCATGAACCTAATCTGAAACCAGTATTAGCTTACAGTTTTTCAACTAAGTTGGTTTTGAGGTGTGCTTTATTTATTGACCAAGTGCCTATATTTTTTTATTTTCATAGCTGCATGTGAATATGTAAATTACATTATAAGAGTTGGCTGAGATGCATATTGCTAATTAAAACTAAATATTTCGCCTCAGAGCTTGTGAGAATACATTAGCATTACTGGCAGAGTAAGAAAAGGACAGGCATCATTCTGAAAGAAAACATAAATATATCAAAGGCTGACTCTGCTTATGTCCGCGGCCCGAGACTAATGCTAGTATTTTATTTTCTCTATGGCCTAAGTTCCTTGGCAGTGGACACTCAAAAGTGAACTGGTAACACTGTCCAAAGACATCACGACCACAGTCCTTGTAGTTCCATTGTGTCTTGCAGAGCTCAGCAGTAATCAGAGCTATCTTTACAGCAATCAATATGAAAGACATCACTATTACAGTCCTTGTAGTTTCATTGTGTCGGCCAGAGCGCAGCAGTTATCATCAGAGCTGTCTTTACAGCAAATAATATGAAAGACATCATGTTTACTGTCCTTGTAGTTCCATTGTGTCGTGCAGAGAGCAGTAATAATCAGAGCTATCTTTACAGCAAACAATATAAAAGACATCACGACCACAGTCCTTGTTGTTCCATTGTGTCGTGTAGAGCGCAGCAGTAATCAGAGCTGTCTTTACAGCAATCAATATGAAAGACATCACTATTACAGTCCTTGTAGTTTCATTGTGTCGGCCAGAGCGCAGCAGTTATCATCAGAGCTATCTTTACAGCAAACAATATAAAAGACATCACGACCACAGTCCTTGTTGTTCCATTGTGTCGTGCAGAGTGCAGCAGTAGTCAGAGCTATCTTTATAGCAAACAATATGAAAGCCACGACTATATAATTTTTGGCGTAGTTTTAATTGCACAGCTTAGTCTTTGCTACTGATCACACAAATAAAGTATTTGTCAGCTGTTATGTTTTCTAGAAACACGGTAGAATGCCATAACTAGATCAGTTTTTAACTATATGCAAATTATCATAATTAACTAATTTGAGTAATGTAATCTTTGGCAAAATGAAAACTGCCACTTACAGTGACTATTAAAATTATTAAATAAGTGGTACATTTTCCTGGAAGTAAAATGTTTGTCTCTTTGTAGAGTTTATATTTGATCTGAAGCTATAACAATTTTTTTTTTGTTAAAATAACAGCAATATTATTTATATAACTTTTTATAAAGAAACTAAAAAAACAAATTTTTCATCAATATTGAAAAATTTTGTTTCTAATTTTTAAAATTATTTTTACACAACCCACTTTGACCTCACCTGTAATATTTTATACCTAAATTCACAGATCTATGACATGGCACATCTGACACTCCCCCTTAAATGCGGAAAACTCTGGTAAACATTGAACATGCTGGATGTCTCATCTGTGGATATGTTGCCTGATATAACCATTCAGCTTCCCTGCTGTTGCCATTTGCATGCTCTACACAAACATGATATTGGCAAGTTCCTGAACTGTGTACTCCATTTCTGTCGCCACTGTTCACTGGTGAAACACACACAGCAGTGTGTGTCTGCCTTGTTCTGTGCCGCTTTACACAGCCAGTGTTGCGCTCGCCTGATCACACCCTGATATGCACAGGATGTTCCAATTTAGCTTCGCCATATTTCTCGCCTATAACTTTTGACTAAGGGCCGTATTAATAGTGACATATCAGCTCTTGACACTATTCTTGAGAACAGATACTATTTAAGAAATGAATCTTGAGGTTTGTTTTGAGATTAGTTTTGATGTATCTCTCACTTGAGAGTGTTTACACTGAAAACTCATTTTAGCTCTTTAATAGTCAGCTCTTGAGACTACGTCTTATTAATAGTTACCAAAACTAGTGTCAAGAGAGACAGCAAATTAAATAAATCACGTTTCACGTAATTTATGTCGAGAGATGTCTTGAGACATGATTTGTACACAGTATCGTTTGTAGATGGTCCTATTTGTACATTTAAATACAAAAATGTGTTTATTTTGTATGGTTTTACTTCATATAGGATCAACAGGACAAATAAAAAATTAATAAATATAAAACCAGTGTGCCCTCTTTGAATACGAAAAAGGATTTACTTTGTAATGCGTGTGAAAATACATATATGTATTTTGTGATCAATATGATTATAATGATAATTATAATGAAATACACGTTTAATGACTGTTACAAAACCGCACTTGGGACACTTTTATTTCAGATCAGAAATGTCACCCTACATAGCAGTAATCTATTTTTTTTTTGTTTTTGATTCGTAAGTTTGAAATTCCGTTTATCCTAAGTACGGGATAATAATATAAATGTGTGCGAAAATGTGTATATACCTTTTTGCAATTAATATAATGTAAATTACTGATGGGTCACATTAATTAAAAAAATTTCACACTCCAAAGCAGCAATAAATTATTTTGGTTTTGTTTTTGGTTGGAATCATAGTTTATGACAAATTCCTTCTACTGATGTGTATCCGAACTAAAGGATAGTAATGTTTGTTTAGTATTGTTTTATGTTTCTTGCTGAAAAACTTATCGCTACTTATTTCAAATAGATAAATTTGATCTCTGAAGACAATTATGTGAATCTACAGAATATTCCACCCTACTTGTTGTTATTAAACATGTCAAACAATATAACTCTAATTATAAACAAAATATGTTCTTTCAGTATTGAAATTTTTAATAATAAGTATGTTTATAGCTTTCCGCTGCGGCTTTTTGCCGTATATGTGGTTCTCACATTACTTTGCTATTTACTTTGAACTTTACAAGTAGAATTGTTAATGTTTATTCAGCCCTGTGTAGTTTTTAGAATTTTTAAAATTTGTTACCCCACAATACACAGGAAAAAATATAATTAAACACCAGAAGCACTCTAATGTAGCTGCAGACAAATGCGCATCAACAGCAAAAAATACCTCAATTTCTGCTTCAAAGGGCCCTTTGCGAGGCTAGATAAAAAAAACTTATCTTACAATCTAATATCACTTGAGAAGAGAAACATGAAACTAATTTCAGCTGAGTACGACTCGAGAACTGACTATTAATTTGTACGCGTTACAAGACTAGAAATTTATCTCAAAACTGTATCACATGATACAATCTCAATATGAGATCGTATCACGTGATGCGTTCTCAAGATGAGATCTGAGAAACGACTATTAATATGGCTCGAAGACATATCCGGTCTACCATTTCCTATCTCATTTAGCTTCTTTTGTCCTTCTCCATCATCCCTCATAGTTTGACTTATCATCACGAAAACTCCTTATATGTGTTTGCTTTCAGTGTAAAAGTATGTTTTCTTATGATATAACATTTCCTATCTCATTTAGCTTCTTTTGTCCTTCTCCATCATCCCTCATAGTTTGACTTATCATCACGAAAACTCCTTATATGTGTTTGCTTTCAATGTAAAAGTTTGTTTTCTTATGATATAACATTTTTTGACTGTTCCTACTTGTATATTTAAATAGTTTACATGTTGTTGTTGGTTATGAGATTATTGAAGCTAAAGTCCTGCGACAATTTATTTAGGAAGCTGCATCAAGAATTTGTGCCTTAGCATGGTCTCCTAATAATGTGAAGTTGGCTGTTTGCACTGCAGACAGAGTTGTTAGCCTGTTCGATGAAAGTGGTGAGAAGCGAGACAAATTCTCTACAAAACCCATCGACTCCAAGGTAATTATTAAAATTTGTACTTATGTTGTATTGATAGTGCGTAGAGATTTAAAAATACTTTTTTTTTTTGTGAGGATTATGATCAGAAATACGTTAATAATACAGTGTTATTATTTTGTATTCTATCAGAATATATGTGTAGTTTTGTAGCAAAGCATGTGTGAAAAAACTTCATTTTGAATTTGTGTAAATGCAGTAATGTCTATGAGAGATCACCCTATCCGAGACCATTGTTGAGTGTGCATGTACAAACATATGATTGATAAACTCTTCAGCTATCCAAACAGTGCTGACATATTCCAAAAACATATTAATGTTTTCAGTTAATGACCATATTTAGTTTTACTTTTGTTTCTTTTAACAGTGCTATTATTGATCATGGTTGTTAAGGCAATGGTTTAGTTGAAATATTTATGTTTTTCAGAATATAGCACATATCATGGAAATATCTAAGCATGTTGTTACTTGTTTTTCAAACAACCGGAGAAAGTAGAAAAGTTACTATATAAAAACAATAATAAAGACGCGATGAAACTGTCGAACTGTGCAAGGTAATGCATATAGAATAGACTAGAGATGACTGAAGTAGAGATCACTAACTCAAAAAACATAGACCAAAAACCACAAAACAAAATCAAGAATTGCCCTCGATAGAATCCACGAAAAAAGCATACCCCACCAAAACACTACGCTTCACAAGATAGCTATAAAGAACACAATTTTTAACAGAATACACAAATCAACTGAAGCACTATGAGCAAAGGGTGAGAATATAATTTGTAGTTCATTGAATTGTGAAACACAGTCGTGTAAAACTAGAATATAATTTGTAGTTCATTGAATTGTGAAACACAGTCGCGTAAAACTATAATATAATTTGTAGTTCATTGAATTGTGAAACGCAGTCGCTTAAAACTAGAATATAATTTGTAGTTCATTGAATTGTGAAACGCAGTCGCGTAAAACTAGAATATAATTTGTAGTTCATTGAATTGTGAAACACAGTCGCGTAAAACTAGAATATAATTTGTAGTTCATTGAATTGTGAAACACAGTCGCGTAAAACTAGAATCTAAAAATTGTTGTAGTAAAAGTAATTTTTTGAAAATTGTGTTATGATTATATTTTTATATTTGAAGTATGATGCCTGAGAGGTGTATCTGAGTATGTAAGGGATGGAGGTCTTAATAATAAAAATAAATAAATAAATAAAAAAAACTAAATGATCTCTAATTTATTCACTCAACTACTATGTACAACATCAATTAGCTGTCCACTTTTACTCTTTCATTTAACAGTGAGTGTACTATTTAATGTTTATTTCAGCTTTAACTAATGTCCTTCTTAATGTCTGGCTTTGTTAGTCAGTTAACTCATAACCATTATTAGCATGTGTACAGTCTTATCTGTTTCCATCAGTTCTAACATCTTTGACTCACCCTCTTGATCCAGTAGTCCAGGCTCCAGCCACGTCCTTCAAAATGTTGACGCTCGCAATTGCCACCTCCTTCTTCCCACAGCTGACTACGCTGGTCGTTCAGAATCCTGCCAGTCATCCATTCAGCTATTCCAACTCAAAAACTCCCGACCATGAAGCCCATCATACTTAAATACAGTAAGGGCGACCATCTAGGAGGCTCAACAAACTCCGAGTCGCACTGAGGAGTTAGGTCAGTAATCCAGGGCATTCTTCAATAAACGAGGAAACTCACTACAACCAGGATCACGCAGCATCCTGCCGTAGAGTATTATCTTGGCCACCTTGCTTCAGAACTGATATTCTGCTGCCACTCTGTCGCCTGCCTCTTATCTCGTCTGCCCGACTGGTGACTCATAACACAATTTTAAATACATAACACACATATATACAAAGTTTTGTTGATCTCACAATGCCAAATGCTCACTCAAAATAACTTGCTGGGTATAGTGCTTGTGAACAGAAAAGGACTACATCTATAACCAATTTATAACTCACCAGGTGGCCATCTTATAGTCACTTTGAAGATTCAAATGATATTTAAACAGTTTAAACTGATAGGAATCTGTACTATACATTACATCTACATCCCAGCTGGAGAGGCCTTGAAACTGAGAAGGTAGGCTGGCAGTGTTATAGCATAGACAACAGTTGAGCTGCAGGGCAGGAACGAGAGCAGCAGAGATATTAAAAGATGGACACACAACGCGGGTTGTCTTTGTTGGTCCACCAGCATCGTCTACCATTGTGGGCTACTGCCCTGCAAGGTTATCCGGCTCGATGGAGCTTCCAGCTGTGAACCCTGTATTGAATTAAAGCAGAGTGTGATGACTACCAGTGGTGAGTTTCACCTTGAGTGTTGAGCAAGAATACTGTTTGTCATACTTGAATTAGAGTTTATACTAAAAGTGGTCATTTTGTGGTATGATTTAGGCTTTTACTAAAGAATACTAGCAGCTCAGTTCTCGCTAGCCATTTACCCATATTTTTTTATAAGCTTGCTTTCTAGATATGTCCTCTGATTATTTCTGAACACTTATTGTACATATATAAATACAAACAAGAGTTAACAAGCCAAAGACTATTCCTTACCTCACTTCCTGCGAGTGAACCTGATATGCAAGATTGCGCTATCAACTCACCGACTCAACAGCCTGTCTCTCCAGAGCCAGAAGCCTAGAGGGTGGTTGATGTTGAGTCACAAAACACTGGCAAAGGCTTCAAGGTCTTTATCTTTCTATAACTCATGTCCCTCTAAGGTGGAACTGCCAAGGTTATGAGGAGAATAACCAGTCTTTCACTCTTCTTAAGTTGGAGCAGTCTTTATGGTACTCAAAGCATTCATTAGTTGTCGTCTACAATATCCATTATGCTATGTTGCAATACGTCCCACTTGACGGGAAACTGTTTTTGCTGAGCATCTATAAGAAAATTTGTACCTCTGGTGTTTTCCCTTTGAAGTGGTGTGAGTCAGCCCTTGTACCAGTTTTGAAACCAGGGAAAGTCAAAGAGGAGGTTTCCAGGTAGTGACCTATTTTTCTCACCAGCTGTGCGTACAAGACCATGGAGTATATGGTTAATGCACATCTGGTATACTGGCTTTAAACCTGGCACCTTTTATTGCCTGTATAGTGTGGCTACGCCAAAATCATTCTGTAGTGGATCACTTGGTCAGCATGGAGGCTGTTATACAGACAGTGTTTTGGTGAGGACAGTACCACCTTTTTGTCTTCTTTGACCTGGAGAAGGCTTACAACATAGTATCTTGCGACAGCTGTCCACTTTGAGATTGCATGGATATCTCCCTGGTTTTATACAGAATTTAGTGTCCTTCCATACGTTCAGAGTTTGCAATAGTGCTTCGTATTGTTGGGAGTTCATTCAGGAGAATGGTGTGCTGCAGGGGAGCATTTTGAGTGTCGCAGAGTTTGCTATTGCCATCAATGGCATTGTGTCAGTCGTTCAACCACGTATGGCATATGTGCTGTATGTGGATGACTTTACCATATTCTGTCATACTGCGTGTCTGTGCAGGGCAGAACATCCTGTCCAGCTAATTGTTCACCACCTTGGCGACTGGGCAGACAGTTGTGGTTTCGGCTTTTCCACTGCAGTGACACTTCTGTGGAAAAGTAGCATCATTCATTCTCTGAGGTGCTCTGTTTTATCCACTTTCAATACTGTCAAATTTATAGGCTTCTTGTTCAGTTGTAAATTTTTGTATATGAGTAATGTTCAGTCACTGAAGTCTCGCTTGTAAGGGACCTGAATTGTTGGAAAACATAGAGGGGTTGTGCCTGGGGGGGCTATCACAGTCATATTTCTTCAGTTGTATCCTATCCTGGTCCATAGTAAACTAGACTTTGGCAGTATCGTTCATTCTTCTGCTAGCCTGTCTGTGCTAAAACTGTTAGCAGTGTTCAACATACTGGTATTGACATTACTAGTAGGTTTTTTCACACGAGCCGGGTCGTCAGTCCTTGTGTTGTGGCTAGTGAACCTTTTCTACATTACAGGCATGCATGTGAACACTAATACACAGCTTTTCCCCATCTGCCCCATGAACGACTATACTCCGCTAGGCCATGTACTCATCAGCCAGCGTCTGTTCGCTATGCACATTCCCTGGAGCAGTATAACTTACCCCTGTGTGTGTTGCCTTTCCCTCACCATGAACAGCCATGTCTGACAACACACGTTGAGGTGCATCTTGACTAATGGGAATTTCTTAAGAAGACCACTCCTGTTGTTTACAATGGCCTTTTCACTGATATTTCCGAATCAGATATCTTGACTGGGTCTACCTTTGTTACTGCTGCATATCAGTATCTGTTTGGACTTCATCCATCTTGCACTCTCTTAACTGCAGAGCTTTAACAGCAATTAAATGTCTTGGCGAGTTCGTAGCAGTGATTGAAACTTGCCCCACGATCGGGCGCTGGGTTGCTAAAGAGGGGCAGAGTACACCGAATTTGAGGGAAACCCAGATTCATGGATAGAAATTTAAAAAAGGTGTTGAAGTTTTCCCAAGGGCACCAGCTCATCTATGACACGGGTTAGCACGTGTACAGATACAAATGAAATCAAGACACAAGTCCAATGAAAGTATATATTACAGTACGAGAGTACATCTACCAACAATACACTGACCCTCGTCTGCTGCAGGCATAGCATTTAGGCCTACCATACGCCAAGACAGAAAAAAGTACTGTAAAACATTAGGAAACTTAAAGCGTTTAACTCTCCAGGGTCGCAAGATTGACAGAGAGAAGGCCAAATACACGGGAGGAGCAAAAACAATTAAAAACGGTTATGTTTATTAAAACTTACTATTGTAGCTAAATGATTGGTTCAAACTGGTGCGAGCTCCTGTAGCATGCGACACACGCCTATCCTCTTTGGCCTGGAGATCAGTACTAAAGATGGTGGCTCAGAGATCCTGTTACCTGTTGGTGTACGTACATTATGTGCTAGCAGGACAAGCAATGACACATCCCCCAACAGAGCACTGTGTTAGGCAAGGAAGTGAAGGTATAAATACAGTATGTGCTAGAAGGACATGCAGTGGCACATCCCCCCCAACAGAGCACTGTGTTACACTAGGAAGTGAAGGTATATATACATTATGTGCTAGTGGGACAAGCAATGGCACCCCCCCCAACAGAGCACTGTGTTAGGCAAGGAAGTGAAGGCATATGTACAGTATGTGCTAGTAGGACAAGCAATGGCACATCCCCCCAACAGAGCACTGTGTTAAGCAAGGAAGTGAAGGTATATATACAGTATGTGCTAGTAGGACAAGCAATGGCACATCCCCCCAACAGAGCACTGTGTTAGGCAAGGAAGTGAAGGCATATGTACAGTATGTGCTAGTAGGACATGCAATGGCACTTCCCACCCAACAATGCACTGTGTTAGGCAAGGAAGTGAAGGTATATATACAGTATGTGCTAGTAGGACAAGCAATGGCACATCCCCCCCAACAGAGCACTGTGTTACACTAGGAAGTGAAGGTATATATACAGTATGTGCTAGTAGGACAAGCAATGGCACATCCCCTCCAACAGAGCACTGTATTACACTAGGAAGTGAAGGTATATATACAGTATGTGCTAGTAGGACAAGCAATGGCACATCCCCTCCAACAGAGCACTGTGTTACACTAGGAAGTGAAGGTATATATACAGTATGTGCTAGTAGGACAAGCAATGGCACATCCCCTCCAACAGAGCACTGTGTTAGGCAAAGAAGTGAAGGTATATATACAGTATGAGCTAGTCGGACAAGCAATGGCACATCCCCCCCAACAGAGCACTGTTTACACTAGGAAGTGAAGGCATATGTACAGTATGTGCTAGTAGGACAAGCAATGGCACATCCCCCCAACAGAGCACTGTGTTAAGCAAGGAAGTGAAGGTATATATACAGTATGTGCTAGAAGGACATGCAATGGCACATCCCCCAAACAGAGCACTGTGTTAGGCAAGGAAGTCAAGGTATGTATACAGTATGTGCTAGTAGGACAAGCAATGGCACATCCCCCCCAACAGAGCACTGTTTTAGGCAAGGAAGTGAAGGTATATGTACAGTATGTGCTAGTAGGACAAGAAATAGCACATGCCCCCCAACAGTGCACTGTGTTATACAAGGTAGTGAAGGTATATATACAGTATGTGCTAGTAGGACAAGCAATGGCACATCCCACCAACAGAGCACTGTGTTAAGCAAGGAAGTGAAGGTATATGTACAGTATGTGCTAGTAGGACAAGCAATGGCACATCCCCCCCAACAGAGCACTGTGTTACACTAGGAAGTGAAGGTATATATACAGTATGTGCTAGTAGGACAAGCAATGGCACATCCCCTCCAACAGAGCACTGTGTTAGGCAAAGAAGTGAAGGTATATATACAGTATGTGCTAGTCGGACAAGCAATGGCACATCCCCCCCAACAGAGCACTGTTTACACTAGGAAGTGAAGGCATATGTACAGAATGTGCTAGTAGGACAAGCAATGGCACATCCCCCCAACAGAGCACTGTGTTAGGCAAGGAAGTGAAGGCATATGTACAGTATGTGCTAGTAGGACAAGCAATGGCACTTACCCCCCCCAACAGAGCACTGTGTTAGGCAAGGAAGTGAAGGTTTATATACAGTATGTGCTAGTAGGACAAGCAATGGCACATCCCCCCAACAGAGCACTGTGTTAGGCAAGGAAGTGAAGGCATATGTACAGTATGTGCTAGTAGGACATGCAATGGCACTTCCCCCCCAACAGAGCACTGTGTTAGGCAAGGAAGTGAAGGTATATATACAGTATGTGCTAGTAGGACAAGCAATGGCACATCCCCCCAACAGAGCACTGTGTTAGGCAAGGAAGTGAAGGCATATGTACAGTATGTGCTAGTAGGACATGCAATGGCACTTCCCACCCAACAATGCACTGTGTTAGGCAAGGAAGTGAAGGTATATATACAGTATGTGCTAGTAGGACAAGCAATGGCACATCCCCCCCAACAGAGCACTGTGTTACACTAGGAAGTGAAGGTATATATACAGTATGTGCTAGTAGGACAAGCATGGCACATCCCCCAACAGAGCACTGTGTTAAGCAAGGAAGTGAAGGCATATGTACAGTATGTGCTAGTAGGACAAGCAATGGCACATCCACCCAACAGAGCACTGTGTTAAGCAAGGAAGTGAAGGCATATGTACAGTATGTGCTAGTAGGACAAGCAATGGCACATCCCCCCAACAGAGCACTGTGTTAAGCAAGGAAGTGAAGGTATATATACAGTATGTGCTAGAAGGACATGCAATGGCACATCCCCCCAAACAGAGCACTGTGTTAGGCAAGGAAGTCAAGGTATGTATACAGTATGTGCTAGTAGGACAAGCAATGGCACATCCCCCCAACAGAGCACTGTTTACACAGGAAGTGAAGGCATATGTACAGAATGTGCTAGTAGGACAAGCAATGGCACATCCCCCCAACAGAGCACTGTGTTAGGCAAGGAAGTGAAGGCATATGTACAGTATGTGCTAGTAGGACAAGCAATGGCACTTACCCCCCCAACAGAGCACTGTGTTAGGCAAGGAAGTGAAGGTATATTACAGTATGTGCTAGTAGGACAAGCAATGGCACATCCCCCCAACAGAGCACTGTGTTAGGCAAGGAAGTGAAGGCATATTACAGTATGTATAGACAAGCAATGGCACATCCCCCAACAGAGCACTGTGTTAAGCAGGAATGAAAGTTATATACATATGTGCTAGAATACATGCAATGGCACATCCCCCAAAAGCACACTGTGTTAGGCAAGGAAGTCAAGGTATATATACAGTATGTGCTAGTAGACAGCATGGCACATCCACCCAACAGAGCACTGTGTAAGCAAGGAAGTGAAGCATATTACAATGTGCTAGTAGGACAAGCAATGGCACATCCCACCCAACAGGCACTGTGTTAACAAGGAAGTGAAGGCATATGTACAGTATGTGCTATAGGACAAGCATGGCACATCCCCCCAACAGACACGTGTTAAGCAAGGAAGTAACGTATATATACAGTATGCTAGAAGGACACAATGGCACATCCCCAAACAGAGCACTGTGTTAGGCAAGGAAGTCAAGTAGTAACAGATGTGCTAGTAGACAAGAAATAGCACATGCCCAACAGTGCACTGGTTATACAAGTAGTGAAGGTATATATACAGTATGTGCTATAGACAAGCAATGGACATCCCCAACAGAGCACTGTGTTAGACAGGAAGTGAAAGTAATATAATGTATGTGCTAGTAGACAAGCAATGCACATCCCACCCACAGCACTGTGTTAAGCAAGGAAGTGAAGCATATGTACAGTATGTGCTAGTAGACAAGCAATGGCACATCCCCCCCAACAGAGCACTGGTTAAGCAGGAAGTGAAGGTATATATACGGTAGTGCTAGAAGGACAGCAATGGCACTCTCCCCCCCAACAGGCACTGTGTTAGACAAGGAATGAAAGTATATATATGTTGTCTAGTAGCAAGCAATGCACATCCCACCAAAAGAGCACTGTGTTAGGCAAGGAAGTCAAGGTATATACAGTATGTCTATAGGACAAGAATAGCACTCCCCAACAGGCACTGTGTTTACAAGGAGTGAAGGTATTATACAGTATGTGCTAGTAGGACAAGCAATGGCACATCCCCCCAACAGAGCACTGTGTTAAGCAAGGAAGTGAAGGCATATTACAGTATGTGCTAGTAGGACAAGCAATGGCACATCCCCCAACAGAGCACTGTGTTAAGCAAGGAAGTGAAGGATATTACAGTATGTCTAGAGAAGCAATGCACATCCCCCCAACAGAGCACTGTGTTAGCAAGGAAGTAAGGATTATCAGTATGTGCTAGAGAAAGCAATGGCACTCCCCCCCAAAGAGCACTGTGTTAGGCAAGGAAGTAAGGTATATTACAGTATGTGCTAGTAGGACAAGCAATGGCACATCCCCCCAACAGAGCACTGTGTTAGCAAGGAAGTAAGATATTACAGTATGTGCTAGTAGGACAAGCAATGCACTCCCCCAACAGAGCACTGTGTTAGCAAGGAAGTGAAGGCATATGTACAGTATGTGCTAGTATACAAGCAATGGCACATCCCCAACAGAGCACTGTGTTAACAAGGAAGTGAAGGTATATATACAGTATGTCTAAAGGACATGCAATGGCACATCCCCCCAAACAGAGCACTGTGTTAGCAAGGAAGTCAAGGTATGTATACAGTATGTGCTAGTAGGACAAGATGCACTCCCCCAACAGAGCACTGTGTTAGCAAGGAAGTGAAGGTATATATACAGTATGTGCTAGTAGACAAGCAATGCACATCCCCCCAACAGAGCACTGTGTTAGCAAGGAAGTGAAGTATATTAAGTATGTGCTAGTAGGACATGCAATGGCACATCCCACCCAACAGAGCACTGTGTTAGGCAGGAAGTGAAGGATATGTACAGTATGTGCTAGTAGGACAAGCAATGGCACATCCCCCCAACAGAGCACTGTGTTAGGCAAGGAAGTGAAGGTATATATACATTATGTGCTAGTAGGACAAGCAATGCACATCCCCCCAACAGAGCACTGTGTTAGACAAGGAAGTGAAGGTATATATAAGTATGTGCTAGTAGGACAAGCAATGGCACATCCCCCAACAGAGCACTGTGTTAGGCAAGAAGTGAAGGTATGTATACAGTATGTGCTAGTAGACAAGCAATGGCACATCCCCCAACAGCACTGTGTTACAAGGAAGTGAAGGTATATAACAGTATGTGCTATAGGACAAGCAATGGCACATCCCCCCAACAGAGCACTGTGTTAGGCAAGGAAGTGAAGGATATATACAGTATGTGCTAGTAGGACAAGCAATGGCACATCCCCCCAACAGAGCACTGTGTTAGCAAGGAAGTGAGGTATATATACAGTTGTCTAGTAGGACAAGCAATGGCACATCCCCCCAACAGAGCACTGTGTTAGGCAAGGAAGTGAAGGTATATATACAGTATGTGCTAGTAGGACAAGCATGGCACATCCCCCAACAGAGCACTGTGTTAGGCAAGGAAGTAAGGTATATTCAGTATGTGCTAGTAGGACAAGCAATGGCACTCCCCCAACAGAGCATGTGTTACAGGAAGTAAGGTATATATACAGTATGTGCTAGTAGGACAGCAATGGCACTTCCCCCAACAGAGCACTGTGTTAGGCAAGGAAGTGAAGGTATGTATACAGTATGTGCTAGTAGACAAGCAATGGCACATCCCCCCAAAGAGCACTGTGTTACAAGGAAGTGAAGGTATATATACAGTATGTCTATAGACAAGCAATGGCACATCCCCCAACAGAGCACTGTGTTAGGCAAGGAAGTAAGTATATTACATATGTGCTAGTAGGACAAGCAATGGCACTTCCCCCAACAGAGCACTGTGTTAGGCAAGGAAGTGAAGGTATATATACAGTATGTGCTAGTAGGACAAAATGGCACATCCCCCCAACAGAGCACTGTGTTAGGCAAGGAAGTGAAGGATATATACAGTATGTGTAGTAGGACAAGCAATGGCACATCCCCCCAACAGAGCACTGTGTTAGCAGGGAGTGAAGGTATTATACAGTATTCTATAGGACAGCAATGGCACATCCCCCCAACAGAGCACTGTGTTAGGCAAGGAAGTGAAGGTATATATACAGTATGTGCTAGTAGGACAAGCAATGGCACATCCCCCCAACAGAGCACTGTGTTAGCAAGGAAGTGAAGGATATTACATATGTGCTAGTAGGACATGCAATGGCACTCCCCCAACAAGCACTGTGTTAGGCAAGAAGTGAAGGTATTATACAGTATGTGCTAGTAGACAAGCAATGGCACATCCCCCCAACAGAGCACTGTGTTAGGCAAGAAGTGAAGGTATTATACAGTATGTGCTATAGGACAGCAATGGCACTCCCCCCAACAGAGCATGTGTTACAAGGAAGTGAAGGTAATATACAGTATGTGCTAGTAGGACAAGCAATGGCACATCCCCCCAACAGAGCACTGTGTTAGGCAGAAGTGTAAGGTATATATCAGTTGTGCTAGTAGGACAAGCAATGGCACATCCCCCCAACAGAGCACTGTGTTAGGCAAGGAAGTGAAGGTATTATACAGTATGTGCTAGTAGGACAAGCAATGGCACATCCCCCCAACAGAGCACTGTGTTAGGCAAGGAAGTGAAGGTATATATACAGTATGTGCTAGTAGGACAAGCAATGGCACATCCCCCCAACAGAGCACTGTGTTAGCAAGGAAGTGAAGTATATATACAGTATGTGCTATTGTACAAGCAATGGCACATCCCCCCAACAGAGCACTGTGTTAGGCAGGAAGTGAAGGTATATATACAGTATGTGCTAGTAGGACATGCAATGGCACCCCCCCAACAGAGCACTGTGTTAGCAAGAAGTGAAGTATATATACAGTATGTGCTAGTAGGACAAGCAATGGCACTCCCCCAACAAGCACTGTGTTACAAGGAAGTAAGTATATTACAGTATGTGCTAGGAACAATGGCACATCCCCCAACAGACACTGTTTAGGCAAGAAGTGAAGGTATATTACAGTATGTCTAGTAGGACAAGCAATGGCACATCCCCCCCAACAGAGCACTGTGTTAGCAGGAATAAGGTATATATACAGTATGTGCTAGAGGACAACAATGCCACCCCCCCAACAGAGCACGTTAGGCAAGGAAGTAAGGTAATAACAGTATGTGTATAGGACAACAATGGCACATCCCCCCAACAAGCACTGTGTTACAGGAAGTGAAGGTATACATTGTGCAGTAGGACAAGCAATGCACATCCCCCCAACAGAGCACTGTGTTAGGCAAGGAAGTGAAGGTATATATACAGTATGTCAGTAGGACAAGCAATGGCACATCCCCCCAACAGAGCACTGTGTTAGGCAAGGAAGTGAAGGTATATTACAGTATGTGCTAGTAGGACAAGCAATGGCACATCCCCCCCAACAGAGCACTGTGTTAGCAAGGAAGTGAAGTATATATACAGTATGTGCTAGTAGGACAAGCAATGGCACATCCCCCCCAACAGAGCACTGTGTTAGGCAAGGAAGTGAAGGTATATATACAGTATGTGCTAGTAGGACAAGCAATGGCACATCCCCCCAACAGAGCACTGTGTTAGGCAAGGAAGTGAAGGTATATATACAGTATGTGCTAGTAGACAGCAATGGCACTCCCCCCCAACAGAGCACTGTGTTAGGCAAGAAGTGAAGGTATATACAGTATGTGCTAGTAGGACAAGCAATGGCACATCCCCCCCAACAGAGCACTGTGTTAGGCAAGGAAGTGAAGGTATATTAACAGTATGTGCTAGTAGGACAAGCAATGGCACTCCCCCCCAACAGAGCACTGTGTTAGGCAAGGAAGTGAAGGTATATATCAGTATGTGCTAGTAGGACAAGCAATGGCACATCCCCCCAACAGAGCACTGTGTTAGGCAAGGAAGTGAAGGTATATATACAGTATGTGCTAGTAGGACAAGCAATGGCACATCCCCCCCAACAGAGCACTGTGTTAGGCAAGGAAGTGAAGGTATATATACAGTATGTGCTAGTAGGACAAGCAATGGCACATCCCCCCAACAGAGCACTGTGTTAGCAAGGAAGTGAAGGTCATATATACAGTATGTGCTAGTAGGACAAGCAATGGCACATCCCCCCAACAGAGCACTGTGTTAGGCAAGGAAGTGAAGGTATATATACAGTATGTGCTAGTAGACAAGCAATGGCACATCCCCCCAACAGAGCACTGTGTTAGGCAAGGAAGTGAAGGTATATATACAGTATGTGCTAGTAGGACAAGCAATGGCACATCCCCCCAACAGAGCATGGTTTTACACTAGGAAGTGAAGATATATATACAGTATGTGCTAGCTGGACATGCAATGTCAAATCCCCCCAACAGAGCACTGTTTTAGGCAAGGAAGTGAAGGTATATGTACAGTATGTGCTAGTAGGACAAGCAATGGCACATCCCCCCCCAACAGAGCACTGTGTTTCACTAGGAAGTGAACGTATATATACAGTGTGTGCTAGTAGGACAAGCAATGGCTCATCCCCCCCAACAGAGTACTGTGTTAGGCAAGGAAGTGAAGGCATATGTACAGTATGTGCTAGTAGGACAAGCAATGGCACATCCCCCCAACAGAGCACTGTGTTAGGCAAGGAAGTGAAGGTATATATTCAGTATGTGCTAGTAGGACAAGCAATGGCACTTCCCCCCAACAGAGCACTGTGTTAGGTAAGGAAGTGAAGGTATATATTCAGTATGTGCTAGTAGGACAAGCAATTGCACATCCCCCCAACAGAGCACTGTGTTAGGCAAGGATGTGAAGGTATATATACAGTATGTGCTAGTAGGACAAGCAATGGCACATCCCCCCAACAGACAATGTGTTAGACAAGGAAGTGAAAGTATATATACAGTATGTGCTAGTAGGACAAGCAATTGCACATCCCCCCCAACAGAGCACTATGTTAGGCACGGAAGTGAAGGTATATATTCAGTATGTGCTAGTAGGACAAGCAATGGCACATCCCCCCAACAGAGCACTGTGTTAGGCAAGGAAGTGAAGGTATATATTCAGTATGTGCTAGTAGGACAAGCAATTGCACATCCCCCCCAACAGAGCACTGATTTAAACAAGGAAGTGAAGGTATATATTCAGTATGTGCTAGTATTACAAGCAATTGCACATCCCCCCCAACAGAGTACTGTGTTAGGCAAGGAAGTGAAGGCATATGTACAGTATGTGCTAGTAGGACAAGCAATGGCACATCCCCCCAACAGAGCACTGTGTTAGGCAAGGAAGTGAAGGTATATATTCAGTATGTGCTAGTAGGACAAGCAATTGCACATCCCCCCCAACAGAGCACTGTGTTAGGCACGGAAGTGAAGGTATATATTCAGTATGTGCTAGTAGGACAAGCAATGGCACATCTGTTGGACGAGTTGGTAAATGTAACAAGTTTGTCGTAAATTAAGCCAAAGGTCTTCAATCAACACTCAATATAATTCATAACTGATTACATACCAACAAAGTCAAAATAGGACAACCTTTTTCAGGGGGTTACATAATCTCCTATCTAAACACACACTTCCTGTGGAACATCGTCTCCAACTCAAAACACTTCCACTATAACTACCAACAAGACAAAAACCAAATTAAAACTATTTACAATACAGAAACATACATAATGATAAATTGCATCATCCAACACCCCTCCGCAATTTATCCTCATATCAGACCATTGTATGGCTAGGTACTTCAATCATCCCAAGATGTTTCCTGTGTCTCACAAAAAGATCACTTGACCACCCCTTAGTCAACATGTCTGCTTTCTGCTCAGCTGATGGAATATATCTAACAGCAATTACATTATTTTGACATAGATCTTACATAAACTTATACTTTATGTCTATATGCTTCAAGCATTTTTGTTCCCAACTACCCGCAGCACAAATGCAGGATTGATTGTCCTCAAACACAGTTATTGGCTTACAAAGTTCAATACCTAAATATGTAAACAATTGCATAAGCCAAAGTAGTTCTACAGTTGCTGAAGCCAGGGCCACAAACTCTGACTCTGTAGTGGACAAAACAACTGTGTTGCTTGTTAGTTGCCAGCAAACTGCATCACCATACATTTCAAAGATGTACCCAGTCACAGTTTTTCTGTCTGGTCGATTTGCAAAATGTGCATCAGCATACCCCAGTAAAGGAACGTCACCGATTCCTTTAAACCACAATCCTAAGTCTAATGTTCCTGTAAGGTACCTCAGTACTCTATTCAGACTTACCCGCTGCACTTCAGTGGCATCAGTTTGAAACTGACTATACAAGTTCACAGCCGCACAAATATCAGGTCTGGTGGTCAAGCATGCGTACATGAGGCTCCTAACAAATTCTCTGTAAGGTCATGTATTAACAATGCACTCCTTAGTAACATCATAATTTGGCTGCAGTTCCAAGGGTGTTTGTACAGGTTTGAAATTTTCCATTTTGAATTTTGACAACAACTGCTTAAGATAACAATTTTGGCTCAAGTACATTGTTAGACCTATTCATTCTACCTTTATGCCAAGAAAATACTGCACATTCTTCAGATCTCTCATTTTAAACTCGGACATGAACTTTCCCTTCAACTCATTTAGTTTAGGTAATGAATTACAGGCAATCAAAAAGTCATCAACATAAATTATCAAATAAACAATACAGTCATCATCTCTACACGTATACGGACATCTATCTGCATGACCAAGTGACTTTACAAACTCATCAAACCTCTGTCTTTCAGCTCTTCAACATTCATTGGTACCTCTTCACAGTAACCAGTGGTACTCATTTCAAGATTTACATCATCCACTGAAGACATAATAACAAAAACTTTCAGATTTTCTGGCTGCTCTGTGTTTATTAAGTCTGTATCCTTGCCCATCAATACTACAGCTAAGCTACTCCCGTCTTTATCTACCTTACCTCTACAGTCCTTCTTCAACCCACTGACGCCATCAGGTGAGACACGAGACAAACAATGACATAAATACTTACTGGTAATATGGGCGCCAGCGGTGCTTCCCAATCACCGCACTATTTATACTCAGGGATGCTGTGGGTTCTATGTGTCCGTCTTATCTGAGCGTACTTACAAACACGTAGGCAATACCAAACTTTTAATAAAATCACTGAAATAAACAATAAATAAAACATTTGTGGCTAGGACACTATCACTACTGAATAAAAAAATAGAATTCACTGTAGACTTGTTTTATTGATATTGTTTATACACATCAATGTGCCAATGAAGTGGTTATCTCTGTCATGACTAGCCAATTCTGCTGGGGTGCTCCCCAGCCTGTAATTAATCTAGCGCACGCCTAAATGGATGATCTCACAGAGGTGCGTGAAAGCACAGCCTTCACAAGGGAAGAGGGCCGACAGCTGCTAGGGTGGACTGGCGGCTTATCCCTGAAGACAGGCACAGTGAATTATGAATGAAAACCCTTAATACACATTAACACAAGTGATTACTCTGCATCACTAACGCAAAACTCGTCGGGGCTCGCCCTCCAGCACGTGGTTAGTGTGGTGACAGCCTATACACAGAGCTGGCTAAGACGGGAGTATTTGCGCTGTACACTAATTACACAATTACATAGACCCTTGAATGATACATGGAATAAGTTGGGACACAAGATGAATATTCACAATACACACACACATGTGTGAAAACAAGCTTAGGTGGTGCGGATGCTGTTGGATGAAGGTCGTAGCTTACCACGTGGTGCAGGTGAAAGTGCAATATTTCTGCGTGGAAACAGCAAACTAAATTAGATAAAATATTATTCTTGTTGAGCAAGTGATTCTCTTTACAATTAGCTTCATTACAGGCTTGTAACATGCCTGATGGCGGTGAAATCAAACATTACTGTGACCACGTGGTCAAGTACAAAAGTATCTATTTACGTGAAAAATACATTGAACCTTGAATAAAACTGATATAGAACCCTGAAATAAATGATTGCACATATGATGTTATACAAATAAGCTCTTAAAATGCAATTATGGCATATAAAATGACTTGGTTCCAGTCTGCCATATGGTTATACGTGATGTTGCTGTAAAATAATCAACCGCAAAAATTACCTTCAAATATATACATAAAAATGAAGTTCTTAAAATTGCGTGTAGCAATTATGCAGAAGTTACACTGGAATACCATTAACGTAGGCAGATGTCGTCTGATTCAAATGTGCCTGTTGTGTGACCTCTCAGACATCTTTCTCTTCCTTCTCCTCGATTAAATTAAAAATGCCGTAAGGGTGTAAAAATTAGTAAAGCAGAAGCATAATGCTGGGGAAATTGTCTGGCAAAATCGTACGCAAGTAAAGATTAACTGGTAAACTACATTGACTATGGAAACCTAAATCAGTGAACAAAAGTTGTATAGTGCGCACGTGACAGTGTCTTACCTCACCAGCTCTCCTCGACAGACTGTGTAGATACAAGCATCACATGGACCTATCATGGCTGCCTACGGGGTTCACATAAGCGGAAGTGCTATGCACACCAAGTGAAATATTTTACATTGAAAATAAAATGGCACAAATTAAATTAGATATTGTTTTACATTTCTATAATTTTGTTATGAATTCCAATATTATTTTAATGTCTCTTTGTGATGGCGTTCATGCCAGAATATTAAGTGTTCTTAATCTTGGCGCCGCAGGCACTTTGAATATTCATAACCAAACAATTAAAATTAGTACAAGCACTTTAAAACATTTTAAGACATTTTGATCACTGTAAATACAATATAACACATTTTACCCTGAAATTAACATTTATAGGAAAGTTGAAAATTGTTGGCCTCCTTACGCACGTGTGGAACACGTGACACGTGAGCGCCGTCATGGGCTCTAGCGCCGCTGGTTGTTTGCTGGTGTCACCACTTACTACATAACCTTTGATTTATTCAGGAGCCTTTTTAACTCTACATCCCTTATATTCGTCATCTACAGGTAACTCCTCAAAATCTCTGAATCTTTCCTGTTCCCCTCTTGAATCTGTGTCCTGACTTTCTTCCGGTGATTTTCTCCTGCCGTTCATGATCCCAGTATCTTTCTTCAATCTTAACACCTCTAGCAACATTCACCTTTTTAGATCTGTGCACCACAATCTGTACCCATTGTCACAATAACCCAACATGAAACATTTTCGACTATGGGAATCATGTTTACTACTCCTCTCACATTCAACTTTGTGTTTATACGCTAAGCATCCAAATACCCTAAGCTTCGTAATGTCAGGCTTCCTGCAATACCATAATTCAACTGGCAATTTCCCTTCTGGTAGATGCAAAGTGGGACTTCTGTTTATCAAATATACATCTGTTAACGCTGCTTCAAGCCTAAAAGGCTAGGTTGGAACCAAGTAACATACACTGCGCTTTGTCCAAAATAGATTGGTTCATGCACTCGGCTACTCTATTCTGCTCTGGAGCCCGTGGAATAGTTAGTTCATACTGTATACCATTTTCTGCAAAGAAATCTTGTACTCCCTGATTAACAAACTCTCCTCTATTATCACATCTGACGTTACAAATCTTCTGCGAATATCTAGCTAAAACCATGGTTTCATACAACTTTATGTATTGTAACACCTCATCCTTTGACTTTAGGCCAAATGCTACTGTGAAGTGAGTATACTCATCTATCAGAGTCAACAAATATCTTTTTCCATCATATGTGGAAGGTGTAATTGGACCACACAAATCACTATGAATTCTCTCTAATGGCATTGTTGCCCTAACTTTAGAGTTACTATGGGACTCTGCTGTTTGTTTACCTTCAATACAGATCAGTATACCCTTGTTCAACTTTCCCAATATCAGTCACAATCTTTGATAACTTGTGCAAATTCTGATTACCAATATGACCCAGTATAGTATGCCATAGCTTAGGATTTTCTACTACAATAGGCAACTTGTACATATTTCCTTCCCTGTTTCCTACTCCTACAACACAGTGATCCTTAGAAATAATACACCTACCCTTGTCAAACACTAATGTAAAACACTTACTTCCTAGCCTAGGTATTGATATTAAGTTGTATTTCAAGTTTTCTACCAACAACACATTCTTGATGCAATTTTCCTGGTTTCTCCATTAACCTATGTCTCTGTTAACACATCACCTATATCTTTAGCTACTAGAAAAACTTTTGATTTTGCAACACCTATTGACACTGGGTTATCTAATTTTTTACGATTGATCACTGGGATATCTGCCAATACAAGATGATCGGTTGCACGTGAATCTAGAACGCAAACACTATTATCAGCACAATTATCTTCTACTGCACAACACTCGTTTACTGACATCAGGAAGCTGTAGATAGGTACATCATTCTTCTCATCTTGGGCATGATGAACATTCTTCGGTGGATTTCCCCTTCCTGATGATTCTCTTCCTTCTTGTCGCCCTCTTCCGAACACCCCTCCAACATGCATGTCCAACATGCATGCCAAAGTTGTGATATTTGTATAGACACTTTTTCCTCCGGATGGTTTCGCTGCATTCTCTGCTGTTTCCTGGCTTAGTGCAGTTCCTATCAGCCATCTTACTCCAGAAAAGGCGACGGGTTGAAAAACCTGGCAACTTTTGCTTCCTTTCCTTTCTTTCCAAGAAGTCTCCTCTTCAATTCTTTGCCTGACAAACTCCAGTGACAGTTTGTCGGCTCCCAGTGTCTGAAATCCAGATACTACTCACTCCAACTCTTCAGGCATTGTAAGTAAAAACTTTATGATAACTCCATCATGTAGGCCTAATTCTCCCGCTGTCTTTAATTCTCGAACCAGTCTATCGAACCTGAGACAATTCTCGTTGAATGTTTCAGCACTAGCTCTGTATTTCATAGTATGTAATTTTTTATTCAGCACCATTCTACTTGCTGCTCCCAACCTCCTTTGGAGACCAGACCATACTTAATATGCAGTCATTTCACTCTTTACATGCTCCAGCTGGCTGTCTTGAATCCACTGTATGATGAAGTTTCTGCATTTTCTGTCTACACGTTTGATTTCCAGTAATGCCTGTGCCTTTGAATCTTTGACTTCTTGTTTATCACCCTCTGCTTGAAGATATGACGCCGGCCATTCATCCGATGGCTTTTATAAATGTTCCAGCACTTCCTTCTCATCAAGAAACGCCTCCATCCTGAATTTCCAGCCATCATGATGGCTGTGGTAAACTAGACTAGAACCTAGCTTCTCTTCATAACCTTTTTAAATATATTATGTTTCCACTATCTGCTACCTACTGTGTCCATAACCTGTTGGACAAGTTAGTAAATGTAACTGGTTAGTGTTAAATTAAGCCAAAGGTCTTCCATCAACATTCAATGTAATTAATAACTGATTACATACCAACAAAGTCAAAATAGGACAACCTTTTACAGGGAGTTACATAAACTCCAACCCAAACACACACTTCCTGTGGAACATCGTCTCCAACTCAAAACACTTCCACTGTAACCACCAACAGGACAAAAACAAAATTAAAACTATTTACAATACAGAAACATACATAATGATAAATTGCATCTTCCAACAACATCGCACCCAGAAATGCACTGTGTTAGTCTAGCAAATAAAGTTATACATAGAGTAGGTATTGCTTTAATGGTTCCAGCAGTGGTAACTGTATGTCCTTCCTTATGGCACCTGTGTATTTGAATTGTGCACTTTGTGTCTCACAGTTTATGTAGTGTCACGGAAGTAGGAGCACCCGGATGAAACTCAAACTTTGTGGCAATGATCACAGCTGTCATGGACTGTCATATCAAGATCAAGCTGTAGATGTTTAGCAGAGTTAAAAGACAAAGGTTTTTCCAATCCTATTGATACTGTAGAGTTTTAACCCCCAAAATTGTGAGAAACTATCAAACCACAAATATAGTTTTATTTTCTGTATTGGGCTAGAGTCTTATTATATATAATATTATACAAAAGTGATAAAGACTGGTTAAATAGAATTAAGCCTGAAAACAGGCTTGAAAAATGCAAAGGGTGCCAATAAGGGCATGTGAGTATAAATACGTTACAATGTACCACTTTTCCCAAAAAGATTGGTAAAAATTGAGTACAAAATCATTAGTAAAATTTGTAATATTACTTAACTTTCATATAAATGCCCAAACTTGAGTTTTGCCCTGTATTAAAAAATTTTTTATATGTGCTCATTGAAAATATCTCAGTAAAACATGGCAGGAAAATGCCTTCTGCCTGTTTATCCACTTTCACATTTTAAATGTGAGTGTGGTGTGCGTTTCCTCCTGCCGCGTGTGAGGGGTGTGGTGTGTCTTGTCTGAGTGTCAACACCCATCATATATAGTCCAAACATAGTGCAGTAGAGAGTGGAGGAACATGGAAGAACAGTATGGAGGTTTTGCTAAAAGTACAAATATCAGCCGTGTCGTAGAGTTGCTTAGCAATGGCCAACTGCAATGAACGGTGGGAGCCAGCGAGGTGGTGCGGGGAGGGGGGAAGTTAGCTGGCGGCACCACGCAGTGCTGAATCTGACGTTGAGCAAAGCAGACACACTGCCCGTCAGCTTCTTGCTCGCCGTCGAAGTGGACAGCATACTGGTAAGTCTTCACAACCCTTGTAGCTGAGCATTCTCAGGCGGATAGCTGGTTAGGTGGAATAAAATACCGCAGTTGGAACGGTGATATTTCCCCAGCACCGTTACAGTAGACAACTGCTGTAATTGTCTTTTGTACCTTAAACTGGTATTTACTTGCCATGTAGACAGCAGTTTTGCTTATCTCCATCTCCTGCGGTTCGCAATCCCGTGTTTCACTTTACCCTGTGGTTAGCTCTGCTACCCTTCTCTCACTGTGGATCTTGCATTCTTTGTGGGCAGTGACTGTACCTTCCCAGAAGATGTGACTGAGTTCAACAGGTAGGGTACAGTTAAGCTTCTTGTACTAATGCAGAAATATGTGCATTGTGGTAATATTTTATGAACTTCGCTAGGACAAATGTAAGTATGATCGTCGCACATTACTTTGGCATGTACAATTTTTTTTGAATAAAGTAAAGCACATATTTCATTTCATAGTTTGATTTTCAAGTTTGTTGCCATCTGTGATTAATTTACGGCTTGTTTGTTAAAATTTTTTTTGTTTTGACAATACTGTATTCTAATGATACTTTTTCTTGTTACAGTATGGCAAGAAAAGCTATGTGGTGAAAGGTTTAGCATTCTCTCCAGACTCAGCGAAGTTAGCAATTGGTCAGACTGACAACATAATTTTTGTTTACAGAATAGGAGAAGAATGGTGAGTTATATTCCAAAATTTTTATTGCACGTTATATGAAAGGTTTGATTCTTCTTTAGTGTTATTGTTTGAGTAAACCTGTTAGTAATTCCAACAAACATAATTATGTATGACTCTTAGGAGTAAATGCTAACAGAAAATTACTACTAAATGTTCACTCATTAAAAAAAATTGTTGCAATTACAAGGAAGTGTCAGATTGCAGTGATATTTGGTATAAAGGCAAAAGTCGCCAAGAATATCAAATTATTGCAACTTGAGGCTGGTATGAGCAATATTTATTGTGCTCCCCACACGCACATGCACATGCGCATGCACGCACGCACATATCAGTATGACATTGAGGTGCCATTTTTGCGAACACGTTCCACCAGACGTCACTGCATTATGTTGTACATGTCACTGATGGTGTAATGCAGTAATCCATATTGTGTGGTTTTGGTATTTGTAAAAAAGTAGCCAACAACATCTCAATCATTTTCAATTAGAAATAGGTATTTCAATGTGGCTGGCCATGACAGAGTATCCCTGGCATACTCTTGGTATGGAATTGTCGTGTTGGAATAAAGCACCTGCATGGGCATTCACAAATAGCAGGGCTGCTGGTTGCAGAACCTCATGAACCTACCATTGGGCGGGTCTAACCCTTCCACGAAGGGTTAGACGTCGTGGGTGGCTGTTTAATGGAAGGGTACCATTGGGACGCCAGTTGCCCCAGGGCATTATGGAGTAGTGATGCAGTTAAGCAATTTTGAGGGTGGAGGTGTATGATCTGGTGGGGGTGATTTGTATGGGACGAGTGGGTCAACGTGCGGGGACAAAATCTAAAGAGGGTGGTGCCGCACATGATTTAGGAGCTTCCTTAGGCAGGAGTCAAACCCGTACTGTCTTTTCTGATGCCAGCTTTATGACACAAAAGTTTGGTAACCCTACTTCTGCCAGGTGTTGTACCCAGATGAGCTTACCAGAGGTGAGTTTAATGATGCTGGATGATTTAGGGGCCTGGCTGGCTAGTAGTGGTTTCTTCGGGACTAGCGTGGGCTATAGGCGATGACTGCTCTACTTGGGCGAGACGTGTAGAGTACCCGGGCCAACATGCACATAAATGCTTGGGAAAGCGGGTCTTGTGTTTGAGGGGAATGAATGGCAAGATCAGCTGAGGGACAGCTTTGCTAGGCTGTGACTGGAGTTCGACCTCCTGCGTGTCCCCTTCAAGGGTGTCTGCTATTTTGGCTCTTGCTAGGGCATGACGTTCCTTACCCTGTTGCCTACTCTGCAATCTACCCCTTCTACTATACATTGGATCCCTTGCAACTCCAATACAACACGCACAGTTCTCTCCAACGAGAGTGGAATTACCTGACAGCAAATACTCTTGACACTAGAAGTCTAAATGACTGGACTCTAGATACAAATGAAGGTGAACGTAAATTAAATTTAACTGGAATTTTATTCTATGGAATAGAGAAACTGGAAAGTCCTGGATAAAATCAGATTACAATTGAATTAGCTGACTGCTAAACAATTACAACAATAATTATAATTTACATGAATTAAATAGGCGAAGGTAAGCCTGGTGATACACAAAAAAAAAATTTACCAAATTTATCAAACAAAATTATACGGTAAATTAACGCAATTCCACTACGTAAACAATATATACTGGAATTTTTCAATTTGGATAATCTAGGATGCGACTGCCTGTTACCGTGGAGTCACGGAAGTTGACTTGGGTAAAGTGTTACCGGGTGTGGGAAGTAGGAAACCCTTGGATGTGGAAGTTGCTGTCCTCACATTCAACAGGTGCAGTTGAGGAAGAGCTGTTTGCAAGCTGCTAGGAGGCTGCAGTCTTTACAGTCCTTGCAGGTAAGGGCCATATTGCAGCCTTCCAGGTGTTGCACTGTATTGCAGGTCGTGGAGAGGAAGGAGAGCCTTTGCAGACTGAGGTAAGTCTTCGCAGATTAGGAAGGGCTCACAATCCTATTCGGCCAGCGAGTCCGGCGTATCTGGCAGACCAGGGTGCTGGACCTCTATTTATACTTGAAAATCTCATCATCAGCCATTCTTTGGGGTACAGGGTGTAACATGGCCTTCCAGTGCAGAGGTATGGTATCTGGGGTGCTGGAGTACCGCTCATTTCTTATCGTTCTGCTTGGAGGCGACGACAAATTCAAACACCTCGTCCTGAGGCGGACGGGTTGTGACATCACAAGGCCACAGGGGTGTTGCCATCTCTGGGGGTTGTAGGAACTTCTTCCAGGGCTAAGCAATGTGTAGTAGAGTATCACAAATATTTATTTTATTCAAAGGGGTGACTCTTGCATGCGGGATTTCGGGCGGGCAATGTAGTGTGTATTTACGTGGGTATTTTACAATTACATAATCTGCTGTCCAATACTTAATGTCTGCTTGCTAGATACATTTATTTTTGCCACTGTTATGGCTTCCTCCTGAGCTCAGGTTGTTCGTAGATAGGGCAAAGTTGCCCGTAGAGTGCGTATTTGCACAGCGCAGCATGTTCGCATGTGTCAGCACAATGTCCCTCCAGTATGGATGACTGTAGAAGTCTCTGACCTCAATTCCCTGGGTAGTGGGAGTGTCACAAAACCTTAACATATGAGTCACAATGCAAGTCCAACGTCAGTCAGGAAATGCTCATAAGCCCTTAACTAACTCAAGTGCAGGAGTGGTTTCCCAAGATGAAGGAATGGGGTGCTGGATTGTAATCCTTGCGAGGGTTAAGACTGCATGAGAGCTTGGGGATTGCGACCCCTAGAATAAATTTTATATTTAAAATTCTGTGGTATATGGAACATGCTTTGGCAATGGTGGTGACGTTCAAATGGAGTGATGCGTGTGTTGCGGTGGACATATCCTAGGAATGCCTACTCATGCTTCGGCGGGACACCTGTGTATAGTGTGGACTTGGTTGGCGTACGTGTCAGCATGAAGTCAAGAGACACAGGCACAATCACTCGTTGCCTCTTTACCTGCTGTTCGTGCAGTGGCAGCACTCTCTTCTTCTCCGGCTGGTTCTGTGGGCTGGCGGGTATCTCAACAGCAGCCAGCGCTGGCTGCGGAGGAGTTGTACTTATGCTGTTTTTAGATCCCTGGGATAGGTGTGGAGGAATAGTATTGTAGGATTCAGACAAGATCCCAGGACATCGGTGTTAAAGTGTAATATTATCAGTTGATCCAAAGGTGTTCTCCCTGCTTAGCTGAAAGGAGGCAAAAATAGTGTATTCTCTTCTGAACTTTCTGGAATAGAGGGTTGGGAGATCTTATTTTCTAGTACTTTCAACACTTGTTTTAATCTGTACTTTAGCCCAATTCTGTATGTGCATGGCATAAAGCCGAATTAATAAAATGATAAAGAATAAAAAAGATGTAAAATGAAACCGGGTAAAGTAGCGGTCCTATGGTGTACTTCTATGAGCATGGCTTTATCCAGTGTGATCCACCCTATAATTCCAATTCAGCCATTCCCCAACCAAGACGGAACCATACAATCAGGATCTTCACGTAGATAGTCGTGGCTGCTAGGTGAGTTGAGTCCCTAGTAAAGGGCGCCCCCAAAGATTGGCCACTGCAATACAATTTCCATTACCTTGTGGGCAGAACTCGGGTTACTGCTAAGGTGTTACATGTACTTACCGTTTGGCATCGCTCGTGTAGCCAGTTTTACCTTACGTGAGCAAAATGAATTGATAGTAAACAATTAATAAAATAATTATTTCAATCAGTTCAATTTCTTAAAGACCAATAAAGGGTGTTCATAAAAGCTAAGAGTGAAAATACTAACATTGACTGGGATCAAAATACGTTTTAATACAGACGTGTTTAAAAGCAAAATATTTACAATACGTGGAGTTATACTCTCCTGACTACTCATATAGAGACTGTAAGTAATTTATATTGAATGCGCGGAAGTCAAATTATGTTAAAAGCCAGGTGTAGGCAACCTTGATAAAACAAAGTGATGTGACTTCTATACTAGATTAACGTAAGGAAATTACTGTGATCAAAATAACCTAATAATAATTCACCTAATTGAATTAAATGGGTATGTCCAAAAAGGACCTAGAGATGCAGCTAGCAACATGGAGGCCTTCACCCAAGCAGTGAAGACGTGGCTGGGCTAGGGCCTTCAATATCTGGGTGGTAGTTAGGAAGGGAGACGTGGAGGAATTGGTAGATGTGACGTCTTGCTGAGCTCTCTGGTAGCCGTTGACGGAGGCCAAAGAGGTGGAAGGCCTGTACCCTCAGAGGGTTGCTGGAGGCAGTCAAAGAGGTTGAGGGCCTTCTGGTAGTGGGTGGTCCTCCGGAGCTGGACATCATCGGCATCAGCTACTGGTACTGCCACAGTCACCGGTGCAGGTGAGGGACTCATCCCTGTGCTAACATCAATGGCTTTCACTTCCAGAAGGTGCAGCAGAATCACGGCTGGGGCCTGCTCTGGGATTCCTTTTATACTAAATTTCCCAATTAGTAGGCACTCAGAGGGGTGTGGGGGAATTAACCGTGCCTCGGGGGTGGAGTTAATTTCATGACACATGGGTTCGTGGATCCTTATCTCGAGTGTCACTCAGCGTAAGACGATAACACATCTTACTCTTATGCGCTCGTGGAGGCAATGACTCTCTGCTGGGCAGGCTGCATCCCTTCAGTGGTGCAAAGTTCAAACCTAGTGGGTTTCCTTAGTGGGAGTGGCAGAGTGGTAATGGTCGCTCCTTGGGGGAGGGTCATTGACGTGATGGCTTCTTGCAGAAGCTTGGAGAACAGTAAAAGCATGGATCACGTGATTAATGTGTGCATTGTATCTTTGTCAATTTTGGATTGGTTCACGTGTACTGCCACCATTACTGTTTTTACTTGGGTTTGACTTGCCCATCAGTGATTGCCGCTCAAGATGCGATGTCGGTCATGTAGAGAGCATTTCCCAGAAGTGCCAAAATGTGTCGTGCATCAAGCTCATCAGTATGATTCCTGAACCCACGAAGCCCAATCACGATTTTCTTTGTACTAAGGTTGTACAGTAGTAAACACTTTGTTACTTTCATAATCTAGGAGAACACTCTTTATGGCCCTTGGTTTAAACTTTCTCCTTTTCTTAGCTAGCAAGGTCATACAGAAACATTCACAATGTGCCATTTTATGGCACAAATCTGTAATTTTATATGCGACATTTCTATTTCAATTTATTATGGCATCTCTGATATGAGCTATTTTTAATCTATTTCGGAACATTTAATTTTCTGCTATTGCAAATTTTATAACTGTTTATTTCACTGCTAATGAAATAAATTTTTATCTGTTTGAAATAAATTAATATAAATCCTCCGATTTCCCCACAAGAAGTTACTGAAAATCAACTTGACACTTATAATACAAGTTGCTCGATTTTCAAATGTAGAGTATATGCTTTTGGGGATATTATTTTACTATCAAAGGTGCTGCCCTCTGTGTTAAATAAACATTAAGTTTTAAAGTCATATTAAAATTAACGCCAGATACAATGAAACACCAACGCTATGGGATAAAATGACCTTTAATCAAAAAAGAACACGTCTATCAAATAATAATTCCTTGTTAAAGTGTTTTGCATAACATTTTCAAGTGAAACCATTTGCTTTGAAATACAAGTGATGATAGGTGCAACTATCAAAGTGCCGCGGACACTGTGCCGCGGAGCAGTTATAAACTGCGTCGTGTGTGACATATTTCACATCCATCTACTAGCTGTTTGCATAAACAACAAGCTTAAAAAAGAGTGTTGTGGAAAATCTTACGTGTTAGTTATTATGTGAAGATTGTTAGTTAAAAATTCCACCATAGAGTTAACATCTTAGGTATGATATATCGGAGTCCAGTCAAAACTATTAATAGCAACATACAAAGACAGGTAATCACCTTTCTGATAGTTTCTATGGTGTTCTTAATTCTTAAATTTACATTTTTCAAGTATAAACAAAAAATTACAGCATCAGGCAGGATGATATTTATCTTCTTCCCCCAATGGATCAATGGATTTGTCGACTTTAGTATAAAAATTTGCTAATGTTAAATCTAATAATTCGGCAGAAGGTTTCATTTTATTAAGCTGTTCAAGATTAAGAGAGTTTATAGATTGTAATAATGACTGTCCTTTAAGTTTGATATAATATTGCGTAATCTTTTGGTTGTGGAAAGTATTTCAATCAATGCCAGGAGTATTAAAATCTCCTACAATTATTATTTGATATGGATAGTTAGATAATTTTGATTCTAAAAATGTAATATATTTTTGAAAATCCTCCACTGATAACTGGGGAGGCCAATACATATTTCCAGTTAGTAATTTATTGATATTATTACAGGTGATTTCAACCCAAATAGATTCAATATTTTTATAATCAAGATCTGATTTTTGTTCGAAATATAAAATAATTGTTTGGTTAATAGCAGTCAATACACCACCTCCTCTATTGACGTTCTTTAAAATAGCATGCCTATAATGACAAAATATGGTATATTGTTTGGGAAAATAATGAGAATTTATGCTTTGATTGTTAAACCACGTTTCCGTTAGGCATATTATAGAGTAATTAGTGCTGATCACGTATTCCGAAAACGTAGTGGATTTCGACCTAAGCCCTCTTACATTTTGATAGTATAATTCAAGTTCTCTAGTTAACATCTACATTGTGTATTGACATCTCCGAATGCCAGTAAAATTATATATGGGGTTTTCTCAGCTCCTCCAGCTGCTTATTTAGAATGTACAGTTTCATCTTGTGTGTCAGTATCTGGAGCGAACAACTGTTCGTTATGCGATTTCCCATGAAACAAACTGATTTCAGAAAACGGTATTGAAGATGTATTCGAATTCAGGTTATTATTATTTTGTGGGTATGTGAGTTTTGCCCACACAAGGATAATGTTAAAAAATATCACGTGATGCTGTGTCTGATTTTGCTATTTAAATTCTTAAAGCCTGAATTGACGAGGACGACGACAACAACGACAACAACGACAACAACAACGACAACAACCACCACTACCACTACTCTTTAAGTTTTCTTTTGGGGCTTTAATAAGTTTTTCCTCATACTACGATGTAAGGAAAATATTAGCATATGTTCTGTTTCGTTGTGGGCCATGTGATATAAAATGTATGAAAATATATAAAAAAGGAAATATAAACAAATTCTAAAGAGTCATCATTACCACATTAACCACATGTTTTTTATTTCTGTTTTCCCTCTGGTATTTATATATATAATTTGTGCAAGAATGCCCTGGTTTTGACTAACTGCCATTAAGGAAATACAGTAGTTTGGTTAATTAAGTATTATATTTTTGTCCATCACGTCCCTCTACCGCCTAGCATTATATGTTCGCTTTTCGGTTTCTTATATCATTGGCTTAATTTAATTGTGATTTTTGGGGGCCACAGTTTTAAGTATGTTTTCGTGGCCAATATCTTGTGTTTTATGCCAAGGACTAAGTACATATTGTTATGTATATTTTAATAATGGTGTGGACAGATGTGGCGGCACAACAATCTAAACACTTCCGTGTGTATACATTTTATCCTTTCTACAATACAAGATGTATCTGATTGTTAATTGACCTTGATGGACACAGATTCCTTATAAAACAATACAATCTTGTATTGAGCTTCTCTTCAAAACCCATCTGTCATACCTGAGTGCAACAGTATACATCTAGTTATATCATCAATGGTTCTATTGTACCACATTATGTTTGGAGTTGTAGGCTAGAGTTTTCCTATGAGCAATACAGTTTTCACTCACAAAACTTTCACAGAATTCATCTCCACCAATCACATTGACATTGACTGGCGTTAGGGGTCAAGGCCATGACCTACTCCTCGCTGCAGATTCCCTCCCTCCACCCACTTGGAGGGGTGTACCATGTGGCGGTGGAGGATTGTGCACACGTCCTGCAGTGTTGATCAATACCTCCTTCCCCCCTCCCAACTGAAGCTTGATGGGTGAGCTAAATCTTGATTGCATGTCCACTCGCCTGTCATCACTGCACAGTCCCAAGGTGGTAGATGGGGAGTGGTCATGACGCTGCGTGGTCCCCTAAATGGCCGACTTATTGGAAGTGTCCTGCGTTGTGGGCGCAATGGGGAGCTGGCAAATGCTGGATATTGGCACGCTATGCACCCACATACTGCAGCATCTATGAGCATTATTTGGTCATCAAACTGGCGTTGAATCACCAACCCACATTGCTCACAATGCTTCCAAGGTCTAATCTTGATGGAGTTGAGAGGGAATAGGGCAGAAAATTACTGATAGCAGTTTCTTGAACAGCTGATCTATTTAGAGTTTCCACGTATAAATTTTTATAGAAAAAAGGATGAGGGAAGGGTATACCACACAGAAGGGTGACATTTAATGCTCTGGGATGGGTGAATACTGTTTTTTGAGGGGTGGTGAGAAAGTACAGGAATGAATTTAAGGTGAAGGTGACCCGACTTAGGCACTAGGCACGGTCAAAATGCGGTGTTGTGGTGAGAATGCTGGTGATCCCAGGGCTGTGCCTTCGTTCGCCCGGATGTACTCCGTTCCCTCAGTGATGATGATTGTTGAGTCATCCCAAAGACTAGGGTGAGGTCAGACTTTCCTCACACCTGAAACTTATGTGGATCTTGTGGGCCTATTCAGGCTGACTGACACGCCTTAAGCAGCTGGGGAAGTATAACTTTGGTTAGGTTGATAGAATGCAAGTTAATGAAGATGCTTCTGGAAGACTGATTGTAGGGGTCGGGCGCCCCTAAATACCAAGATGGCAGTGCTCAGAAGTAACACACACATATTTCCCTTTGCACAGAATATATTAATTATGCAGTTCTGCAAAACAAGTTATGCTGTACCTAGCCATTCTTGCCTGACATATGGGCTCAGCTGCGAAAACGCGTTAACACAAAATTAATTGGCAGTGTAATTATGCTTCCTCGGGCAATGCTAGTCCCGGAGAAGGTAGGGTGGCATCTCCAGGTACTGTATAAAAGTTAAGGTTCCAGTGATGAAAATTATTTTATTGAATTTTAATTATTGTTGAGAATAAGCGCAGCATGGGGAATTCCAAGCCCTATGACTCTCTGACTCTCGGATGCTAACTGAACTGGCGGAGTGTGTGGCTGTGTGCATGGCAGGCAGCAATGTTCCAAAACTACCTCCTTGTAAAATGTAAACGTGAAAACTAACTTTAAAAAATACTGAAAGTTAACAAAAATGTAGGCATCATTAACTTTTGCAGTTAGAACACAAATTATGAAAAATAAATATGGGTGACGTCATGATGTGAAATTCCCTGGAGACATTGACACTTACCAAAATAATAAAATAAGCAAATTTGGATTGCTATGGGCATCTCGCATGTGCTTTACACATCTCTAAGTTTCTGCAATGTGTATTTTTGGAAAATTAATCTTGCATCCTGCAACATTGTAAAACAAATTTCTCATACTGCTTCACTCGTGTTAAGGTGAATTTTTCATATCTTCCCCGCTGGATTCTTACACAACACTGCACTGCACTGCACAAGCATGTTCGGCTACTGACACTCTTTGCCGTGGTGTAGGTGAACGTGCAGCATGGCAGACTATTTTAAAGATGCAGGACATCATCCTGCATCCAGCCACCAGTACATTTCTTTATGCTTATATATTACACATAGACGACATTAATCAACTACAATAATGTGCAAGAATTAGGGCTAATGAATCTGAGCACATTGTCACATATATGAGAAGCATCAAGCTGTATCAGTTGTGTTTGATAGCACATCAAAGACATTTGTAACAGATTTTTACCGACTGCACTCAAAGGCCTGTTTGATAATAACAGTTTCAGTGCTGTCCAACACGACTCATGTCTCACTGCTAATGTGGGGTAACATAATAAAGAGTTTACCCTTGATGGCATCTCATGTGGTACAGTGGGCTCTTAGACTGAGAACAAGATTGTTCAGCAGTTCTTGCAGTATACATGCCCATTCCTACACCAAAGTATTCAGAAGTTGAATTGTTGACAGTCTTGATGAGAGGAATATTGCTGGTTTTTTTCACAGTTACTTAGCCTGGACTATCTTGGGAGCTTTGAGATTATTCTTTGTTATTAGTAATTGTTCTTGAAAATGTTAAAAATGTTCACATGCCACTTGTTGAAGTGTCTCTTGAAACACAGCATTATGGAGCAAGTCAGTGAGATGAAGAAGGTGAAAAATGTAACTTAAGACAGTGTTTATGGAGGTCCTGGACAATCTGCGGCATAATAATCAAGTACAACCCAAGAATGCTTAACAGGGCTGAAATTGGGGGACTTTTTTCCTGATATCATTGTCACAGGAATTTCAAACCAGCAAATTTAACAGAACTGGCTTTTCTCTTAGTTACAGGAAGATTCCACTGATTTCATTTTCTAAGTAGGACGGAGCACTTCCTAACTGTTTGAACATTCCTAAACAACAATCTTCCACACCGGTGGACTCACAGTCAGGGACTTGTTGATTTGGTGTGAAACCATTGGCCACCGAGATCACCTAATCTCACTGTCTGGGATTTATTTTTTCTCATGCACATTAGTAAAGGGTTCAGTTTATCCGCCCCTCCCTACGTCAATGGGTGAACTGCAAGTCTGCATAACAACAACAGTGGCTGCAGGAACACCGGACATGCTGGCTAATATGTGGGACGAATTTGACTATTGTGTAGATGTATGCAGTGCATCTTCAGGGGGTATGTTGAACATTTGTGTTCATTGTAAGCCAATCTTTATTATTAGACATGTATTTGACTATTGTGTAGATGTATGCAGTGCATCTTCAGGGGGTATGTTGAACATTTGTGTTCATTGTAAGCCAATCTTTATTATTAGACATGTATTTGACTATTGTGTAGATGTATGCAGTGCATCTTCAGGGGGTATGTTGAACATTTGTGTTCATTGTAAGCCAATCTTTATTATTAGACATGTATTTGACTATTGTGTAGATGTATGCAGTGCATCTTCAGGGGGTATGTTGAACATTTGTGTTCATTGTAAGCCAATCTTTATTATTAGACATGTATTTTGCTCTTCACCACACGGTTATCTATTTCTTGGTTAAAAAAAATAGCTTTTTGAACTCGAACAATGGTTTTTGAAACAACCTGTATATTTTCCTCTTGTTGTTTTTCTGAAGTTAACTGAAGTTTGTATGGTAATGGTTGTATGGTATTATAAGCGGTTCATGGTAAAATGAGCACTTTTGAAAGCCCTGCTTAATATCTATTTGTTTGCTCTTTGTGTGTTCTTCCGCCTTATGTAAAATTATCATTGCCATGGGTCTCATCACTTTATTCATGTGTCAGCCAAGTGAAACTGTGAAATTATTAGAAAAGTAAACATTGTACAAATCTGCTCATTTTAACACTTTGATGCATTAATAAAAACAGGATGCGAAATACATTATTTAAGTTATCATAAATAGTTATCTAACACTTTTTATTCAACGTTAAGATATGGAACTGCTTTCCATCTGTCGTTACCAACTTTACTGGGCGCATGATACTCAGTGCACCCATTTAAATATATGCAGGCAGGATCAGTGATATTTTCTGACTGTTCATTTCAAAAGTGCTCACTTTATCGTTAACGAGCTATACTAACAATATTTGTTACATTATGTCTGCTGTCTGGTATCCAGTATAATATGAGTGAACAACATAATGAATACATTGTTTTATTTTCAGGGGCAACAAGAAAGTAATTTGCAATAAGTTTGTTCAGCAGTCATCTGTTAGCTGCCTAGTGTGGTTGGCCGAAGGTCCCATAGTGTTTGGGCAAAGTGACGGGAAAGTGCGAGTTGCAAATGTCAAGAGTAACAAGTCACAGACATTGTATGCCACTGACTCATTTGTTGTTGCAATTGCTGCCAAGTGAGTGTTTCATTTTGCTCTCTATGCATGTGCAGTTATTTATATATGCATGTGTTGTGTGTTTGCATGTGTATGAAAAAAAAAGTTTTGTTGTGGCAGTCACTTTTTTAAACTGGGTTATGAAATAGTAATAGGGCTTTTGCCATACTAGTAATTTGTGTTTGTACCACCACAAGAGGTGCTAGACTAAATGTGTAAGTACAGTTAAAGAAGAAAAAACACTTAAAATTGAAAGAGCCCAATGTTCGTACTACAAGAAAACGAAAGAAAAGAAAACAAAAGAAAAAAAATTAATTATGTTGGTATGCAGCTAAGAGTGCCAAAAAAAATACAATTCCTTTATTATAAATACTTTCAGAATTATATAACTATAGTGAAATCTGAATGAGAAATAATGCACAGAAGATGAAAACTCTTAGGGTAAGTTGGGTGAGTCCATTGCCATTGCAAGAAGGGGTGGGGTTGTTCAGTTCAGTAGCAATGGTGCCGAGAGCGGTCAGGGAGTACATATTACCTTTTGCAAAAACATAAGTTCCACAGTGCTGTATTGAACGGCACAGTACTAGAGAGTGATGTTAACAGTTTGGTGTGTACACAGCACAAACAGTGTCACGTAGTTTCCCTCCCTCCAGCGGCACGTGTTCGGGAGTACCCTTCCCTCCCCTACACTGCCTCTCCTAGCTCCCTCCCTCCCTCCAGCAGGTAGCTAGAAGCATGCTGCTAGAAAAGCCACATGAGCAGCCATTTTCCAGTTTGCCAACAGCTGATGTGGAAGGTTTCGAGGAAGTCCGCACGTACAAGGAAAAAATAACAGTTGAAATGGAGTCAGCAGAATCTAAACAGGCAGCCGTAAACAAGTCCAAGTGGCAGTCTGTAATAATGTTAACATTAAAGTGGTCGCAAAACCGATTCCACTGAAAATGAAAGCAATTTTTGTGTTGAGATTTGTCCCTGACATTGAAGAAAATGACATCATTTCTTACGTTAATAAAGAAATCAAAATCATGAACTTGAAAGTAGTAAAACTAAAATCATAATATAATACCTACTCATCATTTTATGTTGCAGTTGCAGGTCTGATTATCAACAAATTTACAATACTGTTTCTGGCCTTCAGGTTGTCTAATAAGTGTCTTGTACGGTAGACTTCATGATGATCAAATATTTATAAAACATAACACAGATTCGTTTCCCATCCAAACAATGTCAACTGACGAGAGAAATTATAAAGAAATAACTTTTGAATCTTCACGTGTTAAAAATGTACAACCCCCAATACAAATAAATGAGGCGGTCCGAACAACCGTTTAGCATTTGAAGCTTTGATGCTGCATAAAATGGATGTGTTGCAGCTCTATTTTCACAATGTCAGAGGCTTGCAAACTAAATCTAAAGAATTTTCCGAAGGTGTATTAATCTCAAATTTTTTGATAATTTGTTTACTAGAAACCTGTTTAAATGAAATTTCAGTTAATTCACGACACTTTCCTGACCAATATTATATAATTCAAAAAGATTGTGATTATAATATGACGACAATGTCTAGGGGAAAAGGTTTACTAATAGTAATTAACAAATTATGTTTTCCTATTGCACTTCAAAAACATGAATTTGATGCTCCAAATGTTAACACATTATGGGTTGAAATACGGTATGTAAAAAGTATACATACTATATTTCTTATTGAAAATGCCTATATTACGTATAACATTAGTGTTTAAGGTTTTAAAAAACACTTTTCATTCATACAATCAAAGTTATTAAGTTATTGTTACCCAGTAAGAGTAACAAGTGATTTAATGTTCCTGGAATTGATTGGAAATTAAAACATACACACAAAACACAGCACATTATTAAAGTAAAATAAAACGCGGGCGGGCAGGCGGATGGATGGATGGATGGATGGATGGACGGACGGACGGACGGACGGACGGACGGACGGGGACGGACGGGGGTGGACGGGGGCGGATTATAAATCGACTGGGCACTCATAGGGAGGGGATGTGCTTAACCTCGGCTCCTGCATGATTGTGGTTTTTTAGTAGTAGTAGTTGAAGTAGGCTTTCATATGCCCTCCAGTACGGACGTATGTAAAACAATTTGGTGAACCGTTTTATGGTAGACGAAAATCAATAAAGTGTACTTGTTGAAATAATTATGTTTTGCTTCTCACCCAAACATAACAGTAAAAATAATGTGTTAGAGAAAGCTAGTGCTAATTATTAATGCTGCCCCTAAAAATTATGCTCTTAAAGTTACGCTTGTAGGCAGTGATGTGGCTAGTCCAGACAATTCTTCTGTGAAATTAACTTCTGTGAAACTAACTGAATACATGGATACGAGTGTAAAACGGTTATTTGAGAATCTTTGCACGAAGATTCATGAACTTACTAAGGAAGTGAAAGAACTTAGAGAGGACAATACATTATTACGGGAAATGTTTGAAAAACAGCATAGCACTAAAGTAAATATCTGTTAAGTATGTCCTGCTGCTGGTGCAATTCTTAATCTTCCTAAAAAAAAATCTTTTAGTGAAGTTGTTAGTAAAAATTCAGAGTCTACAGCTTTTACTGAGGCCTACAAGTTACCATACGGTAATGTCACGCCATCAACCAGTGTGTGTGAAAAAATTACTGATCAACAAGAACTTACTGCGCATCCAGCTGCTGATGATGAGGGGTTTGTTGTTGTCCGCAGACACGGAACAAAGGCGTCGGCTGAAAGTAGGTCACCTGCTACAAGGCCTCCTACAGCGAGGAAACAAATTCAAGTAGACATTAGGAACAACAAGAACTTACTGCGCATCCAGCTGCTGATGATGAGGGGTTTGTTGTTGTCCGCAGACATGGAACAAAGGCCTCGGCTGAAAGTAGGTCACCTGCTACAAGGCCTCCTATAGCGAGGAAACAAATTCAAGTAGACATTAGGAACAACAAGAACTTACTGCGCATCCAGCTGCTGATGATGAGGGGTTTGTTGTTGTCCGCAGACACGGAACAAAGGCGTCGGCTGAAAGTAGGTCACCTGCTACAAGGCCTCCTACAGCGAGGAAACAAATTCAAGTAGACATTAGGAACAACAAGAACTTACTGCGCATCCAGCTGCTGATGATGAGGGGTTTGTTGTTGTCCGCAGACATGGAACAAAGGCCTCGGCTGAAAGTAGGTCACCTGCTACAAGGCCTCCTACAGCGAGGAAACAAATTCAAGTAGACATTAGGAACAACATGAATATTAAAATTGGGAAGCCCCGTATGAAGGCAATATTTGTGTCTCGTTTTGACACCAACGTCCAAGAAAATGATATTGTGTCATATATCACCCAGGAACTTAAAGTCTTTCTGGCAAAGGAAATACACATAATTTTATTAATATTCAATGACATTAGATTATCAGTACACCAATTTTTGATTGCACAAATTTCATTTCGTAGATGAACATAGTCTGTACTTTCTTTGATATTTTTGTATATATTAAGGTCATCAGCGTAAAGTAATGTTTGTGATTTGCATACAACATGGACAATATAATTAATGAAAATGTTAAAAAGTAATGGAGATCAAGTACCATCTTGTGGAACCCCAGATGATACATTATAGAAGGAAAAAAGAGAAATTACAATTTTAACAACAAATTTCCTTTCAGAAAGATGATTACCAATCCATTTAATGTATACGTTGTCAAGTTCAATGTATTGTAGTTTTTTAAATATTACTGGGTGTTGGCAGGTATCAAACACTTTCTGTAAATATTACTGGGTGTTGGCAGGTATCAAACACTTTCTGGTCAGGGTGGGACTAAGCTACACTGCCAATTTACTGGTGTTACAAAGAAGAATATGCAAGTTGAACGTGTGCCTGGGTCAGTGTGGGAATAAGCTACACTGCCTATTTACTGGTGTAACAAAGAAGAATATGCAAGTTGAACGAGTGCCTTTGTCAGGGGTGGGACTAAGCTGCTACACTGCCTATTTACTGGTGTAACAAAGAAGAATATGCAAGTTGAACGAGTGCCTGAGTCAGTGTGGGACTAAGCTGCTACACTGCCTATTTACTGGTGTAACAAAGAAGAATATACAAGTTGAACGAGTGCCTGAGTCAGTGTGGGACTAAGCTACACTGCCTAGTTACTGGTGTAACAAAGAAGAATATACAAGTTGAACGAGTGCCTGGGTCAGTGTGGGACTAAGCTGCTACACTGCCTATTTACTGGTGTAACAAAGAAGAATATGCAAGTTGAACGAGTGCATGGGTCAGTGTGGGACTAAGCTACACTGCCTATTTACTGGTCTAACAAAGAAGAATATACAAGTTGAACGAGTGCATGGGTCAGTGTGGGACTAAGCTGCTACACTGCCTATTTACTGGTGTAACAAAGAAGAATAGACAAGTTGAACGAGTGCCTGGGTCAGTGTGGGACTAAGCTGCTACACTACCTATTTACTGGTCTAACAAAGTAGAATATACAAGTTGAACGAGTGCATGGGTCAGTGTGGGACTAAGCTGCTACACTACCTATTTACTGGTCTAACAAAGAAGAATATACAAGTTGAACGAGTGCATGGGTCAGTGTGGGACTAAGCTACACTGTCTATTTACTGGTGTAACAAAGAAGAATATACAAGTTGAACGAGTGCCTGAGTCAGTGTGGGACTAAGCTGCTACACTGCCTATTTACTGGTGTAACAAAGAAGAATATACAAGTTGCACGAGTGCCTGGGTCAGTGTGGGACTAAGCTACACTGCCTATTTGCTGGTGTAACAATGAAGAATATACAAGTTGAACGAGTGCCTGGGTCAGTGTGGGACTAAGCTACACTGCCTATTTACTGGTGTAACAAAGAAGAATATACAAGTTGAACGAGTGCCTGGGTCAGTGTGGGACTAAGCTGCTACACTGCCTATTTACTGGTGTAACAAAGAAGAATATGCAAGTTGAACGAGTGCCTGAGTCAGTGTGGGACTAAGCTGCTACACTGCCTATTTACTGGTGTAACAAAGAAGAATATACAAGTTGAACGAGTGCCTGAGTCAGTGTGGGACTAAGATGCTACCCTGCCTATTTACTGGTGTAACAAAGAAGAATATGCAAGTTGAAGGAGTACATGGGTCAGTGTGGGACTAAGCTGCTACACTGCCTATTTACTGGTCTAACAAAGAAGAATATGCAAGTTGAACGAGTGCATGGGTCAGTGTGGGACTAAGCTGCTACACTGCCTATTTACTGGTCTAACAAAGAAGAAATATGCAAGTTGAACGAGTGCCTGGGTCAGTGTGGGACTAAGCTGCTACACTGCCTATTTACTGGTGTAACAATGAAGAATATACAAGTTAACGAGTGCCTGGGTCAGTGTGGGACTATGCTGCTACACTGCCTATTTACTGGTGTAACAAAGATGAATATGCAAGTTGAACGAGTGCATGGGTCAGTGTGGGACTAAGCTACACTGCCTATTTACTGGTCTAACAAAGAAGAATATGCAAGTTGAACGAGTGCCTGGGTCAGTGTGGGACTAAGCTGCTACACTGCCTATTTACTGGTGTAAAAAAGAAGAATATGCAAGTTGAACGAGTGCATGGGTCAGTGTGGGACTAAGCTACACTGTCTCTTTACTGGTGTAACAAAGAAGAATATGCAAGTTGAAGGAGTGCCTGGGTCAGTGTGGGACTAAGCTGCTACACTGCCTATTTACTGGTGTAACAATGAAGAATATCAAGTTGAACGAGTGCTGGGTCAGTGTGGTACTAAGCTGCTACACTGCCTATTTACTGGTGTAACAATGAAGAATATGCAAGTTGAACGAGTGCTGGGTCAGTGTGGGACTAAGTTGCTACACTGCCTATTTAATGGTGTAACAAAGAAGAATATGTAAGTTGAACGAGTGCTGGGTCAGTGTGGGACTAAGCTGCTAACTGCCTATTTACTGGTGTAACAAAGAAGAATATAGCAAGTTGAACGAGTGCTGGGTCAGTGTGGGACTAAGCTACACTGCCTATTTACTGGTCTAACATAGAAGAATATACAAGTTGAACGAGTGCCTGGGTTAGTGTGGGACTAAGCTGCAACTGCTATTTACTGGTCAACAAAGAAGAATATCAAGTTGAACGAGTGCCTGGGTCAGTGTGGGACTAGCTGTTACACTGCCTATTTACTGGTGTAACAAAGAAGTATATGCAAGTTGAACGAGTGCCTGGGTCAGTGTGGGACTAAGCTACACTGCCTATTTACTGGATGTAACAAAGAAGAATATGCAAGTTAACGAGTGCCTGGGTCAGTGTGGGACTAAGCTGCTACACTGCCTTTTACTGGTGTAAACAAAGAAGAATATGCAAGTTGAACGAGTGCATGGGGTCAGTGTGGGACTAAGCTACACTGTCTTTACTGGTGTAACAAAGAAGAATATGCAAGTTGAAGAGTGCCTGGGTCAGTGTGGGACTAAGCTACACTGCCTATTTACTGGTGTAACAATGAAGAATATGCAAGTTGAACGAGTGCCTGGGTCAGTGTGGGACTAAGCTACACTGCCTATTTACTGGTGTAACAAAGAAGAATATGCAAGTTGAACGAGTGCCTGGGTCAGTGTGGGACTAGCTGCTACACTGCCTATTTATGGTGTAACAATTAAGAATATGCAAGTTGAACGAGTGCCTGGGTCAGTGTGGGACTAAGCTGCTACACTGCCTATATTACTGGTGTAACAAAGAAGAATATGCAAGTTGAACGAGTGCTGGGTCAGTGTTGGGACTAAGCTGCTACACTGCCTATTTACTGGTGTAACAAAGATGAATATGCAAGTTGAACGAGTGCCTGAGTCAGTGTGGGACTAACCCTACACTGCCTATTTACTGGTGTAACAAAGAAGAATATGCAAGTTGAACGAGTGCCTGGGTCAGTGTGGGACTTAGCTGCTACACTGCCTATTTACTGGTGTAACAAAAGAATATGCAAGTTGAACGAGTGCCTGGGTCAGTGTGGGACTAAGCTGCTACACTGCCTATTTACTGGTGTAACAAAGAAGAATATGCAAGTTGAACGAGTGCCTGGGTCAGTGTGGGACTAAGCTGCTACACTGCCTATATACTGGTGTAACAAAGAAGAATATGCAAGTTGAACGAGTGCATGGGTCAGTTTGGGACTAAGCTGTACACTGCCTATTACTGGTGTAACAAAGAAGAATATGCAAGTTGAACGAGTGCATGGGTCAGTGTGGGACTAAGCTACACTGCCTATTTACTGGTGTAACAAAGAAGAATATACAAGTTGAACGAGTGCCTGAGTCAGTGTGGACTAAGCTACAGCTATTTACTGGTGTAACAAAGAAGAATATGCAAGTTGAACGAGTGCCTGGGTCAGTGTGGGCTTAGCTGCTACACTGCCTATTTACTGGTGTACAATGCTACACTGCCTATTACTGGTGTAACAAAGTAGAATATGCAAGTTGAATGAGTGCCTGGGTCAGTGTGGGACTAAGCTGCTACACTGCCTATTTACTGGTGTACAAAGAATAATATGCAAGTTGAACGAGTGCCTGGGTCAGTGTGGGACTAAGTTGCTACACTGCCTATTTACTGGTGTAACAAAGAAGAATATGCAAGTTGAACGAGTGCTGGGTCAGTGTGGGACTAAGCTGCTACACTGCCTATTTACTGGTGTAACAAGAAGAATATCAAGTTGAACGAGTGCCTGGGTCAGTGTGGGACTAAGCTACACTGCCTATTTACTGGTGTAACAAAGAAGAATATGCAAGTTGAACGGAGTGCCTGGGTCAGTGTGGGACTAAGCTGCTACACTGCCTATTACTGGTGTAACAAAGAAGAATATGCAAGTTGAACGAGTGCATGGGTCAGTTTGGGACTAATGCTACACTGTCTATATACTGGTGTAACAAAGAAGAATATGCAAGTTGAACGAGTGCCTGGGTCAGTGTGGGACTAAGCTACACTGCCTATTTACTGGTGTAACAAAGAAGAATATGCAAGTTGAACGAGTGCATGGGTCAGTGTGGGACTAAGCTACACTGCCTATTTACTGGTGTAACAAAGAAGAATATGCAAGTTGAACGAGTGCCTGGGTCAATGTGGGACTAAGCTGCTACACTACCTATTTACTGGTGTAACAAAGAAGAATATACAAGTTTAACGAGTGCCTGGGTCAGTGTGGGATTAAGCTACACTGCCTATTTACTGGTCTAACAAAGAAGAATATACAAGTTGAACGAGTGCCTGGGTCAGTGTGGGACTAAGCTACACTGCCTATTTACTGGTGTAACAAAGAAGAATATGCAAGTTGAACGAGTGCCTGGGTCAGTGTGGGACTAAGCTACACTGCCTATTTACTGGTGTAACAAAGAAGAATATGCAATTTGTACGAGTGCCTGGTCAGTGTGGGACTAAGCTGCTACACTGCCTATTTATTGGTATAACAATGAAGAATATGCAAGTTGAACGAATGCCTGGGTCAGTGTGGGACTAAGCTGCTACACTACCTATTTACTGGTCTATCAAAGAAGAATATACAAGTTGAACGTGTGCCTGGGTCAGTGTTGGACTAAGCTACACTGCCTATTTACTGGTGTAACAAAGAAGAATATGCAAGTTGAACGAGTCCATGGGTCAGTGTGGGACTAAGCTACACTGCCTATTTACTGGTGTAACAAAGAAGAATATGCAAGTTGAACGAGTGCCTGGGTCAATGTGGGACTAAGCTACACTCCCTATTTACTGGTGTAACATAGAAGAATATGCAAGTTGAACGAGTGCCTGGGTCAGCGTGGGAATAAGCTAAACTGCCTATTTACTGTTGTAACAAAGAAGAATATGCAAGTTGAACGAGTGCCTGAGTCAGTGTGGGACTAAGCTGTTACACTGCCTATTTACTGGTGTAACAAAGAAGAATATGCAAGTAGAACGAGAGCCTGGGTCAGTGTGGGACTAAGCTGCTACACTACCTATTTACTGGTCTAACAAAGAAGAATATACAAGTTGAACGAGTGCATGGGTCAGTGTGGGACTAAGCTGCTACACTGCCTATATACTGGTGTAACAAAGAAGAATATGCAAGTTGAACGAGTGCCTGGGTCAGTGTGGGACTAAGCTGCTACACTGCCTATTTACTGGTCTAACAAAGAAGAATATACAAGTTGAACGAGTGCATGGGTCAGTGTGGGACTTAGCTACACTGCCTATTTACTGGTGTAACAAAGAAGAATATGCAAGTTGAACGAGTGCCTGGGTCAGGGTGGGACTAAGCTACACTGCCTATTTACTGGTGTAATAAAGAAGAATATGCAAGTTGAACGAGTGCCTGGGTCAGTGTGGGACTAAGCTGCTACACTGCCTATATACTGGTGTAACAAAGAAGAATATGCAAGTTGAACGAGTGCATGGGTCAATGTGGGACTAAGCTGCTACACTACCTATTTACTGGTGTAACAAAGAAGAATATGCAAGTTGAACGAGTGCCTGGGTTAGTGTGGGACTAAGCTACACTGCCTATTTACTGGTCTAACAAAGAAGAATATACAAGTTGAACGAGTGCCTGGGTCAGTGTGGGACTAAGCTGCTACACTACCTATTTACTGGTCTAACAAAGAAGAATATACAAGTTGAACGTGTGCCTGGGTCAGTGTGGGACTAAGCTACACTGCCTATTTACTGGTGTAACAAAGAAGAAAAGCAAGTTGAATGAGTGCCTGGGTCAGTGTGGGACTAAGCTACACTGCCTATTTACTGGTGTAACAAAGAAGAATATGCAAGTTGAACGAGTGCCTGGGTCAGTGTGGGACTAAGCTGCTACACTGCCTATATACTGGTGTAACAAAAAAGAATATGCAAGTTGATCGAGTGCATGGGTCAGTGTGGGACTAAGGTGCTACACTGCCTATATACTGGTGTAACAAAGAAGAATATGCTAGTTGAACGAGTGCCTGGGTCAGTGTGGGACTAAGCTACACTGCCTATTTACTGGTGTAACAAAGAAGAATATGCAAGTTGAACGAGTGCCTGGGTCAGTGTGGGACTAAGCTGCTACACTGCCTAAATACTGGTGTAACAAAGAAGAATATGCAAGTTGATCGAGTGCATCGGTCAGTGTGGGACTAAGCTGCTACACTGCCTATTTACTGGTGTAACAAAGAAGAATATGCAAGTTGAACGAGTGCTTTTGTCAGTGTGGTACTAAGCTACACTGCATATTTACTAGTGTAACAAAGACAAATATGCATGTTGAACGAGTGCATGGGTCAGTGTGGGACTAAGCTGCTACACTGTCTATATACTGGTGTAACAAAGAATAATATGCAAGTTGAACGAGTGCCTGGGTCAGTGCGGGACTAAGCTACACTGCCTATTTACTGGCGTAACAAAGAAGAATATACAAGTTGAACGAGTGCATGGGTCAGTGTGGGACTAAGCTACACTGCCTATTTACTGGTGTAACAATGAAGAATATACAAGTTGAACGAGTGCCTGGGTCAGTGTGGGGACTAAGCTACACTGCCTATTTACTGGTGTAACATAGAAGAATATACAAGTTAAACGAGTGCCTGGGTCAGTGTGGGACTATGCTACACTGTCTATTTACTGGTCAAACAAAGAAGAATATGCAAGTTGAACGAGTGAATGGATCAGTGTGGGACTAAGCTACACTGCCTATTTACTGGTCTAACAAAGAAGAATATGCAAGTTGAACGAGTGCATGGGTCAGCGTGGGACTAAGCTACACTGCCTATTTACTGGTGTAACAATGAATAATATACTAGTTGAACGAGTGCGTGGGTCAGTGTGGGACTAAGCTACACTGCCTATTTACTGGTGTAACAAAGAAGAATATGCAAGTTGAACGAGTGCCTGGGTCAGTGTGTGACTAAGCTGCTACACTGCCTATATACTGGTGTAACAAAGAAGAATATGCAAGTTGAACGAGTGCATGGGTCAGTGTGGGACTAAGATGCTACACTGCCTATATACTGGTGTAACAAAGAAGAATATGCAAGTTGAACGAGTGCCTGGGTCAGTGTGGGACTAAGCTACACTGCCTATTTACTGGTGTAACAAAGAAGAATATGCAAGTTGAACGAGTGCATGAGTCAGTGTGGGACTAAGCTGCTACACTGCCTATTTACTGGTGTAACAAAGAAGAATATTCAAGTTGAACGAGTGCCTGGGTCAGTGTGGGACTAAGTTGCTACACTGCCTATTTACTGGTGTAACAAAGAAGAATATGCAAGTTAAACGAGTGCCTGGGTCAGTGTGGGACTAAGCTGCTACACTGCCTATATACTGGTGTAACAAAGAAGAATATGCAAGTTGAACGAGTGCATGACTCAGTGTGGGACTAAGCTACACTGTCTATTTACTGGTGTAACAAAGAAGAGTATGCAAGTTGAACGAGTGCCTCCGTCAGTGTGGGACTAAGCTACACTGCCTATTTACTGGTGTAACAAAGAAGAATATGCAAGTTGAATGAGTGCCTGGGTCAGTGTGGGACTAAGCTACACTGCCTATATACTGGTGTAACAAAGAAGAATATGCAAGTTGAACGAGTGCATGGGTCAGTTTGGGACTAAGATGCTACACTGCCTATATACTGGTGTAACAAAGAAGAATATGCAAGTTGAACGAGTGCCTGGGTCAGTGTGGGACTAAGCTACACTGTCTATTTACTGGTCAAACAAAGAAGAATATGCAAGTTGAACGAGTGCATGGGTCAGTGTGGGACTAAGCTCCACTGCCTATTTACTGGTCTAACAAAGAAGAATATGCAAGTTGAACGAGTGCATGGGTCAGTGTGGGACTAAGCTACACTGCCTATTTACTGGTGTAACAAAGAAGAATATACAAGTTGAACGCGTGCCTGGGTCAGTGTGGGACTAAGCTACACTGCCTATTTACTGGTCTAACAAAGAAGAATATACAAGTTGAACGAGTGCCTGGGTCAGTGTGGGACTAAGCTACACTGCCTATTTACTGGTGTAACAAAGAAGAATATGCAAGTTGAACGAGTGCCTGGGTCAGTGTGGGACTAAGCTACACTGCCTATTTACTGCTGTAACAAAGAAGAATATGCAATTTGTACGAGTTCCTGGGTCAGTGTGGGACTAAGCTGCTACACTGCCTATTTATTGGTATAACAATGAAGATTATGCGAGTTGAACGAATGCCTGTGTCAGTGTGGGACTAAGCTGCTACACTACCTATATACTGGTGTAACAAAGAAGAATATACAAGTTGAACGTGTGCCTGGGTCAGTGTGGGACTAAGCTACACTGCCTATTTACTGGTGTAACAAAGAAGAATATGCAAGTTGAACGAGTGCCTGGGTCAGTGTGGGACTAAGCTACACTGCCTATTTACTGGTGTAACAAAGAAGAATATGCAAGTTGAACGAGTGCCTGGGTCAATGTGGGACTAAGCTACACTCCCTATTTACTGGTGTAACATACAAGAATATGCAAGTTGAACGAGTGCCTGGGTCAGTGTGGGAATAAGCTGCTACACTGCCTATTTACTGGTGTAACAAAGAAGAATATGCAAGTTGAACGAGTGCATGGGTCAGTGTGGGACTAAGCTGCTACACTGCCTATTTACTGGTGTAACAAAGAAGAATATGCAAGTTGAACGAGTGCCTAGTCAGTGTGCGACTAAGCTGCTACACTGCCTATTTACTGGTGTAACAATTAAGAATATCAAGTTGAACGAGTGCCTGGGTCAGTGTGGACTAAGCTGCTACACTGCCTATATACTGGTGTAACAAAGAAGAATATGCAAGTTGAACGAGTGAATGGTCAGTGTGGGACTAAGCTGCTACACTGCCTATTTACTGGTGTAACAAAGAAGAATATCAAGTTGAACGAGTGCCTTGGTCATGTGGGACTAAGTTGCTACACTGCCTATTTACTGGTGTAACAAAGAAGTATATGCAAGTTGAACGAGTGCCTGGGTCAGTGTGGGACTAAGCTGCTACACTGCCTATTACTGGTGTAACAAAGAAGAATATCAAGTTTAACGAGTGCATGGTCAGTGTGGGACTAAGCTACACTGCTATTTACTGGTGTAACAAAGAAGATATGCAAGTTGAACGAGTGCCTCCGTCAGTGTGGGACTAAGCTACACTGCCTATTTACTGGTGTAACAAAGAAAATTGCAAGTTGAAGAGTGCCTGGGTCAGTGTGGGACTAAGCTACACTGCCTATTTACTGGTGTAACAAAGAAGAATATGCAAGTTGAACGAGTGCCTGGTCAGTGTGGGACTAAGCTACACTGCTATTTACTGGTGTAACAATGAAGAATATACAAGTTGAACGAGTGCCTGGGTCAGTGTGGGACTAAGCTACACTGCCTATTTACTGGTGTAATAAAGAAGAATATGCAAGTTGAACGAGTGCCTGGGTCAGTGTGGGACTAAGCTACACTGCCTATTTACTGGTGTCACAAAAAGAATATGCAAGTTGAACGAGTCATGGGTCAGTGTGGGACTAAGCTACACTGCCTTTACTGGTGTAACAAAGAAGAATATGCAAGTTGAACGAGTGCCTCGTCAGTGGGGACTAAGCTACACTGCCTATTTACTGGTGTAACAAAGAAGAATATACAAGTTGAACGAGTCATGGGTCAGTGTGGGACTAAGCTACACTGCCTATTTACTGGTGTAACAAAGAGAATATGCAAGTTGAACGAGTGCATGGGTCAGTGTGGGACTAAGCTACACGCCTATTTACTGGTGTAACAAAGAAGAATATACAAGTTGAACGAGTGCCTGGGTCAGTGTGGGACTAAGCTACACTGCCTATTTACTGGTGTAACAAAGAAGAATATACAAGTTGAACGAGTGCCTGGGTCAGTGTTGACTAGCTACACTGTCTATTTACTGGTCAAACAAAGAAGAATATGCAAGTTGAACGAGTGCATGGGTCAGTGTGGGACTAAGCTCCACTGCCTATTTACTGGTCTAACAAAGAAGAATATGCAAGTTGAACGAGTGCATGGGTCAGTGTGGGACTAAGCTACACTGCCTATTTACTGGTGTAACAATGAAGAATATACAAGTTGAACGAGTGCCTGTGGTCTGTGTGGGACTAAGCGCTACACTCCTATTTACTGGTGTAACAAAGAAGAATATACAAGTTTAACGAGTGCCTGGGTCAGTGTGGGATTAAGCTACACTGCCTATTACTGGTTAACAAAGAAGAATATCAAGTTGAACGAGTGCCTGGGTCAGTGTGGGACTAAGCTACACTGCCTATTTACTGGTGTAACAAAGAAGAATATGCAAGTTGAACGAGTGCCTGGGTCAGTGTGGGACTAAGCTACACTGCCTATTTACTGGTGTAACAAAGAAGAATATGCAATTTGTAACGAGTGCCTGGGTCAGTGTGGGACTAAGCTGCTACACTGCCTATTTATTGGTTAACAAGAAGAATATGCAAGTTGAACGAATGCCTGGGTCAGTGTGGGACTAAGCTGCTACACTACCTATTTACTGGTCTATAAAGAAGAATATACAAGTTGAACGTGTGCCTGGGTCAGTGTTGGACTAAGCTACACTGCCTATTTACTGGTGTAACAAAGAAGAATATGCAAGTTGAACGAGTCCATGGGTCAGTGTGGGACTAAGCTACACTGCCTATTTACTGGTGTAACAAAGAAGAATATGCAAGTTGAACGAGTGCCTGGGTCAATGTGGGACTAAGCTACACTCCCTATTTACTGGTGTAACATAGAAGAATATGCAAGTTGAACGAGTGCCTGGGTCAGGTGGGATAAGCTAAACTGCCTATTTACTGTTGTAACAAAGAAGAATATGCAAGTTGAACGAGTGCCTGAGTCAGTGTGGGACTAAGCTGTTACACTGCCTATTTACTGGTGTAACAAAGAAGAATATGCAAGTAGAACGAGAGCCTGGGTCAGTGTGGGACTAAGCTGCTACACTACCTATTTACTGGTCTAACAAAGAAGAATATACAAGTTGAACGAGTGCATGGGTCAGTGTGGGACTAAGCTACACTGCCTATTTACTGGTCTAACAAAGAAGAATATACAAGTTGAACGAGTGCCTGGGTCAGTGTGGGACTAAGCTGCTACACTACCTATTTACTGGTCTAACAAAGAAGAATATACAAGTTGAAACGTGTGCCTGGGTCAGTGTGGGACTAAGCTACACTGCCTATTTACTGGTGTAACAAAAAGAAAGCAAGTTGAATGAGTGCCTGGGTCAGTGTGGGACTAAGCTACACTGCCTATTACTGGTGTAACAAAGAAGAATATGCAAGTTGAACGAGTGCCTGGGTCAGTGGTGGGACTAAGCTGCTACACTGCCTATATACTGGTGTAACAAAAAAGAATATGCAAGTTGATCGAGTGCATGGGTCAGTGTGGGACTAAGATGCTACACTGCCTATATACTGGTGTAACAAAGAAGAATATGCTAGTTGAACGAGTGCCTGGGTCAGTGTGGGACTAAGCTACACTGCCTATTTACTGGTGTAACAAAGAAGAATATGCAAGTTGAACGAGTGCCTGGGTCAGTGTGGGACTAAGCTGCTACACTGCCTATATACTGGTGTAACAAAGAAGAATATGCAAGTTGATCGAGTGCATCGGTCAGTGTGGGACTAAGCTGCTACACTGCCTATTTACTGGTGTAACAAAGAAGAATATGCAAGTTGAACGAGTGCTTTTGTCAGTGTGGTACTAAGCTACACTGCATATTTACTAGTGTAACAAAGACAAATATGCATGTTGAACGAGTGCATGGGTCAGTGTGGGACTAAGCTGCTACACTGTCTATATACTGGTCTAACAAAGAAGAATATGCAAGTTGAACGAGTGCATGGGTCAGCGTGGGACTAAGCTACACTGCCTATTTACTGGTGTAACAATGAATAATATAACTAGTTGAACGAGAGTGCGTGGGTCAGTGTGGGACTAAGCTGCTACACTACCTATTTACTGGTGTAACAAAGAAGAATATGCAAGTTGAACGAGTGCCTGGGTCAGTGTGGGACTAAGCTACACTGCCTATTTACTGGTCTAACAAAGAAGAATATACAAGTTGAACGAGTGCCTGGGTCAGTGTGGGACTAAGCTGCTACACTACCTATTTACTGGTCTAACAAAGAAGAATATACAAGTTGAACGTGTGCCTGGGTCAGTGTGGGACTAAGCTACACTTCCTATTTACTGGTGTAACAAAGAAGAAAAGCAAGTTGAACGAGTGCCTGGGTCAGTGTGGGACTAAGCTACACTGCCTATTTACTGGTGTAACAAAGAAGAATATGCAAGTTGAACGAGTGGTTGCGTCAGTGTGGGACTAAGCTACACTGCCTATTTACTGGTGTAATAAAGAAGAATATGCAAGTTGAACGAGTGCCTGGGTCAGTGTGGGACTAAGCTACACTGCCTATTTACTGGTGTAACAAAGAAGAATATGCAAGTTGAACGAGTGCCTGGGTCAGTGTGTGACTAAGCTGCTACACTGCCTATATACTGGTGTAACAAAGAAGAATATGCAAGTTGAACGAGTGCATGGGTCAGTGTGGGACTAAGATGCTACACTGCCTATATACTGGTGTAACAAAGAAGAATATGCAAGTTGAACGAGTGCCTGGGTCAGTGTGGGACTAAGCTACACTGCCTATTTACTGGTGTAACAAAGAAGAATATGCAAGTTGAACGAGTGCATGAGTCAGTGTGGGACTAAGCTGCTACACTGCCTATTTACTGGTGTAACAAAGAAGAATATTCAAGTTGAACGAGTGCCTGGGTCAGTGTGGGACTAAGTTGCTACACTGCCTATTTACTGGTGTAACAAAGAAGAATATGCAAGTTAAACGAGTGCCTGGTCAGTGTGGGACTAAGCTGCTACACTGCCTATATACTGGTGTAACAAAGAAGAATATGCAAGTTGAACGAGTGCATGACTCAGTGTGGGACTAAGCTACACTGTCTATTTACTGGTGTAACAAAGAAGAGTATGCAAGTTGAACGAGTGCCTCCGTCAGTGTGGGACTAAGCTACACTGCCTATTTACTGGTGTAACAAAGAAGAATATGCAAGTTGAATGAGTGCCTGGGTCAGTGTGGGACTAACGCTACACTGCCTATTTACTGGTAAACAAAGAAGAATATGCAAGTTGAACGAGTGCATGGGTCAGTGTGGGACTAAGCTACACTGCCTATTTACTGGTGTAACAAAGAAGAATATGCAAGTTGAACGAGTGCCTGGGTCAGTGTGGGACTAAGCTACACTGCCTATTTACTGGTGTAACAATGAAGAATATGCAAGTTGAATGAGTGCCTGGGTCAGTGTGGGACTAAGCTGCTACACTGCCTATATACTGGTGTAACAAAGAAGAATATGCAAGTTGAACGAGTGCATGGGTCAGTTTGGGACTAAGATGCTACACTGCCTATATACTGGTGTAACAAAGAAGAATATGCAAGTGGAACGAGTGCCTGGGTCAGTGTGGGACTAAGCTACACTGCCTATTTACTGGTGTAACAAATAAGAATATTCAAGTTGAACGAGTGCATGGGTCAGTGTGGGACTAAGCTGCTACACTGCCTATATACTGGTGTAACAAAGAAGAATATGCAAGTTGAACGAGTGCCTGGGTCAGTGCGGGACTAAGCTACACTGCCTATTTACTGGTGTAACAAAGAAGAATATGCAATTTGTACGAGTGCCTGGGTCAGTGTGGGACTAAGCTGCTACACTGCCTATTTACTGGTGTAACAAAGAAGAATATGCAAGTTGAACGATTGCATGGTTCAGTGTGGGACTAAGCTGCTACACTGCCTATTTACTGGTGTAACAAAGAAGAATATGCAAGTTGAACGAGAGCCTGGTTCAGTGTGGGACTAAGCGCTACACTACCTATTTACTGGTCTAACAAAGAAGAATATACAATTGAACGAGTGCATGGGTCAGTGTGGGACTAAGCTACACTGCCTATTTACTGGTGTAACAAACAAGAATATGCAAGTTGAACGAGTGCCTGGGTCAGTGTGGGACTAAGCTGCTACACTGCCTATTTACTGGTCTAACAAAGAAGAATATACAAGTTGAACGAGTGCATTTGTCAGTGTGGGACTAAGCTACACTGCCTATTTACTGGTGTAACAAAGAAGAATATGCAAGTTGAACGAGTGCCTGGGTCAATGTGGAACTAAGCTGCTAAACTACTATTTACTGGTCTAACAAAGAAGAATATAAGTTGAATGAGTGCCTGGGTCAGTGTGGGACTAAGCTTCTACACTACCTCTTTACTGGTCTAACAAAGAAGAATATACAAGTTGAATGAGTGCCTGGGTCAGTGTGGGACTAAGCTGCTACACTGCCTATTTACTGGTCTAACAAAGAAGAATATACAAGTTGAATGAGTGCCTGGGTCATGTGGGACTAAGCAGCTACACTACCTATTTACTGGTCTAACAAGGAAGAATATACAAGTTGAACGAGTGCATGGGTCAGTGTGGGACTAAGCTACACTGCCTATTTACTGGTGTAACAAAGAAGAATATGCAAGTTGAACGAGTGCCTGGGTCAGTGTGGGACTAAGCTGCTACACTGCCTATTTATTGGTATAACAATGAAGAATATGCAAGTTGAACGAGTGCCTGGGTCAGTGTGGGACTAAGCTACACTGCCTATTTACTGGTGTAACATAGAAGAATATGCAAGTTGAACGAGTGCATGGGTCAGTGTGGGACTAAGCTGCTACACTGCCTATTTACTGGTGTAACAAAGAAGAATATACAAGTTGAACGAGTGCCTGGGTCAGTGTGGGACTAAGCTGCTACACTACCTATTTACTGGTCTAACAAAGAAGAATATACAAGTTGAACGAGTGCATGGGTCAGTGGGGACTAAGCTGCTACACTACCTATTTACTGGTCTAACAAAGAAGAATATGCAAGTAGAACGAGTGCATGGGTCAGTGTGGGACTATGCTGCTACACTGCCTATTTACTGGTCTAACAAAGAAGAATATGCAAGTTGAACGAGTGCATGGGTCAGTGTGGGACTAAGCAGCTACACTACCTATTTATCTGGTCTAACAAAGAAGAATATACAAGTTGAACGAGTGCCTGGGTCAGTGTGGGACTAAGCTGCTACACTACCTATTTACTGGTCTAACAAAGAAGAATATACAAGTTGAACGATTGCATGGGTCAGTGTGGGTCTAAGCTGCTACACTACCTATTTACTGGTGTAACAAAGAAGAATATACAAGTTGAACGAGTGCATGGGTCAGTGTAGGACTAAGCTACACTGTCTATTTACTGGTGTAACAAAGAAGAATATACAAGATGAACGAGTGCCTGAGTCAGTGTGGGACTATGCTGCTACACTGCCTATTTACTGGTGTAACAAAGAAGAATATGCAAGTTGAACGAGTGCATTGGTCAGTGTGGGACTAAGCTTCTACACTGCCTATTTACTGGTGTAACAAAGAAGAATATACAAGTTAACGAGTGCCTGGGTCAGTGTGGGACTAATGCTGCTACACTGCCTATATACTGGTGTAACAAAGAAGAATATGCAAGTTGAACGAGTGCCTTGGTCAGTGTGGGACTAAGCTACACTGCCTATTTACTGGTGTAACAAGAAGAATATGCAAGTTGAACGAGTGCCTGGGTCAGTGTGGGACTAACGCTAACACTGCCTATTTACTGGTCAAACAAAGAAGAATATGCAAGTTGAACGAGTGCATGGGTCAGTGTGGGACTAAGCTACACTGCCTATTTACTGGTTAACAAAGAAGAATATGCAAGTTGAACGAGTGCATGGGTCAGTGTGGGACTAAGCTACACTGCCTATTTACTGGTGTAACAATGAAGAATATACAAGTTGAACGAGTGCCATGGGTCAGTGTGGGACTAAGCTGCTACACTGCCTATTTACTGGTTAACAAAGAGAATATGCAAGTTGAACGAGTGCTGGGTCAGTGTGGGACTAAGCTACACTGCCTATTTACTGGTGTAACAAAGAAGAATATACAAGTTGAACGAGTGCCTGGGTCAGTGTGGGACTAAGCTTACACTGCCTATTTACTGGTGTAACAAAGAAGAATATGCAAGTTGAACGAGTGCCTTGGTCAGTGTGGGACTAAGCTACACTGCCTATTTACTGGTGTAACAAAGAAGAATATGCAATTGAACGAGTGCTGGGTCAGTGTGGGACTAAGCTGTACACTGCCTATTTATGGTGTAACAAAGAAGAATATGCAAGTTGAACGATGCCTGGGTCAGTGTGGGACTAAGCTGCACACTGCCTATTTACTGGTTAACAAAGAAGAATATACAAGTTGAACGAGTGCCTGGGTCAGTGTGGACTAACGCTACACTGCCTATTTACTGGTAACAAAGAAGAATATGCAAGTTGAACGAGTGCCTGGGTCAGTGTGGGACTAAGCTACACACTGCCTATTTACTGGTTAACAAAGAAGAATAGCAAGTTGAACGAGTGCCTGGGTCAATGTGGGACTAAGCTACACTGCCTATTTACTGGTGTACACATAGAAGAATATGCAAGTTGAACGAGTGCCTGGGTCAGTGTGGGAATAAGCTAAACTGCCTATTTACTGGTGTAACAAAGAAGAATATGCAAGTTCAACGAGTGCCTGGGTCAGTGTGGGACTAAGCTACACTGCCTATTTACTGGTGTAACAAAGAAGAATATGCAAGTTGAACGAGTGCTGAGTCAGTGTGGGACTAAGCTACACTGCCTATTTACTGGTGTAACAATGAAGAATATGCAAGTTGAACGAGTGCCTGGTTCAGTGTGGGACTAATGCTACACTGCCTATTTACTGGTGTAACAAAGAAGAATATGCAAGTTGAACGAGTGCCTGGGTCAGTGTGGGACTAAGCTGCTACACTGCCTATTTACTGGTTAACAATGAAGAATATGCAAGTTGAACGAGTTCATGGGTCAGTGTGGGACTAAGCTGCTACACTACCTATTTACTGGTCTAACAAAGAAGAATATACAAGTTGAACGAGTGCTGGGTCAGTGTGGGACTAAGCTACACTGCCTATTTACTGGTTAACAAAGAAGAATATACAAGTTGAACGAGTGCCTGGGTCAGTGTGGGACTAAGCTGCTACACTGCCTATTTACTGGTGTAACAAAGAAGAATATGCAAGTTGAACGAGTGCCTGGGTCAGTGTGGGACTAAGCTTCACTGCCTATTTACTGGTTAACAAAGAAGAGTATACAAGTGAGCGAGTGCCTGGTCAGTGTGGGACTAAGCTGCTACATGCCTATTTACTGGTGTAACAAAGAAGAATATGCAAGTTGAACGAGGATATGCAGTTGGAACGAGCACTGCAGTGTGGGCAAAGATAAACTGCCATTTAGTCTGGGTAAGGGAATAAGCTTCAATGCCTGTTAGGTGTAAGACAAGATTACAAGTATTCTGGTCATAGGAATGCAATTGCTAATTACGGGTGACCAAGGTCATGAGTGAACATGCTGGTTCATGCCGATTTACGTGACACGCATATGGTAACAAGTTGAAATTGCAGGGTCAGGGGGCAGTAGTGAGACTAATTACTGGTCTAACAAAGAGATTAACAATTAGATACAGTGACATGGTGCATGGGCAGTTGGGACTATCACTGCTATTTATGGTGAAAAGAAAATATCAAGTTGAACGAGTGCCTGGGTCATGTGGGTAAGTGCTACACTGCCTATTTATGGTTAACAAAAGAAATGAATGAACAGTGCTGGAGTGCTAGTACATGGCATTAAGCTGTCATGCATTTCGGTGTAACAGAGGTATGAAGTAACGAGTGCCTGTTCATGTGGGACTAAGCTACACTGCAGTTATGGTGTAACAAGTAGATATGCAGTTGAATGCCTTTGTCAGTGTGGGACTAAAACGCTATATGGTAACAAAGAAGAATTACAAGTTGATGGAGTGGCTGCTTCATGGGGCTAAGTTACTGCATTACTGTAAAAAATACAAGTGAAAGCTGCAGTGTGTATACAGCTTACGTGAAAAAAAGATATCATATGTCCTGTCTTGGACACTAAGCTATAGGAAAAAGATAGCAGTTAGGTCTGGGTCGTGGATAACTCCGCCTATATGTGTACAAAGAATCAAGTGAACTGCTGTCGTTGGCAGCAACGCTATCTGTTAAAAGATATATGAACGAGTGCGGGTCAGGTGGACTAGCTACACGTATATGTTAACAAAGAATTCAGTTGACGATGCGGCAGGAAACTACTGCATTGGTACAGAGAATGCATGAAGTCTGGAGGGGACTATCACGCTATTAGTTAAAAATTGCATTGACGATGCTGTCTGGACTAAGCTGCTACACTGCTTTAGGTGTAAAGAAGAGCAGTACGAGATGTCGTGGGAAGGTACCTCATTAGTAAAAAATATGCAAGTTAACGAGTGCCTGGGTCAGTGTGGGACTAAGCTGCTACACTGCCTATATACTGGTGTAACAAGAAGAATATGCAAGTTGAACGAGTGCTTGGTCAGTGTGGGACTAAGCTACACTGCTATTTACTGGTGTAACAAAGAAGAATATGCAAGTTGAACGAGTGCCTGGGTCAGTGTGGGACTAAGCTGCTACACTGCTATTTACTGGTGTAACAAAGAAGAATATGCAAGTTGAACGAGTGCCTGGTCAGTGTGGGACTAAGTTGCTACACTGCCTATTTACTGGTCTAACAAAGAAGAATATACAAGTTGAACGAGTGCATGGGTCAGTGTGGGACTAAGCTACACTGTCTATTTACTGGTTTAACAATGAAGAATATACAAGTTGAACGAGTGCCTGGGTCAGTGTGGGACTAAGCTGCTACACTGCCTATTTACTGGTGTAACAAAGAAGAATATGCAAGTTGAACGAGTGCCTTTGTCAGTGTGGGACTAAGCTGCTACACTGCCTATTTACTGGTGTAACAAAGAAGAATATACAAGTTGAACGAGTGCCTGAGTCAGTGTGGGACTAAGCTACACTGCCTAGTTACTGGTGTAACAAAGTAGAATATGCAAGTTGAATGAGTGCCTGGGTCAGTGTGGGACTAAGCTACACTGCCTATTTACTGGTGTAACAAAGAAGAATATACAAGTTGAACGAGTGCCTGGCTCAGTGTGGGACTAAGTTACACTGCCTATTTACTGGTGTAACAAAGAAGAATATGCAAGTTGAACGAGTGCCTGGGTCAGTGTGGGACTAAGCTGCTACACTGCCTATTTACTGGTGTAACAATTAAGAATATGCAAGTTGAACGAGTGCCTGGGTCAGTGTGGGACTAAGCTGCTACACTGCCTATATACTGGTGTAACAAGAAGAATATGCAAGTTGAACGAGTGCATGAGTCAGTGTGGGACTAAGCTGCTACACTGCCTATTTACTGGTGTAACAAAGAAGAATATTCAAGTTGAACGAGTGCCTGGGTCAGTGTGGGACTAAGTGCTACACTGCCTATTTACTGGTGTAACAAAGAAGAATATGCAAGTTGAACGAGTGCCTGGGTCAGTGTGGGACTAAGCTGCTACACTGCCTATATACTGGTGTAACAAAGAAGAATATGCAAGTTGAACGAGTGCATGACTCAGTGTGGGACTAAGCTACACTGTCCTATTTACTAGTGTAACAAAGAAGAGTATGCAAGTTGAACGAGTGCCTGTCAGTGTGGGACTAAGCTACACTGCCTATTTACTGGTGTAACAATGAAGAATATGCAAGTTGAACGAGTGCCTGGGTCAGTGTGGGACTAAGCTACACTGCCTATTTACTGGTGTAACAAGAAGAATATGCAAGTTGAACGAGTTGCACGAGTCAGTGTGGGACTAAGCTACACTGTCTATTTACTGGTGTAACAATGAAGAATATACAAGTTGAACGAGTGCCTGGGTCAGTGTGGGACTAAGCTACACTGCCTATTTACTGCTGTAATAAAGAAGAATATGCAAGTTGAATGAGTGCCTGGGTCAGTGTGGGACTAAGCTGCTGCACTGCCTATTTACTGGTGTAACAAAGAAGAATATGCAAGTTGAACGAGTGCCTGGGTCAGTGTGGGTCTAAGCTGCTACACTGCCTATATACTGGTGTAACAATGAAGGATATGCATGTTGAACGAGTGCCTGGGTCAGTGTGGGACTAAGCTGCTACACTGCCTATATACTGGTGTAACAAAGAAGAATATGCAAGTTGAACGAGTGCATGGGTCAGTGTGGTACTAAGCTGCTACACTGCCTATTTACTGGTGTAACAATGAAGAATATACAAGTTCAACGAGTGCCTGGGTCAGTGTGGGACTAAGCTGCTACACTGCCTATTTACTGGTATAACAATGAAGAATATGCAAGTTGAACGAGTGCCTGAGTCAGTGCTTTACTAAGCTGCTACACTGCCTATTTACTGGTATAACAATGAAGAATATGCAAGTTGAACGAGTGCATGGGTCAGTGTGGGACTAAGCTACACTGTCTATTTACTGGTGTAACATAGAAGAATATGCATGTGCAAAATATTTGAACAGTAACAACAGTATAAAAAGTTTTTTTTTTTCGCCAAAAAGAAAAGTAAATAGTGAAAACAAAAGACCTGGAATTGGTAGTATCGTTGGGTGATTATGACTCAACGACGTCATCTGAGTAAGAAACGTCAATTAAAGTATTGAAAACCATAATGTACAAACCATTTTAGAAATGATTTGCAACAAGATGGATTATCTGGTAAAAGAGGTTAAGGACCTTAATGAAGAAACTCCTTATTGAGAGCTATGTTCGAAAGTTTTCAAAAGTCTAACAACAAAATCCATTGTATATCCTGTGGGCCATCCTTTGATAAATTAAGGGTATCCATCCAATTCTTTTGTAAATGTTATGCAGAAAAAGTCATATGGTGATGTGGCATGTAAGAAGAGTGCGTCCACGGCTACAGACATTAACCTGGAAAGTAACAAATTTCCTCAGAGTAAAGCACAGTTGGCAACATGAGTGAACAGCAAAGGTGCAGATCAATCAGATTCACAAACACCGCAAACTGCTGACGAGGTTTTGGGTTTCTTACGAGTCAGCAGATGCGGCACGAAGGCTCTCACTACAAGCCATGCAGCACCCAAGTATCAGGTTCAGATGGGTGTACGTAACAATGTCAGCATTAGAACTGTTCTGGAGATGTCTCGCCCCGCATGAAGGCTCTGTTTGTATCTTGCTTTGCGTTGGAAGTGCAACATAATGACATAGTGTCTTATATTAATCAGAAAATAAAATTTTTGTACCTAAATGTGGCAAAATTGTAAACAAAATACAATTCATATGCCTCCTTTTACATAGCAGTGGCTGAAGAAAATTTTGAACGTTTTTTAATACAGCTTTCTGGCCAGCAGGATGTTTGATCAGTCCTTTTTACAGGAGACTACAGAATGATCAACTTTTCAGTCCCAAAATTGATCTTACACCTGTAAATGATGTACAACTTACTGAAGCAGCCGGAGGAGCTGAAACGAAAACTTCTTAAGCTATGTACCAGCATTCAGAGATGCCAATAGTAAAGGTTAAAGATTTTGAATTATTTTATCAAAATGTAAGGTGCCTTAGGACTAAATCCCTTAAATTTTCGAATATCATAAATAGTACTAATTATTCAATCATCTGTTTAACTGAAACGTGGTTCAATAATTCTAGGGTAAATTCTCATTATTTTTCTGAGTACTACACCATTTTTGTAAAGACCACAATGCCATTCTAACAAACCTCATTACAGCGGGTGGCCTTTTTTAATAGCGATTAATAAATTACATTTCCCACACGTTAACAAAAATTTGACCTTGGGTTGAAATTGTTACTAATAAAATTAATACATTGTTAATTGGAAATATTTACATTCCCCCCACCCCTCCCCCAATTATCAGTAGAGGATTTAAAAATTTTTAAAAATATTTTTAGAATCAAAATTAAATAATTATTGCCATCTAATAATAATAGTAGATGACTTCAATATTGCTGGTATAGATTGGAATTCTTTTCACACTCAAAATATTACCCATTTTTATATACAATGAAAAGGCCAGTCCTTGTTACAATCTATCAGTTCACTCAATCTAGAACAATTTAACGTATCAAAACATTTTTTGGAATAACTAGATTTAATATTATCAAATTTTCGTATTGATGTTGATAAAGCTAATGCTCTATTGGTGGAGGAAGGTAAGTATCACCCTGCTTTATGCTGTCAGATTTCAGTGGTCTATGAAAATATAAAATAAATAATTGACTATTTTTCAGAAATTATCAAAAAGGCGATCATTTATCCGTTATATTTAGCTATCAGTAGTTTTGATTGGGACTCTGTATTTCAGATGGAAGACCTTAACGAAATGTGGTCTTTCTAACTAGCAATCTTCAATTGTTAATAAACAAGTTTATACCAAAAGTCAAGGTGAGGAAAAACAAATATCTAATTTTGTTCACTCAAGAATTTATTAATTATATTAAAATGAAAGAACATTGCCATAGACTATTATTATTTAAAAAAAAAAACACTGCTATTAATGTAGGTTTTTCAGAGCTAAGAAAAAATGTCAAATAAAAAATAAAATGTGCTAAGAAAACGTTTGCAAGCTAAAATAAACAATAATCTTAGAAGCTATCCAAATAGATTCTGGAACTATGTAAAACTGATGAAAAAAGATTATAAAGAAACCCTTATATTAACTGTTGATAATATGATTGGAGATCCCGATCAATTGGCAAATATCTTTACCAGGCATTTTGCTAAAGGTTTTGTACAAGCTATCATCTTTTAGCCAGTGTAAATATATATTTTTCTAATTATGATCCCTTTATAGGGAAAAAGTGTACATTTAGAGAATTTTGTAAAACACTATTGTAGCTTGCAAGTTTTTGTATAGTTTATATATTACCTTTGTAAATTAACCTGATCTTGTTTATAATTCACTGTTCTATAATTGGTAACTGTTCCTATGGTTGTCTTCAAATCATATTTATACGTATTTTGTAATTTTATTCTATTTTCAGCCATTTTATTTATTTTTTCTCTGTTAGCCTAAACATTACATTGATTGTGTCACAGCTCCTCCAGCTGTTTCCTCTGTATTTTTAAGGGAAGGATCACTGTCCGGTACAAATAACACTTCATTCAGAGTAATCTGCCGTAAAAGGGACTAATTAAATATCTTGAAGGCCAGAAAACCGTGTTAGAAATGTGTTCAAAGTCATCTTCAGCCATGGCCACGTAAAAAGATGCATACGAGTTATATTTTGTTTTTAATCTGGCCACCTTCAGGCACAACACTTTTATTTCAGCATTTGTGTAGGAGATAATGTCATTATCTTTAACTTTGGACGAGAAGCGGGAAGCAAACAAAACCTTCAATAGTCGATGCATAGTTTTTGTTATTGTTTTAATGTTCATGTTATTTTGAACCTCCACTTGTACTTGCTTCTTTGTGCCACGTCTGCTGACAATGGTAAAGCTGTCATCAACAGCTGGCTGCTGTGGTGAATCACGCTGATCCGTACTATTTTGTTCCTAGGAATTAGAGCTTGTCATAGACGTGGTTTGGCTCTTGTCGATCGTATAACTGAAGCCCGCTGTGTCCACTTTTTCCTGATAACCTCGCTATAAAATTTTTTTGGATTTGTGTTCTGGCTGATCTCAGGAGTTGTACTGGATTCTGGAATCCCCCGCACGAAGCACAATGTCCATTTTTTGTTGTAGACTCTCGAACATTGCTTGTAAGAGAGCATTATCTTCTTTAAGGCTTTTAACCTCTTGTGAAAGATCGTCAATTTTACCACATAACACTTGAAACATAGATTTTATTGAAGAATCCATTGATTCTACTATTTTAGCAGACATCTCTGGGTGCGAAGAAGTAGAAGAATTGTTATCACCCAAATAAATGATTAATTCTGTCGAAATAGAATTACTATCACTTTTTTGTTTTATTTTCTTTGGAAATAAACCAAACATGTTGGAATCCACGTCACACTTAATACATTGCTTGCAGAAGTATTCTTCTTCTTTGTTTGATGTGCCCGTGCAGTTACAATGGGGCCTAGCCCCACAAGGGCTGGGGCACTTTACAAATTTCTGTTTGCCATAAAATATTTTGTAATAACAATAATAATAAGAAATTAATTTATCAGAGATTATTGTGCCACCCAACAGTGAGAAACCATTAACATGGTGGCACCACATACATAAAAAATTTAAACACACATACAAATACGACAAAAAACATACATATAACAGTGCAGAAAACAAAAAGAAATACAGAGAAAAATAATTAAAAAACAAAGAACCGAAGAAATATAAAAAATGAGTCGTAAAAAAATTTAATTCACAAGAAAAATACAGGATATTTGAGTTGAAATTACTAAAGTGTTAACTCATGGGTTACAAAATATTTATAAAGATCCTGAAAAAGAATCTTTTTACCACGAAGGGATTAAACTTTGAAAAATATTTACTACAATTACTTACACATCTGCTCACTAAATCTTTTTTGTTACATAAAACAGAAAAAGTATTTAACATTCTATGAGTATGCAGAGGTGCTTTTAACCCAACGTTCTTACAAATAAGTACATATGATAGATTATTTCAAAACATATTCATTAAAAAAAGAGAATCCATAATGGCTCTATGATCAGTTAAAGAATATTTAACTAATTAATTGTTATAATCATAATCTATTTGTGATGAATATCTATGAAACAATAATCTAAAAACATTCTTCTGTTTATGTTCTCTATTCTACTTGCATCAGTTACAGTAACATATTTCCATACTACAGAGCAATATTCTAATTTAGATCTAATTACAGCATTATATAAACAAAGTAAGGAGTCTGGTGATGTGGCAGAGAAACTTATAAATTTAATTAAACTTAATGTTTTACTAATGCTATTTATTAAGCTATCAATATATACTCGAAAAAACAATTTAGAGTCTAAATTATACCCAAGTCTTGTATATGTTCAACTCTTTATATAAGAGTATTCTCAATATAATATTTATAAAATAACAAGTTAGATTTAACAGTAAAGGTTGACGCCAGCTACAAGCCAGCGGCGTTAGAGCCCATGACAGCGCTCATGTGTCACGTGTCCCGCACGTACTCAAAGAGGTCGATAATTTTGAAATTTCATATAAATGTTATTTTTTAGTGTAAAATGTGTTCTCTTGTATTTGCAGTGTTTAATATGTCTTAAAATGTTTTAAAGTGTTTGTACTAATTTTTATTGTTTGGTTTTAAAATTCAAAGTGCCCACAGCACCAAAATTATGAACATTTAACATTCTGGCATGAACACCATCATAAAGAGACACTAAAACCATATTGAAATTCATAAGAAAATTATAGAAATGTAAAACCATATTGAATTCGAATTATGCCATTTTATTTTCAATATGAAATATTTTACTCGGTGTGCATAGCACTTCCGCTTATGTGAACCCCGTAGGCAGCCATGATAGGTCCGTGCGACACTTGTATCTACACAGTCTGTCGAGGAGAGCTGGTGAGGCAAGACACTGTCACATACGCACTACAACTTTTGTTCACTAATTTAGGTTTCCATAGTTATTTAGTTTACCGGTTAACCTTTGCTTGCATAAATTTTTGCCAGACATTTTCCACAGCATTATGCTTCCACTTTATTAATTTATTGCGCCCTTGCAGAATTTTTAACTTAATCGTGGAGAAGGAGGGGAAAGATGTCTGAAAGGTCACGCGACCCACGCAACTTGAATCAGGCGCCATCTGCCTATGTATATGGCGTTTCATTGTAACTTTTGCATTATTGGTACACACTATTTTAAGTGCTTTATTTTTATGTATGTATTTGAGGGTAATTTTCATGTTTAAATATTTTACTGGCAACATTACGTATAACCACGTCGCCGACCGAAGCCAAGTCATTGTATACACCATCATTGTGTTTTAAGATCTTATTTATGTAACATTGTATGTGCAATAATTATTTCAGGGTTTTATGTCAATTTTATTCAGAGTTCAATGTATTTTTCAGGTAAGTTGATGCTTTTTGTACTTGACCAAGTGGTAACTTTAATGTTTGATTTTACCGCCATCAGGCATGTTACAAACCTGTAACCACTCTAATCGTAAAGAGAATCTCTTCCTCAACAAGAATAATATTTTATCTGAATTTAGTTTGCCGTTTCCACGCAGAAATATTCCAATTTCTCGTGCACCATGCGGTCCGCTACGAACTTCATCCAGCGGCATCCGCGCCACCTGAGCTTGTTTTCACACGTGTGTGTTTATTGTGAATACTCATCTCGTGTACCATCTTATTTCATGTATCATTCAAGTGTCTATGTAATTGTGTAATTAGTGTATGATGCAATTATTCCCGTCCTAGCTGGCTCTGTGTATAAGCTGTCACCACACTAACTACATGCTGGAGGGCGAGCCCCGACGAGTTTGCGTTAGTGATGCCGAGTAATCAGTCATCTTAATGTGTATTGAGGGTTTTCATTTGTAATTCACTGTGTCCTGTCTTTAGGGAAAAACTGTCTTTCGACCCTAGTGGCTGTCGGCTCTCTTCCCTTGTGGAGGCTGTGCTTTCGCGCACCTCTGTGAGATCATCCATCTAGGCGTGCGCTAGATTAATTACGGACTGGGGAACACCCAAGCGGAATTAGCTAGTCATGACCGAGTTAGTCATTTCATTGGCACGTTGATGTGTACGCATAATACCAATAAAAACAAGTCTACCGTGAACTCAATTCTTTTATTCAGTAGTGACAGTGTCCTAGCCACATATATTTTATTCAGTGTTTTTTTAAATTGATATTTAGTTAAAGGTTTAGTATTACGTACGTGTTTGTAAGTACGCACGGGTGAGACGGACTCACAGAACCCACAGCATCCCTGAGAACCCTGAGTCTCAATAGTGCGGTGATTGGGAAACACCGCTGGCGTCCAAATTACCATTAAGTATTTTTGTCATAGTTCGTCTCGTGTCTCACCCGACGGCGTCAAGGTAATTCATATTGTTTTCATTATATTTTATCTCATATCATTATGATACACCAATTATTAATTGCTGTAGTATAATTTGTAACTTAGCACTGTCTGCGCTACTTTTAATACATTAATAGATCTTAAGATCATCAGCTTAAAGAAGTGCACTGGAGTGACTTATTACACTGACGATATCGTTAATAAATTAATTAAAGAGCAGCTGTCCAAGGATGCTTCCTTGAGGCACCCCAGAAGAAACATTATTTGAACTAGAAAAACAGTTTCAGAGTTTAACGTCATAAGTTCTGTTTGAAAAATAATTTGTAAACCAATTAATGCAGGGGGTATTAAGACCAAAGGATTTTAATTGTTGATGTATAATATAGTATTGACATTTATCAAAAACCGTCTGAAGATCAATATAAATTACATCTACTTGCTGCCTATTAGTAGTTTTAGAATATAATTTATCTACAAAACTAAATGAATTGGCTTTTGTTTTGCCTATTTGAAATCTTTGTTGGCATTCAGTAATTAAATTTTTTGTAGTAAGAGAAAGATGTTTAAAGATTACCTTCTCTAAGACTTTGGAAAAAGTACACAATAAAGATGTAGGCCTATAGTTTTTCACGTCTCTTCTGTTTCCTTTTTTTGAAAATAGGCACAACAGCACATTTCGAAACATCAGGGTATATACCGCTAACTAAACTTAAGTTGAAGATGTGGGTTAATATTGGAGTAAAAACCAGTGAGCTCCGTGCTCTCTGGTTTTGAGCTTTTTAATGGCCCAAAGAACAAATCCCTGAATTATGACCGGAATATCAACATTAATATTATTTATTCTGCCAATAAGGTGTTCTTGGGCATTAATATTGCTTAACAAAATGCTATGCAAAAATATTAACCAAACATGCTGGATCTTGAACTGTGCATCCATCTACATTTAATGTAAGGGATTCTTTGTACCGGGATTTCATAAGTTTAACATGTTTCCAAAATTTATTTGGCTCACTTTTCAAATTATTGTTAATTTTTGTTTGCTCTGCTTTTTTTTTGTCATTTTATTTTTTCCTTGACCAATTTCCTTAATTCGGAAAACTGAAGATAGGTATCATATGATTTTCATTTCTTATAAAGTCTATGTCAGTGTACTTTCTTTTTAATCAAATTAATATCTTTTGTAAACCAGATTGGGTATTTATTTTTGTGAATTTTGGATTTAGGTATATATATATATATATATGTTAATTAGTATTTGTAGGTTATTGGTTAAGAAATCAACCATAAGATTCACATCCTCCACTGAAAAAATCGGGCTCCAATCAAAACTGATAATTTGCCAGATATAGGGATAAGTAATCACCCTTTTGATAATTTCTATAATATATTGGATTGTTATTTTGAAAATTGTCAAAGTCAAAAGAAAATTGGCAACATGAAGCCGAATGAGATTTATCTTCCTCCACGAGAGGATCTAATGATTTATCTTCCTCCATGAGTGGATCTAATGATTTATCTTCCTCTGCGAGTGGATCTAATGATTTATCTTCCTCCACAAGTGGATCTAATGATTTATATTCCTCCACGAGTGGATCGAATGATTTATATTCCTCCACGAGTGGATCTAATGATTTATATTCCTCCACGAGTGGATCTAATGATTTATCAACAGTAATATTAATTACCAAATACTAAATCTAATAAATCAGAAAATGGATTAGTCAGATTGAAGTGTAAACCTACTGATTGAAGTAGAGATTGACCTTTCAGTTTGTTGTAGTAATAGAGAATATTTTATACATGGAAAGTATTCCAATCTATGCCAGAAAGATTAAAGTCGCCTACAATTATTATTTGGTGAGTGTAGCCACTTAATTCAGATTCTAGAAAAGTGAAATAATTTTTAAAAGTCTGTACTGGTATTTGCGGAGGAATATATATATTTTCGATTAGCAATTTATTAGTGCTATTAATAGAAAATTTTACCCAAATTGATTCAGTATATTCTTGAGAAAAACCCAATTTTTGTTTAAACATAGAAAAATGCTTATCAGTTACGGCTAAGAATACTCCACCTCGTCTGTGGAGGTTAGTTATGTTAGCATTGTGATCATTTCGAGAAACTGTAAGATGCTCAGGAAAGTAATGCACATTTATACTAAAGTTATTGAACCAAGTTTCTGCCATACAAATGAAAGAATAATCATTACTTAAAATATTCTGTGAAAAATCAAGTACTTTGGTCAAGAGACCCCTTACATTTTGATAGTACAGTTCAAAAAAGATCCTCCTGCCACTTCTGTTGGTTGTTCAGACGTGGTAGAGGAGGAATCCTTATTGGGAGTGAATATTAGTTCCTCAAGTAATCTCCCATAAAATGGACTGATAAGGCAGCCAGATGGCCAGAATATAGTGTTAAAAATACGCTTGAAATCCTCTTCTGCTACTTCTACGTAGAAAGACTTCTGCCACTTCTACGTAGAAAGACTTATGCCACTTCTACGTAGAAAGACTTCTGCCTCTGCTACATAGAAAGACTTGTGCCACTGCTACGTAGAAAGACTTCTGCCTCTGCTACATAGAAAGACTTCTGCCACTGCTACGTAGAAAGACTTCTGCCACTTCTACGTAGAAAGACTTCTGCCACTTCTACGTAGAAAGACTTCTGCCACTTCTACGTAGAAAGACTTCTGCCACTTCTACGTAGAAAGACTTCTGCCACTGCTACGTAGAAAGACTTCTGCCACTTCTACGTAGAAAGACTTCTGCCACTGCTACGTGGAAAGACTTCTGCCACTGCTACGTAGAAAGACTTCTGCCACTTCTACGTAGAAAGACTTCTGCCACTTCTACGTGGAAAGACTTCTGCCACTTCTACGTAGAAAGACTTCTGCCACTTCTACGTGGAAAGACTTCTGCCACTTCTACGTAGAAAGACTTCTGCCACTTCTACGTAGAAAGACTTCTGCCACTTCTACGTATAAAGACTTCTGCCACTTCTACGTAGAAAGACTTCTGCCACTTCTACGTAGAAAGACTTCTGCCACTGCTACGTAGAAAGACTTCTGCCACTTCTACGTAGAAAGACTTCTGCCACTTCTACGTAGAAAGACTTCTGCCACTGCTACGTAGAAAGACTTCTGCCACTGCTACGTAGAAAGACTTCTGCCACTGCTACGTAGAAAGACTTCTGCCACTTCTACGTAGAAAGACTTCTGCCACTTCTACGTAGAAAGACTTCTGCCACTTCTACGTAGAAAGACTTCTGCCACTTCTACGTAGAAAGACTTCTGCCACTGCTACGTAGAAAGACTTATGCCACTTCTACGTAGAAAGACTTCTGCCACTTCTACGTAGAAAGACTTCTGCTACTGCTACGTAGAAAGACTTCTGCCACTTCTACGTAGAAAGACTTCTGCCACTTCTACGTAGAAAGACTTCTGCCACTTCTACGTGGAAAGACTTCTGCCACTTCTACGTAGAAAGACTTCTGCCACTTCTACGTAGAAAGACTTCTGCCACTTCTACGTATAAAGACTTCTGCCACTTCTACGTAGAAAGACTTCTGCCACTTCTACATAGAAAGACTTCTGCCACTGCTACGTAGAAAGACTTCTGCCACTTCTACGTAGAAAGACTTCTGCCACTGCTACGTAGAAAGACTTCTGCCACTGCTACGTAGAAAGACTTATGCCACTGCTACGTAGAAAGACTTCTGCCACTTCTACGTAGAAAGACTTCTGCCACTTCTACGTAGAAAGACTTCTGCCACTTCTACGTAGAAAGACTTCTGCCACTTCTACGTAGAAAGACTTCTGCCACTGCTACGTAGAAAGACTTCTGCCACTTCTACGTAGAAAGACTTCTGCCACTTCTACGTAGAAAGACTTCTGCTACTGCTACGTAGAAAGACTTCTGCCACTTCTACGTAGAAAGACTTCTGCCACTTCTACATAGAAAGACTTCTGCCACTTCTACGTAGAAAGACTTCTGCTACTGCTAAGTAGAAAGACTTCTGCCACTTCTACGTAGAAAGACTTCTGCCACTGCTACGTAGAAAGAGGAATAAGAGTTATATTTGGTTTTTAACTTAACCACTCTCAAATTTGCCATTTTAATTTCTTGGTTTATGTAAGCAATTATGTTGTTGTCTTGCACTTCAGGTGCGAAACGTGACACAAACAGATCTTTAATTCGTGGCTGAGCCACCTTTGGAACTGTTTTAATGTTCACATTACTATGGATGGCCAGCTGGACTTGTTTCTGGGAGCCGTTGTTCTAGGAATAGACGTTCCATTTGCAGCCGAGGCCTTTGTGTTGCGCCTGTTGACAACGACGAACACGTCATCATCAGCAGTCTGCTTTTGTTGGTCAGGCTGATCGACCCAATGGGAGTCGTTGTTGTTGGCACGCGCTGCCAACTGAACTATTCCCTGCTGGGATTTACTGTTCTTCTTATCTATTACTTCACTATAGGATTTTTTCTGAACAGTGTTCTCTTCTGAGACGTTGCAAGTGCATTATTTGATTCAGAAATATCTCCACAAGTTTCACACATCTTTTTATTTCCCATTTGAAGGCTCTCAAACATCGTTCGTAATAACTAGTTGTCCTCTTTAAGGTCTTTGATCTCTTCAGATAGTTAGTCTATCTTGCAACACAAGGTTTTGAACATAGAAAAGATAGTGGAATCCATTGATTCTGCTATCTTTGTAGACATATTACTAGACATTTCAGATTCCAATGGAGTTGAAGTATCTGTGTTGCCTATGCTAATTGTTAACTCAACGTCCTTGCTTTTATTTACACCTCTGCTTCCCTTTTTTTTTTTTTTTTTTTTTTTGGTGAGAAACTAAACATACTATTGTCCTTATGTTTAGTGCATTGTGCACAAAAATATTCTTCCGCGTTGCTCGTGCCGGTTCAACTGTCTCTTCTGAAGATAGTGAACTTATCCTGCTTATACTCTATGTCCAGTACTTCCTCAGCCAACCAAGTCTCCACAGCTACAACTATATCCACCCCCATATCCTTCATCCTTTCCCCAGAAGCCCTCCAGCTTGTTGTACACACTCCTACAGTTCATCACCACTATCTTTATACTAGTACTCTGCTTTAACATCCTACATTGCTTACCTCCTACCTGCACCCCTGCTAACCTTTCCATTACTTTCCACTTCTGTTTCCTTGCTCGGCCCTGACCTCTCCATACAGCCAACTACTTCTCTACCTAGCAGATCACCTAGAATCCTTTTTCCCTGCTCTGTCAGGTGAACTTGGTCCCTCCCTACACTTTCCCAGTCTACCCATTTTCTACTATCTATAAATGTAGCCCCCAAATCCCTACACACCATCTCATATACCTCATTCGCAGCCACTGCCTTCCTGTAAATTAATCCTTTTTTAACCAGCACGCCATTAACAAAAAAGGAGAAATAGAAAATATCCTTTTTGGCTTTTGAATGACTTGATATAACTATTTATAAAGAAAGAACTATTTTTCATGCTGTATAAAAAAATCTGCCTTGAATTACATGTGTTTTTCGGAATATCGCAAAATTGTGAACGATAAAATTAAATTAGATAAGAGGATTTGATTATAGAATATTAATAATAATTTGAAACATTATCCAAATCAGTTTTGGAAGTATTTCAAAATAATGAAGAAATGTTTAAAATACAATATAACATTTCTTACAAATAATAAAGTACTATAGTTCATGACCCTTCAGACCTTACAAATAAAAGTACTATAGTTCATGACCCTTCAGACCTTACTAATAATAAAGTATTATAGTTCATTACCCTTCAGACCTTACAAATAATAAAGTACTATAGTCATGACCCTTCAGACCTTACAAATAATAAAGTACTATAGTTCATGACCCTTCAGACCTTACAGATAATAAAGTACTATAGTTCATGACCCTTCAGACCTTACAAATAATAAAGTACTATAGTTCATGACCCTTCAGACCTTGCAAATAATAAAGTACTATAGTTCATGACCCTTCAGACCTTACAAATAATAAAGTACTATAGTTCATGACCCTTCAGACCTTACAAATAATAAAGTACTATAGTTCATGACCCTTCATACCTTGCAAATAATAAAGTACTATAGTTCATGACCCTTCAGACCTTACAAATAATAAAGTACTATAGTTCATTATCCTTCAGACCTTGCAATTAATAAAGTACTATAGTTCATGACCCTTCAGACCTTACAAATAATAAAGTACTATAGTTCATGACCCTTCATACCTTACAAATAATAAAGTACTATAGTTCATTATCCTTCAGACCTTGCAATTAATAAAGTACTATAGTTCATGACCCTTCAGACCTTGCAAATATATTTGATAGTAATTTTGTAAAAACATTTATACAAAAAACCTTTCAGTACAATCGTTAAAATAAATATCAATAAAATAATTTATGTATAAATTAACCTGTTATTTCACAAAGTGAGATTCTTTGGGCGATCAAAATGCTAAAAAGCAGCAAAGCCACAGGTTATGAAGATATACCAAATTTTATAATTAAAGAGTGTGCCAATTCATGAACCCTACCGCTTACAAATACTTTTAATCATAGTCTTGTTAGTGGTGTTTTCCTGCTCTCTGGAAAAAGCAATTGTAGTGCTTATTTATAAGAAAGGTATTAAATAAGACATTAATAACTACAGGCCTATATTTCTGTTATGTAGCGTCTTTGGAGTTTTCGAAAAGGTAATTCATAATCATGTAAATTTTTATACAAAAAATTTAATAACTCATATTCTACATGGTTTTCAATCTGGCAAAATGACCACTACTAATTTGATTAAATTTGTGAACAACTTATATAATGAAGTTTTATCTAGAAACCAAAGGGATGTTATTTTGTTTGGTCTCCAAAAAGCATTTGACACATGTCAACATATAGTAATTCTGAAAAACCTACAAAATATATGTCTTAGTGATTCATACATTATTTGGTTCAACTACTACTTTTCAGAAAGAAAATTTGTTGTTAGAATAGATACTATATATTCGAATTTGTATTCAGTAAAGTCTGGTGTTCCCCAATGTGGAACTCTCTCTCCGTTGCTCTTTAACATTTTTATGAATGATATGATGGTGTAGTTTACTTCTCAATGCCGATTATCTAAATATTTACAATAGGATTGTGTACCGCTGCAACAGGATATTACTGCAATTAGGAATTGTTCCGTAGATAATGTTATTGAAACCAAAATAATGTGCATCACTTTCACTAGGCAAACAAACCCAATTGTACATAATTATTTTGTTAATAATATTGTAATAAATAGAGTAGACTATATATGATCTAGGAGAAATTTTAGATACTAAATTGTTTTTTCATTGTTATGTAGATAGATAGCTTAATTTGGTAATATTAGTCGCACTTTAGGTTTAATTAAATATATTACCTTTCCAGCTACTTCACCAGACTCTTTATTATGTCTGTATTACTAGTTAATTAGGTCTAGGCTCGATTATTGTTTTGTAATCTGGAATAATAACTAGAATAGAAAATGTACAAAAAAGTATTTAAACTTTATGTATTAGATTTTGTAAAGCCATGATTTTAAATATATTAATGAACTTTTAAGATTCAAGACTCAAAATCTTAAACTATGTAGATTAATCTACGATGCTTTATTTTTAATAAATTCCTTTCAGTCTTCTGTTCATTGTTCACATACTTTTAATAAGGTAGCGATAAAGGTCCCTAATTTTAAAGATAGAGTTTCACATACTTTTTATTCTCAAAATTTTAGAAAAGATCTAGTTAGTAGATGTGTTGTTGATTACAATAAATATTTATTTTTAATTATTATCCATTTATAGGGAAAAAAGTCACGTTTAGTGATTTATACAAAAACTATACCAAACATTAGTAGTGAATTACTGTTGTATAAATTTATTAGTAACCTGTTAATTTCCCTATATATTGTTTAATTATATTAGTTGTGTGTATGTGTTATTTATTGTGTTTGTCTTTGTCTAATGTATACTGTTTGTTTTAATGTATTGTCCTGTTTTGTCTGTAGTTAGTTTATGTTTTATGTAACTGTGCCCCCCTTTTAAAGGTACTGAACTGTTGGGTGGTCCAACAAATATCAGTGAAATAAATAATAAATAAAAAATAAATAATTATTATTTCAATGAAACACTTTTGTTTTTCTTAAATATATATTGTTGTTTCACAGCTCAAAGGGCACAGGCTTTGTTTCTGGACATTTGGATGGCTCTATAGTGCGGTATTATTTGACGGATGATGGCTCTGCTGAAACACAGGTAAATATAAATACAAAATCAACCTGAATGGAAGGTTAGAAGACCTATTCAATGTTACATAAGTCTCTATGTATAGGAAGTCATGTTCCTAATAAGCATAAGCTTACGTTCTACACTATTTGGTCTGAAGGAATACTATTGATCTTAGCTACACATTTGTTATGATTGCTCCTTAGTATTTATTATTTTGGGTGAGACTACTTTTTACTCAGAACAACTTTTAATATCAGTGTGTAGTTAAAGAATTAAATTCCATTTAAGATTGACCACTTCTTTTCTTTCTGAAATGGTAGAAAAATGTAGGCTAAACGTTACTTTTACTTCTTTAAATGAACATATGCATAATCCATCTGTTCTGCACATCTGTAGGTGAGATGGTCACATGGTATAAGATAGATGGACCAGGAATTAGAAACCCTCTAAAAGACATTAAAAGTGAATAAAATGGAACATTTCGCAATATTTATAAATATATCCACAAAGTGAATGTGCTGAGAGAAAAAAATCATACATTTTTAGAACACATATATAGATTTATTTTATAATATAAGTAGGCCTTTTGTTTAGATATTTTTTGACGATATTCATGATACATGTTTTCATATTCGCTGCAGTCTTCATGAGGTCAGCAATTACACAAAAACCAATATTCCATTATAATCTTCTCAACAAGGTACATAATAATTTTTGATCCATGCTTCACATAGGCTATTGTAACTTTTGTTGTACACATTATCAAATTGTCGTGATCATTTTCCATTCAATGAAGGAAATGTGGATTTCATTTGTTATTTTCCCTTTTCTTACTAGAAAGTATATTTTCTCCTCTTCTTTTTTTTGCATGATGTTTTTTTCTGCTCTCACATTTTGCCTAGATTTTTCAAATTTTGTTTTCATTCTTTTCCTTTTTTAAGTTTCTTTTTACTTCCCTTTTCTTAATTCATATTGGTCTTTTCTTCTTATTTTTTTATCATCCTTTAGCTTTGATAACATTTTTAGAGAGGATAAGAACTTTAGCAAAACTTGTATTTGTATTTTCCTCTTTCTCAACTTGATTTAGTTTTGCTACCAAGGCCACTCAAGGAATATCACACAATATTTTACTGGGAGTTAGTTCTAAATCTTGAGATGGAAATTGTTGTGGACATTTGGTAAGTGTAATAATTTCTCGTCCAGTTCTTTAAGCTCTTTCACCAGAAGAAATCCCAGGGAAAGATGAATCTTCTCAGGTAAGTTTCCAGGAAGACAGCTTTGAGAAATCTCAGAGAAAGACAAGATGTTCTCAGATGAAGTTCTTTGCAGGGAGCTTTAAAATGTGGCCAATGGAAGTCAATGTATTATCTGCTGAATTTCTTGGAAGACTGTTTTGAGAATTCTGAAAAGTTTGTTCTCGAATGAGATTTTCAAAATGTTCAGCTGTTGGTTGGTTCCTTTCTGAAGCTTGTATTTGATAAATATCAAATCATACTCTTGAATAGCATTCAGATTGAATGGTATAATTCCAGTAGATCTGATTGCAGAAACACAGTTCTCAACTGTCACTGACATGTTTCAGGCAGCATTCAACATTTCTCCGTGTTGTAGGCTTATTAGTTTTCCTGAAGGGTGATTTATCACAAAGTTGTAATAAGACTGCGTTAATGGGACTGCTGCTACATGCGTCAGACAGAAATTGAATCATTCTTGCACACTTTAAGTATTGAAGTGGTTGCCGGGGGCAAGTTAGGTGCTGGCGCATGCATGCGCCACACCTTGTTTGTAAATATAAATAAAATAGGGCACACAAAACACTGTGTGCCTGTGATTAAGGTTGCTTCATACCAAGACATATTGTGTGTGTTCAAGACGAATATGTGTGGTAGTGATAAGGTTGGGAGCGGGACGTACATCACACATCATACTGCCTCTATACTGAACTGGTGCATAGTCGAGACTCCAGCGACTGTCATTATATAATGTAATAATTCAAAATACTTGCTTCAGAAAAGGATGTTGAAAACAGAAATTAGTCTTTGGAGGTGAAAACTTTCATAAACGTTCTGTTAGCAGGGAAAAAAAAGGAGCAGTTTTAAAATAGAACTTGTTTTGCTTAAACTTAGCACTCTGTTAGCTACCTTCATAAGCATCACCTTGAAGGGTTTTGCGGGAAAGTTAAAAATAATGGTGAATCACAGTGACTGCTACTTGATAGAACATAAAACTAAAACTGTGATGATAAAACATATGAATGAGATTGAGGATAAACAAATAGTAATCAGCGTGGTTTTTGTGGTCCCAAATATAGAGTATCACTGGTAAATTCCATCGATAGCTTCTCTCCCCTCCACCGCTATGTTTCCCAATGCCTGGCAGCTGTTAAGCATTTCCCTCCTCCGTGCACCATGACCCATATTCCTGTCGGGGATATCATCGTCTAATGAGGCAATCCTCAGTGTGAATGGCGTCTCCTTCCTGCACAAAAAAAGAGGACAGCATGGCACCTGTAGGGGAACAATCACCATACAGTATGTCTGTTAGCCACTCTTTCTCTAGTGCTGCCTCAGACATACTTAGCGCATTAGTTATGTGATGCTGACCATATGGAGTCGTGTTATTGCACCCAGAGTGCTAAAGGGCATTAGTTATGTGATGCTGACCATATGGAGCCCTGTTATTGCACTCAGAGTGCTAGTTATGTGATGCTGACCATATGGAGTCTTGTTATTGCACCCAGAGTGCTAGTTATGTGATGCTGACCATATGGAGTCATGTTATTGCACTCAGAGTGCTAAAGGGCATTAGTTATGTGATGCTGACCATATGGAGTCGTGTTATTGCACCCAGAGTGCTAGTTATGTGATGCTGACCATATGGAGTCGTGTTATTGCACTCAGAGTGCTAAAGGGCATTAGTTATGTGATGCTGACCATATGGAGTCCTGTTATTGCACTCAGAGTGCTAAATTGCATTAGTTATGTGATGCTGACCATATGGAGCCCTGTTATTGCACCCAGAGTGCTAAAGGGCATTAGTTATGTGGTGCTGACCATATGGAGCCCTGTTATTGCACCCAGAGTGCTAGTTATGTGATGCTGACCATATGGAGTCCTGTTATTGCACCCAGAGTGCTAAAGGGCATTAGTTATGTGATGCTGACCATATGGAGCCCTGTTATTGCACCCAGAGTGCTAGTTATGTGATGCTGACCATATGGAGTCGTGTTATTTCACCCAGAGTGCTAGTTATGTGATGCTGACCATATGGAGTTGTGTTATTGCACCCAGAGTGCTAAAGGGCTGTGACCTGTGCCGTTTAACTTACTTTATTTTCCATATTTTTTGTATTTTCAATTTAGCACCAGTTTTTCTAGTAAGTGGACAACATTGGAAACGAGCTTCCATAATCCTTTAATATCTATCAGTTTCTCAAATTATTTAAAAATTGGCTAAAATAGTTTGTGCATTGTACTTTCTGTATCTTTCACTAATATCATATATTAAATATAAAATACAAGAACAAAAACAAAAGTGCCATATACTTCTCTTTCCTTCTTTTCTCCCTAAATCGTACTTAAAAAGTAGGGGGATAAACGAGGCAGGAAAGAGCAAAGAGATGTTAAGGGTTCTCTACCTGCGAACTTGGGGGATAACATCTGAGTTCCTTGTTCCGTGCCGCCTGCGGGCTGCTACTGACAGAGGTCCATAGGCAAGGTCATTGCATGCAGTGAAATGCCTCACTGCCTGATGCGCGTACGCAAAGTGGCTGGCTGTTTGCAATGTTCTGATGTTGCATAAGAATTTAATTACAGCAGCATATATTGTTCATTTGAATTTTACGTACATTTTGGGAAAATTTTACTTTGAATGACATTTCTGGAATTTAGAACTAACTAAACTCCAAATTACGTAAAACCTTATTCTTATGTTCCAGACTAACAAAAAATTTGATTTTCTTAGAATTTCGATAACTGAGTTTGAATTACCTAAAATTTACTGTATTTCTGTAAGCACTCTCGTATTAAATTTATGCCAGAGCTTTCCAACTGACTGATTTACAGGCAATAACTTTTTAAGTAAATTGAAGTACACCTTCACCGAATATCTAGTCATTCCCAAAGAACATGCTACTGACATTTGGTCAGCTTTTCTAATGGCTAGATATGAATTCTGGGACAATAAATATTTTAGCCAGAGGTATTCTGCTATTTGGTTTTCTCTATCAAATTTATGATCATGTTTGAAACTTTTGCTAAGTGGAAGACTATCGATCAGTCACGGTTCCTTGTTTGGGCAATGTCGTGTAGTATACAGCAGCTATAGTGTATAGTAAAATGTGTTACAGGTCCGTTGTTAAAATTGTGACTTTGACTAGTGAAGAAAAAATATTAGACACATTCACAATAGACGTAACTGTAATTTTTATGTCACACAAAGAGAATAAAAGACCACTAAATAAAATGTTTACACCTCAGTTAGTAATAGTGGGTGATAAACTTGTCAGTATGATTACAATATGAAAGTCTTTATGAGGTTGCGGAGAAATGCTTATTAATAGTTTTAGCTATGGGCTTTAAACAAAATTATAGTTTGAGTAAAATTTCAAAACTAATAGACATTATTTGTTCTGATTGTTACTTAAACCAATTTTTTGAATATATCTATGGTTGGTACCAACAGCACTTCAAAGTAAAGAAAAGAAAAAGAAAATGAAATAAAAAAAACTGTACATGAGCTGAGAAAAAATGTTTAGTTCAAAGATATCATAAGCCACCTATATATTAAGAAGAATTCTGTTGAAAATTAGCTCAGTTTGCAATAAAAAATTTTTTTGGTGTAACTCAGTTTTAAAGCACAGTGTAGCTGTCACAAGGGGCTGCACACATCAAACTTAAGGTACAATGTTATGTAGCGACAAGAACGAGGCACTTACTTTATTTAATAAACAGTGCCTCCTGACGTACTCACCAAGGAGTATATATTGCACGCACGAAGGTAGCCTCCCCCCCCCCCCCCCGCCACACATCCTGGACGCGCCCAGACGATCAGTGAAGTATTACATATAGTTGTTGGAGTCGACAATGCAGAGGTTTCGAGCGAGGCTGAAGATTAGGATAACTACCATCCAGGCCTAGAGAAGCTCTAGACCAACTGCAGTTACTTCATTTATGGTGAACATAATCCATCTTGCCAGTATGGCATAAGACTACATATGGAGACCTCAATATTTAGGATTGTATGAGTAATTAATTAACTGCTGGCAAGGATAAGCAGGTCACTGAATAAGATTAATTAACTTCATCCACTACATGAGTAAAGATTCCGCTTAAGGATTAGAAAATTGTATCTGTTTTGTATTCTTTATTTTGTGAAAAATTTTGTGTTAGTAAATGTGTTTTGTAGTTAAAGAATTCCCGTGTTGTTTGTACTCATTTGCCATCAGGCTATGTTACCCCCCTGAGTGCTTTCCCTTCATACAGTATTACCGTAAAACAGCCTTGAAACCATTGAGTACAGAGTAGTAGTAAATCAGGAGAAATAGGAGCGATAACTCTGACTGAAGGGATGCGGTACACAGGTGGAGATGCCTCTCGTCCCACCTCGTGCTTAAGTGAGTAGTATTAATTAGGAATTCTTTTCTTAGTTTGCACTTCACACGGTTACCTTACGAGCAACTATTAACATCTAGCACAGTGAGCATCACACGTGGCTGTTCACACAACCACAGCACACTTACACGTAGTAGATCAGCTATATCCAAGTAGTACATTAATGTTCTTAGTTTGCACTTCACACGGTTACCTTACGAGCAACTATTAACAACTAGCACAGTGAGCATCACACGTGGCTGTTCACACAACCACAGCACACTTACACGTAGTAGATCAGCTATATCCAAGTAGTACATTAATGTTCTTAGTTTGCACTTCACACGGTTACCTTACGAGCAACTATTAACAACTAGCACAGTGAGCATCACACGTGGCTGCGCTTCACGCAACCACAGCGCACTTACGCGTAGTAGATCAGCTATATCCAAGTAGTACATTAATGTTGTTAGTTTGCACTTCACACGGTTACCTTACGAGCAACTATTAACAACTAGCACAGTGAGCATCACACGTGGCTGTTCACACAACCACAGCGCACTTACGCGTAGTAGATCAGCTATATCCAAGTAGTACATTAATGTTCTTAGTTTGCACTTCACACGGTTACCTTACGAGCAACTATTAACAACTAGCACAGTGAGCATCACACGTGGCTGTTCACACAACCACAGCGCACTTACACGTAGTAGATCAGCTATATCCAAGTAGTACATTAATGTTCTTAGTTTGTACTTCACACGGTTACCTTGCGAGCAACTATTAACAACTAGCACAGTGAGCATCACACGTGGCTGCTTCACCAACCACAGCGCACTTACGCGTAGTAGATCAGCTATATCCAAGTAGTACATTAATGTTCTTAGTTGCACTTCACACGGTTACCTTACGAGCAACTATTAACAACTAGCACAGTGAGCATCACACGTGCTGTTCACACAACCACAGCGCACTTACACGTAGTAGATCAGCTATATCCAAGTAGTACATTAATGTTCTTAGTTTGCACTTCACACGGTTACCTTACGAGCAACTATTAACAACTAGCACAGTGAGCATCACACGTGGCTGTTCACACAACCACAGCGCACTTACGCGTAGTAGATCAGCTATATCCAAGTAGTACATTAATGTTCTTAGTTTGCACTTCACACGGTTACCTTACGAGCAACTATTAACAACTAGCACAGTGAGCATCACACGTGGCTGTTCACACAACCACAGCGCACTTACGACGTAGTAGATCAGCTATATCCAAGTAGTACATTAATGTTCTTAGTTTGCACTTCACACGGTTACCTTACGAGCAACTATTAACAACTAGCACAGTGAGCATCACACGTGGCTGTTCACACAACCACAGCACACTTACGCGTAGTAGATCAGCTATATCCAAGTAGTACATTAATGTTCTTAGTTTGCTACTTCACACGGTTACCTTACGAGCAACTATTAACAACTAGCACAGTGAGCATCACACGTGGCTGTTCACACAACCACAGCACACTTACGCGTAGTAGATCAGCTATATCCAAGTAGTACATTAATGTTCTTAGTTTGCACTTCACACGGTTACCTTACGAGCAACTATTAACAACTAGCACAGTGAGCATCACACGTGGCTGTTCACACAACCACAGCGCACTTACGCGTAGTAGATCAGCTATATCCAAGTAGTACATTAATGTTCTTAGTTTGCACTTCCACGTTTACCTTCGAGCAACTATTAACAACTAGCACAGTGAGCATCACACGTGGCTGCGCTTCACGCAACCACAGCGCACTTACGCGTAGTAGATCAGCTATATCCAAGTAGTACATTAATGTTCTTAGTTTGCACTTCAACTGTTACCTTACGAGCAACTATTAACAACTAGCACAGTGAGCATCACACGTGTGCGTTCACACAACCACAGCGCACTTACGCGTAGTAGATCAGCTATATCCAAGTAGTACATTAATGTTCTTAGTTTGCACTTCACACTGGTTACCTTACGAGCAACTATTAACAACTAGCACAGTGAGCATCACACGTGGCTGTTCACACAACCACAGCACACTTACGCGTAGTAGATCAGCTATATCCAAGTAGTACATTAATGTTCTTAGTTTGCACTTCACACGGTTACCTTACGAGCAACTATTAACAACTAGCACAGTGAGCATCACACGTGGCTGTTCACACAACCACAGCACACTTACGCGTAGTAGATCAGCTGTATCCAAGTAGTACATTAATGTTCTTAGTTTGCACTTCACACGGTTACCTTACGAGCAACTATTAACAACTAGCACAGTGAGCATCACACGTGGCTGTTCACACAACCACAGCACACTTACGCGTAGTAGATCAGCTATATCCAAGTAGTACATTAATGTTCTTAGTTTGCACTTCACACGGTTACCTTACGAGCAACTATTAACAACTAGCACAGTGAGCATCACACGTGGCTGTTCACACAACCACAGCACACTTACGCGTAGTAGATCAGCTATATCCAAGTAGTACATTAATGTTCTTAGTTTGCACTTCACACGGTTACCTTACGAGCAACTATTAACAACTAGCACAGTGAGCATCACACGTGTGCGCTTCACGCAACCACAGCGCACTTACGCGTAGTAGATCAGCTATATCCAAGTAGTACATTAATGTTCTTAGTTTGCACTTCATACGGTTACCTTACGAGCAACTTTAACAACTAGCACAGTGAGCATCACACGTGGCTGCGCTTCACGCAACCACAGCGCACTTACGCGTAGTAGATCAGCTATATCCAAGTAGTACATTAATGTTCTTAGTTTGCACTTCATACTTTACCTTACGAGCAACTATTAACAACTAGCACAGTGAGCATCACACGTGCTGTTCACACAACCACAGCGCACTTACGCGTAGTAATCAGCTATATCCAAGTAGTACATTAATGTTCTTAGTTTGCACTTCACACTGGTTACCTTACGAGCAACTATTAACAACTAGCACAGTGAGCATCACACGTGGCTGTTCACACAACCACAGCACACTTACGCGTAGTAAATCAGCTATATCCAAGTAGTACATTAATGTTCTTAGTTTGCACTTCACACGGTTACCTTACGAGCAACTATTAACAACTAGCACAGTGAGCATCACACGTGGCTGCGCTTCACGCAACCATAGCGCACTTACACGTAGTAGATCAGCTATATCCAAGTAGTACATTAATGTTCTTAGTTTGCACTTCACACGGTTACCTTACGAGCAACTTTTAACAACTAGCACAGTGAGCATCACACGTGGCTGCGCTTCACGCAACCACAGCGCACTTACGCGTAGTAAATCAGCTATATCCAAGTAGTACATTAATGTTCTTAGTTTGCACTTCATACTATTACCTTACGAGCAACTATTAACAACTAGCACAGTGAGCATCACACGTGTCTGCGCTTCACGCAACCACAGCGCACTTACGCGTAGTAGATCAGCTATATCCAAGTAGTACATTAATGTTCTTAGTTTGCACTTCACACGGTTACCTTACGAGCAACTATTAACAACTGGCACAGTGAGCATCACACGTGGCTGTTCACACAACCACAGCACACTTACGCGAGCAACTATTAACAACTAGCACAGTGAGCATCACACGTGCTGTTCACCAACCACAGCCACTTACGCGTAGTAGATCAGCTATATCCAAGTAGTACATTAATGTTCTTAGTTTGCACTTCACACGGTTACCTTACGAGCAACTATTACAACTAGCACAGTGAGCATCCACGTGGCTGTTCACACAACACACAGCGCACTTACGGTAGTAGATCAGCTATATCCAAGTAGTACATTAATGTTCTTAGTTTGCACTTCACACGGTTACCTTACGAGCAACATTAACAACTGCACAGTGAGCATCACACGTGCTGTTCACGCAACCACAGCGCACTTACACGTAGTAGATCAGCTATATCCAAGTATACATTAATGTTCTTAGTTTGCACTTCACACGGTTACCTTACGATGCAACATATTAACAACTGACAGTGAGCATCACAGCTGTCCTGGTTACCAACCACAGCGCACTTACACGTAGTAATCAGCTTACCAAGTAGTACATTAATGTTCTTAGTTTGCACTTCACACGTTACTTACGAGCAACATTACAACTAGCAAAGTAGCATCACACGTGGCTGTCACCAACCACAGCCACTTACCGTAGTAGATCAGCTATATCCAAGTAGTACATTAATGTTCTATTTGCACTTCACACGGTTACCTTAGAGCAACTATTAACAACTAGCAAGTGAGCATCCACGTGCTGTCACACAACCACAGCGCACTACACTAGTAGATCAGCTGTATCCAAGTAGTACATTATGTTCTTAGTTTGCTTCACACGTTACCTTACGAGCAACTATTAACAACTAGCACAGTGAGCACACACGTGCTGTTCACCAACCACAGCGCACTACACGTAGTAGATCAGCTATATCCAAGTATACATTAATGTCTTAGTTTGCACTTCACACGGTTACCTTACGAGCAACTATTAACAACTGGCACAGTGAGCATCACACGTGCTGTTCACACAACCACAGCACACTTACGCGTAGTAGATCAGCTATATCCAAGTAGTACATTAATGTTCTTAGTTTGCACTTCACACGGTTACCTTACGACAACTATTAACAACTAGCACAGTGAGCATCACACGTGGCTGTTCACACAACCACAGCCACTTACCGTAGTAGATCAGCTGTATCCAAGTAGTACATTAATGTTCTTAGTTTGCACTTCACACGTTACCTTACGAGCAACTATTAACAACTAGCACAGTAGCATCACACGTGGCGTTCACCAACCACAGCGCACTTAACGTAGTAGATCAGCTATATCCAAGTAGTACATTAATTTCTTAGTTGCACTTCACACGGTTACCTTACGAGCAACTATTAACAACTAGACAGTGAGCATCACACGTGGCTGTTCACACAACCACAGCGCACTTACCGTAGTAGATCAGCTTATCCAAGTAGTACATAATGTTCTTAGTTTGCACTTCACACGGTTACCTTACGAGCAACTATTAACAACTAGCACAGTGAGCATCACACGTGGCTGTTCACACAACCACAGCCACTTAACGTAGTAGATCACTTTCCAAGTAGTACATTAATGTTCTTAGTTTGCACTTCACACGGTACCTTACAGCAACTATTAACAACTAGCACAGTGAGCATCACACGTGCGTTCACACAACCACAGCGCACTTACCGTAGTAGATCAGCTTATCAAGTAGTACATTAATGTTCTTAGTTGCACTTCACACGTTACCTTAGAGCACTATAACAACTAGCAGGAGCTCACACTGGCTGTTCACACAACACAGCGCACTTACCGTGTAGATCAGCTATATCAAGTGTACATTATGTTCTAGTTTGCACTTCACACGTTACCTTACGAGCACTATTAACAACAGACAGGACATCACAGTGGCTGTTCACCAACCACAGCCACTTACGTGTAGTCAGCTATATCCAGTAGTACATAATGTTTTAGTTTGCATTCACAGTTACCTAGAGCATATTAACAATAGCACAGTGAGCATCACAGTGCTGTTCACACAACCACACGCACTTACCGTGTAGATCACTTATCCAAGTTACTTATTCTTAGTTTGCACTTCAACGGTTACCTTACAGAACTATTAACACTAGCACAGTGAGCATCACACGTGCTGTCACCAACCACAGCGCACTAAGTAGTAGATCAGCTATTCCAATAGTACATAATGTTCTTAGTTTGCACTTCACACGTTACCTTAGAGCAACTATTAAAACTAGCACAGTAGCATCACACGTGCTGCTTCACGCAACCACAGCGCACTTACATAGTAGATCAGCTATATCCAAGTAGTACATTAATGTTCTTAGTTTGCACTTCACACGTTACCTTAGAGCAATATTAACAACTACAAGTGAGCATCACACGTGGCTGTTCACCAACCACAGCACACTTACCGTAGTAATCAGCTATATCCAAGTAGTACATTAATGTTCTTAGTTGCATCACACGGTTACCTTACGAGCAACTATTAACAACTAGCACAGTGAGCATCACACGTGGCTGTTCACACAACCACAGCGCACTTACCGTAGTAGATCAGCTTATCAAGTAGTACATTAATGTTCTTAGTTTGCACTTCCACGGTTACCTTACGAGCAACTATTAACAACTAGCAAAGTGAGCATCCACGTGGCTGTTCACACAACCACAGCGCACTTACCGTAGAGATCAGCTTATCCAAGTAGTACATTAATTTCTTAGTTTGCACTTCACACGTTACCTTACAGCAACTATTAACAACTGCACAGTGAGCTCACACTGCTGTTCACCAACACAGCGCACTTACGTAGTAGATCAGCTATATCCAATAGTCATTATGTTCTTGTTTGCACTTCACACGGTTCCTTAGAGCAACTATTAACAACTACACAGTGGCATCACACTACTGTTACACAACCACAGCACTCACTAGTAGATCACTGTATCCAAGTAGTACATTAATGTTCTTGTTTGCACTTCACAGTTACCTTACGAGCAACTATTAACAACTAGCACAGTGAGCATCACACGTGGCTGCGCTTCACCAACCACAGCGCACTTACACGTAGTAGATCAGCTATATCCAATAGTACATTAATGTTCTTAGTTTGCACTTCACACGGTTACCTTACGAGCAACTATTAACAACTAGCACAGTGAGCATCACACGTGGCTGCGTTCACCAACCACAGCGCACTTACACGTAGTAGATCAGCTATATCCAAGTAGTACATTAATGTTCTTAGTTTGCACTTCACACTGTTACCTTACGAGCAACTATTAACAACTAGCAAGTGAGCATCACACGTGGCTGTTCACACAACCACAGCACACTTACGCGTAGTAGATCAGCTATATCCAAGTAGTACATTAATGTTCTTAGTTTGCACTTCACACGGTTACCTTACGAGCAACTATTAACAACTAGCACAGTGAGCATCACACGTGGCTGTTCACACAACCACAGCGCACTTACACGTAGTAGATCAGCTGTATCCAAGTAGTACATTAATGTTCTTAGTTTGCACTTCACACGGTTACCTTACGAGCAACTATTAACAACTAGCACAGTGAGCATCACACGTGGCTGTTCACACAACCACAGCGCACTTACACGTAGTAGATCAGCTGTATCCAAGTAGTACATTAATGTTCTTAGTTTGCACTTCACACGGTTACCTTACGAGCAACTATTAACAACTAGCACAGTGAGCATCACACGTGGCTGTTCACGACAACCACAGCGCACTTACACGTAGTAGATCAGCTATATCCAAGTAGTACATTAATGTTCTTAGTTTGCACTTCACACGGTTACCTTACGAGCAACTATTAACAACTAGCACAGTGAGCATCACACGTGGCTGTTCACACAACCACAGCGCACTTACACGTAGTAGATCAGCTGTATCCAAGTAGTACATTAATGTTCTTAGTTTGCACTTCACACGGTTACCTTACGAGCAACTATTAACAACTAGCACAGTGAGCATCACACGTGGCTGTTCACACAACCACAGCGCACTTACACGTAGTAGATCAGCTATATCCAAGTAGTACATTAATGTTCTTAGTTTGCACTTCACACGGTTACCTTACGAGCAACTATTAACAACTAGCACAGTGAGCATCACACGTGGCTGTTCACACAACCACAGCGCACTTACGCGTAGTAGATCAGCTATATCCAAGTAGTACATTAATGTTCTTAGTTTGCACTTCACACGTTACCTTACGAGCAACTATTAACAACTAGCACAGTGAGCATCACACGTGCTGTTCACACAACCACAGCGCACTTACACGTAGTAGATCAGCTATATCCAAGTAGTACATTAATGTTCTTAGTTTGCACTTCACACGGTTACCTTACGAGCAACTATTAACAACTAGCACAGTGAGCATCACACGTGGCTGTTCACACAACCACAGCGCACTTACCGTAGTAGATCAGCTATATCCAAGTAGTACATTAATGTTCTTAGTTTGCACTTCACACGGTTACCTTACGAGCAACTATTAACAACTAGCACAGTGAGCATCACACGTGCTGTTCACACAACCACAGCGCACTTACACGTAGTAGATCAGCTATATCCAAGTAGTACATTAATGTTCTTAGTTTGCACTTCACACGGTTACCTTACGAGCAACTATTAACAACTAGCACAGTGAGCATCACACGTGGCTGTTCACACAACCACAGCGCACTTACACGTAGTAGATCAGCTGTATCCAAGTAGTACATTAATGTTCTTAGTTTGCACTTCACACGGTTACCTTACGAGCAACTATTAACAACTAGCACAGTGAGCATCACACGTGGCTGTTCACACAACCACAGCGCACTTACACGTAGTAGATCAGCTTATCCAAGTAGTACATTAATGTTCTTAGTTTGCACTTCACACGGTTACCTTACGAGCAACTATTAACAACTAGCACAGTGAGCATCACACGTGGCTGTTCACACAACCACAGCGCACTTACACGTAGTAGATCAGCTATATCCAAGTAGTACATTAATGTTCTTAGTTTGCACTTCACACGGTTACCTTACGAGCAACTATTAACAACTAGCACAGTGAGCATCACACGTGTTGGGTTCACGCAACCACAGCGCACTTACACGTAGTAGATCACTATATCCAAGTAGTACATTAATGTTCTTAGTTTGCACTTCACACGGTTACCTTATGAGCAACTATTAACAACTAGCACAGTGAGCATCACACGTGACTGTTCACACAACCACAGCGCACTTACACGTAGTAATCAGCTTATCCAAGTAGTACATTAATGTTCTTAGTTTGCACTTCACACGGTTTACCTTAACGAGCAACTATTAACAACTAGCACAGTGAGCATCACACGTGGCTGTTCACACAACCACAGCGCACTTACAGGTGTTAGATCAGCTTTCCAAGTAGTACATTAATGTTCTTAGTTTGCACTTCACACGGTTACCTTACGAGCAACTATTAACAATAGCACAGTAGCATCACACGTTGCTGTTCAGCAAACCACAGCGCACTTACGAATAGTAGATCAGCTATATCCAAGTAAGTACATTAATGTTCTTAGTTTGCACTTCAAACACGGTTACCTTATGAGCAACTATTAACAACTAGCACAGTGAGCATCACACGGGCTGTTCACACAACCACAGCGCACTTACACGTAGTAGATCAGCTATATCCAAGTAGTACATTAATTTTCTTTTTCTGCAAGTATGTTCATTGAAATCAATGTCTTTATTAGCTTTAAGTAATATAGTAGATTTTATTGCCGTTGTATGTTTTCAGATTGCTAGTAAATTTAATCGATTATCATCAGAACTGGTAACAGCTGTTATATTGTAACGATCAGGACAATCGCTGTACGCAATAGTGTGCCATGTTAGTACGCCACGTGTGTCCGTCAGCAGTCCGTGACGTCACAACAGCGGCCTTGCCAGTTAGCAGTTTCAACGTCACGCTACCTACCTCTGGGGCCTTATAATCACTTCATATTGCTTTTATTGTAATGCATGTTCACTGCTTATACATGCACATGGGATCATCTGTTCCTTTGTAAGCCAGAAAATCTCCATTTGTTTTATGTGTGTTTCGGATATCTTTCCCATTCCTTCTCTTTTGTATTTACAAATAGTTTTAAGTTACATAGTCTGTGTTTTTAAACATAAAAGAACACAATCACCACACAATTGATTCTAACATGTCAAAATGACTACAGAACAGAAATCTACCGCAAAAAAGGGTTAAGAAATTGTTTAAGACACTGTTAATTGACTTAAGTGATGCTCAAAACGCAGTACAATTAGATGAATAGCTAAGGAACCAGTTAACTGATGAGAATACAGAATCAAGAAGAGTAGCACACATCCCACCCATCGAACAGATTTTATCACTTGAACACTCTTTAACTGACCCACACCATCCAACATTTAACGAGGCTGGTACAAGCGACCACGCCCACTACACATACACTTCACACAGCAAATCCACTTTTAATTTCCATTCCCAGCACGAATATTGTTATCATTCAACACGAGTACACAAACGTAAATAACACCACAGAACACACTAATATCACAACAGAGATACTCAACACTACACGAGAACCAGTACACGTTGTAGTAGAAGCCCTACAAATATTCCCCACATTCACGGGCGAGAGTAACGAAAATTTTAAGGAATTTCTAGACACTTTCAACTGTCAGTGAATTAAATTGTTGGAGTGAACTAGAAAAACTACGCGCCTAAAGTTTTACCTGCAAGGCACAGCCAAACGGGTATATGATAATGTATATTACACTAATGGGGAGCAAATTTCTTGGCAATACATACAAAACAAACTATTAGACACTTTCATAAAGCTTGACACAACAGACCATTACAAACTGGTGCTACGCTCAACAAAACAACCCGGCAAGAGTTCTCAGGCTCGCATAGAAAATTTAACTTTCTATAAGAATAAGTGTAAATCACAATTACCAGGGTCTGACTTCATTAAAATAATTTGGAACTCTCTGTCAACAGGCGTTGCTGACAAACTTGTGCCATTATAAAACAACACACTGAACCAGCTATTACACATCAAAAATGTTGAGCTTGGCATATATAGGTACAACCAGATCACTGAACACACCTCACTCAGTCCACAACATGTCAAACTCCAAGAGGAGATAATTATGTTGAAAGCATAATTACACAAACTACAAAACACGAACAAACAAACCGCACGATGCCCAAAACCAGTCAATTACACTAAACACCATATATTTCAACATGTGTAAAGAGAACCCACCCACAGAGACACACATTCAGACAAGGTTCGATAGGCTCAGGGCATTTGAAAGGACACAGAGTAGGGCTCACTACAGACAACCATCACACCAAGGTGCCTATAAATACCACACACACAACCAGGCAGGCCCTTTCAGGGCATAAGATAAACGTAACAAACGGAAAAATGTAGATGTAAGGGCCCCAAATTACACAGAAAAACTTGTCTCCCCCACCCAGGAAAGGAACGACTAAGTTCATAACGCATACAGAGCAATTTATAATAAGGTTCTACCCACCCAATCATATTCTGAGATAGCTAAATTTAATTCTCTTAGCAACTCAACAGTAGTGAGCCATTCTGTCCCCTTATAGAGAAATATGCATTTAACAGGTCACAAAATTGTAGAAAACAATATGTCAATAATTAATTTCATGCTGACGGTCAAGACAGCGAACGTGGTCTGGTCATGCAACCTTTTGCATCAGCGAATTGTGTGTACCCCACGACCCAAGCGACAGAACAGCACACGTGTCACTTTGCCCCACTACGTGATCGAGGTTAGCATTGCCAAACCACAATGCGAGATTGCCAAGTCGTCGCAAAATACCATGAATACGCAAAAAGTCGCCGGACCTCGTCTCTCCCAGGAAACGTGTGCCCTGTGTTTTTGTACGTGCCATAAAGTGCATCAGTGTAGCCTCTTTCCAAACCTGAGTTTTGAATTTTCGACACACGTAGGCAACGGCTTTAAGCATTTGAAAACAAATTCGGGCTGACACAGAAAACAGTTTTTCTAGAGTATGCAGCACAAAAGAGCGCCGTAGCCACTACGCTTGTTGTTAAAACTCGAGTTGCCCAGCCCGCGATGATGAGCCAATGTTGAATAACATTCTGAGCAGGCCTGCACCTCAATCTAGAACATGTCAACTGTCACGTCCCACAACTAAATTGGAATGTCAGCATGTTGGGCTCCGCACTTTGACACCTCGAGTTCTTGTAAAAATAAAAGGTAGTCATTATTACGCGTTGCTTGACACTGGGTGCTCCCGCAGTAATGTAGCTAGCGCTCTAATTTCTACACAAAACCTTCAACCTTCAACCGAGAATATTACATTAATAGGAGCAACATCAGTAATTAACTTGTGTATATCTGGCACAATTATCCGCAGGACTTCTTAGTAGTTGATAACTTGAAACAAGACATAATACTTGGAGTAGATTTTATTAAAAAGTATGATGTTCCCTTTTTGAAACATAATATTCTTTTGATACATGCCTACAACTGTAAAAAGTTATTACAGTTACCAATACACTCGGCTTTGACCACATATGTCAATGCTGCATCTATAGAGTACTACTTAAATGAATTAGAGAGTTTTGATACTGAACAAACCAACCAAACTACCTCAGATAAATAAAAAAATTTGAATAGTAAACAAACAGCAGCCATTACTAGCATTATTGATAAATAAAAAGATATAGGTTTACTAATGGCATCTTGGAATTAACTGAAGCAAAAAATCTTGAAATTAAATTAGAATTTACTACATACAAGCCTATTGCTACCAAACTGTACCGTATTAGCCCCGAGATAAGTGATGAATTACTCACATAAATCACAGATATTGTTAACGCAGGGATTATCGAGGAAGCTGACTCATCTTATTCTGCACCGAGTTTAGTTGTTTCAAAGAAAAATGGTGGATTAATATTTTTAACTGATTTCCGAAAACTTAATCAATATTTAACCAGAGTTCAGTACCCATTAGCCTGCACAGAAGACATTCTTAATGCTTTACAAAACTCACACTTCATTACGAGTTTAGATTTATTCTCAGGATTTTACAGCATTCCTGTCAAACAACATGATCATTACAAATTATCATTTACAATTAATGGAGACAGTTTGTTCCAGTATAAAAGAATGCCAATAAGCTTATCCACATCCTCACAGTACTTCCAAATTCTTATTAACTCACTCCTAAGACCCTTACGATTGGCAGCAGCAATAGCATATATCGGTAAAATTTTTTTAAAATATAATTTCTTTGAGAAACATATATCAAACATAGAAAAAGTTTTTGTATGCATGCGTATGTTCAATGTTAAAGTAAACATGAAGAAATGCACTTTTGTAGAACAAACTGTCAAGGTACTTGGCCCCATCATCACTATCGAACACATGGCTTTGCCTACTATTCTTAAACAATTGCGTACATTCTAAGGCATGACATCATATTTTAGAAGGTATATAATGTATTATGCTACTATAGCTCAACCACTGATCGAATTAAGTACACACAGTGTACCCTACAAATCGGAAGATATCTACCAAAAGGTGTTTATAAACCTTAAGAAAGCAATTTTAGCAACTCCTGTGTTACAAAAATTTGATGAGCAGAAAGACATAATACTATCTTGTGATGCCAGTAATGATGCGGGATGCGGTAGGCGGAGCACTTATGCAGGAGGATCTAGACACAAAACAGCATACTATTGTTGCATTTGCATCAAAGAAACTCTCTTTGAATGAATCACGCTGAAATGCCACAGAGAGAGATCTTTGTGCAATTTGTTATTTGTGTAATCATTTTTGGCAATAGTTGTATGGAAGACACTTAAAAAAAAATCGAGACCTATCACGCCAGCTTACGGTATATGTAAGGAATATTGCCGAACACAACATTTGCATCCAAAAAATGGCCATAGCATTAAGCAAGTATTATGTTGACACCCACATTGTCAAAGGTAAAATGAATACACTACCTGATGCATTAAGTCACATCACAACCAACACATGCGTACACACATAAAGTATTAAAGCAAACAACAGTACATTTGAAGTGAAACAACAAATGGTTAGTTGTACATCCCTATACACAGCTTTAGCCGAATGCATCTTACAAGCAGCTGATAAACACTGCAAAATTAAAAATATCATTTTCAACTATACCATTAATCAATGGGACGAAATAAAGAACTACTTCAAAAACAAATTACAAAATAAAGACAAAGCGAAGGTGGCGAAAGCTATAGCAGCTGAATAAATTTTCCCAATGTACGCTATATGCAAAATAGTAACCGCTATGTATCAGGTAAAAATACAAGTAATTATGGAAAACAACACTGCCACAGTGGAAACACTATATTGACCCACTTTTAAATTGTAAAATGTTTATAATTAACAAAAATGGACAACCTCGCTTCTTGGCAGTGTATATCCACGAACAAGAATATATTGAAATTGGTTATTATTCCATTTTACACTTGTGCCCCATTGTAGTTAACACATCACCCTTTATTGGCGAATATGAAGGCAACCCCTACATCAAACAATTAAAACTTTCATTAATTGATCCAGATCAGGCAGATAACAAATACCATAGACTTAGTCGCCGCTATGGTATAGTAGCGAACTGCAAGATTTATCTTACGGTTGACACACCACACTGACCTACAAAATTAACATTAGTGCCACAAGTTTATGTAAATGAGATCATTCAAGCTCATCACAATTATTTTCGGGGCTGATAATTTGTGTTTTTAAAATTCTTCAGAAGATTAAATAACCCTACCACTGGGACACTATGAATGCTGACGTAAAAGCTTATGTAAAACCATATCCAGTATGTTAGCGTAGTAAAGCAACTAATGCTATGGGTAAAATGATGCCAATCCCCTTACAACCACTTTTGAAAACTTGGGTTCTTGATGGGAGGGGACGCCTCCACTCCATGGTCCGTGGAAATAAGTATATACTCGTAATGACTGAGTACTCCACTAGATACGTAGTTGCAAAATTATGCCTGGAAAGGGCTAAAAATTATCAAACTATAAATATTTTAATGAAATTCAGCATTTGTAAACTAAAATTTGATTATATTACATTCGGTTTATTTTCATGTTTAGTAGCACATCTCCATGCAACAATGGCATTTGTACTTAATACGATTGTGAAAAATGTTTTCAATGAGACATAAACTGAAAATAAATAGAGATGTACATAGTTTGTGTATCTGGTACTTTTCTTAACCTAAAATGGAAGGGGGACTGAAATTGCTTTTTGTGACATTATTGGTGTTCAGTCTACAGTCTACATTATAAGGTTGTCTTGGGTACACTGAAATGTCTTGTGATTGCTTACACCAATCGGTTTGTTATAAATAACATAGATTTCTTGATGTAGACTCTTCTGTGCCCACTGAAACTCCTTTGCTGTGGTAAATTGTTTTAATTTTCCTTGTACAAAAAAAGAGAAAATACACTAATTTGCAAGAGAAAAAGTACCCTGAAGGTGCAATCGCAGGGGTTTGTGAGTGGTACAGGCACACGACATGGTAGTATGTACACATCAACATATTGTACTACACCAAGCATATATTGCATGGGACCAACAGTTACAGGATGCTCTTAGTAATGGTGTTATACCACCCATAGCAAGGAGACGGGTTGTGACACAGCCAGGTATGGAGTCATACAGACCTCTGATATTCTCCTCAGGAAGATTCTGTCACAGTTGCACAACTGACCTTGCAAATTTGCCGTACTTGCAGCTGGCTGAAGTTGCCGTCCAATCTGGTCCCAAACATTTTTGATGGGTGAGAGCTCTGGGGACCATGCAAGCCAAGGAAGAATGTTGACTTCATAAAGTCATGCCAGAGATACTCGTGCTGTGTGAGACCGGGCATTATATTGCTGGGAAATGTTGTGTTCAATCTGCACCAGGAAGGGGATTGCACATGGTCGCAGAGTTTCCGGGATGTATGGTAGTGCCATCAGGGTTTCATCAGTCACCACCAGCGGAATGCTGGAATCTTAGGAAGTGGCACCTCCCATTGGGATGGTGTGCCGCTCTACAACAATGCGTCGATCATGGCACTCCAGACTCTAATTCGGCTTTCATCTGTATCCAGACAGAACCATGATTTGTCATTGAACACCACTGATTGTTAATCCGCAAGCTGCCATGCTGCCTGTTCCCGACTCTCAGGTCGTAATGGTAGACATCGTAAGGGACGCAGCAAAGACAGATCCGTCTCTACTAGCCTCCTGGATATGGCACTTGTACACATAGGCATATCTCCAGCTGCTATGATGTGCAGCGATGCACGTGGAGTGCTTCTAGCGTGTTGCACGATGAGGCGATCCTACCTGCGGGTGGTCCACAGGCATCGACCCAAGCCTTCTCTGTGTGTGTTTGTGTGTGTGTGTGCATGCATGTGTGTGTGTATGTGTGTGTATACACACACATCCACGCACACCCCCCCCCCCCCCTTCCTGTTTTTACTGCTTCTAACATCGACTCATGGTGTAGGCAGAATGGTTCAAGTGGCGAGCAATGCACAGAGACATTTAACCTGCCTCTCAGAGGCAGACAATGTCGATTATCTCAAACTCATCCAGCTGGGCAAAGGCTTGTCAAATGTACCGTCGGATAATGCTGCATGTTCACTGAACTTGGTTCTATGACTCACATTGTTCACAAGACTTTATTAGGTGTCTTGCAGTTATGAGTGGTGGAGGGACATGTACGCACTCTAGTGTTACATCTGCGCAAGAAAACCACGTTAAACATCAATGGGACACACGTCTGGCTATGACGATACTGTGTGGAGACCTTTATTATACTCGAGTAATTCGTTCATTTTGTTAATTTTTTTGCAAGTTAGTGTAAATAGACTTCTAGTTTCGCTACCATCTAATACTAAAATTAGCCCAGTAAGTCAGCATTTCACAAGTTTTTAAGCATGCAAAATTTAATACGTGAAAGGACCTTTTATCCTAATAAAAAATTAACATCTAGTTTATAGGCCTGAACATCTATAGTATTATCTAGCATATCAGTATAATTGTTTGCATGTCTAAAAGAAAGTGTGAAGTTAACAATGAAACATTTGTATTGTATTATGGGGCTTTAAAATCTAAGAAATAAAGCAATTAATAAAAGGGATACGTTGTTCTCGTGGTGCCAAACTGTAAACAGAGAAAACGAACCACACCACCCTGTGCATATTATGTTTTATAGTTAGGTTGGCCATATCTGTGTGACTGACTATGCGTGTAAGTTAAAGTGTTGGTCTTATTGGCACACATATCATACATTGTTAGATGGTTTTTTTGATGTTGCAACATTTTCATTTTAACTAATTTGGTAACAGTCTCTAACTGAATCATAAATTCAAAGGTGACCTGTAACAATGGACTCCATGTAACTTTACATGAGTCGAGAAAAATGTTTATTTCAAATATATCCTAGGCCACCTATATAAAATTATTAAGAAGTATTCTGCTGGAAATTAGCACAATTTGCAATTAAAAATTATCTCGGCGTACTATAGAATGGCAGTCTGAGGGAGATGTGTTCTCACAGTACACACAGTGCCAGTTATAATAATATTACTAAACGAATGATGTCGTCTGAAATAGCTAAGATGTATGACCCATTATGTTGGATTGGCCCAGTTGTCTTGAAGGCTAAACTGTTTCTGCAGAATCTGTGGCTTCTTGGAATTGATTGGGATAAACCTCCACTATGTGAGATCAAAGATAAGTGGTTCATATTCATTGCACATTTTGATAGTTTACACAAAGTTGCTGTTCCTCGTCTAGGATATAATTTGATGGTGCATTGTACCAAATTCAGGGATTTTGTGATGCATCAACCCAAGGTTATGCAGCAGTTGTATACCTGCGGAATGCAAATCAGTCCAAACTTGGAAGTACATTTACTGATGGCCAAGTTCCGTGACGCACAATTAGAAACTAATTCTTTTTTATCTAGAGTTGCTGGGAGCTCATTTGCGTGTGAAACACATGAACTTAATCATATCCATTTCGTCAAAAAGGATAATTGTTGAGAAGGTGGCATGATGTGACTCAGCAACCGTCGTAGCATGGATCCGTACTGAACCGTATCGTCTGAAGACCTTTATCGCAAATAGAGTATCTCAAATACAGGATAGTTGTTGAGAAGGTGGCATGATGTGACTCAGCAACCATCATAGCATGGATCCGTACTGAACCGTATCGTCTGTATCGCAAATAGAGTATCTCAAATAGAGTATCTCAAATACAGGATAGTTGTTGAGAAGGTGGCATGATGTGACTCAGCAACCGTCATAGCATGGATCCGTACTGAACTGTATCGTCTGAAGACCTTTATCGCAAATAGAGTATCTCAAATAGAGTATCTCAAATACAGGATAGTTGTTGAGAAGGTGGCATGATGTGACTCAGCAACTATCATAGCATGGATCCGTACTGAACCGTATCGTCTGAAGACCTTTATCGCAAATAGAGTATCGTAAATAGAGTATCTCAAATACAGGATAGTTGTTGAGAAGGTGGCATGATGTGACTCAGCAACCATCATAGCATGGATCCGTACTGAACCGTATCGTCTGTATCGCAAATAGAGTATCGTAAATAGAGTATCTCAAATACAGGATATTTGTTGAGAAGGTGGCATGATGTGACTCAGCAACCGTCATAGCATGGATCCGTACTGAACCGTATCGTCTGAAGACCTTTATTGCAAATAGAGTATCTCAAATAGAATATCTCAAATACAGGATAGTTGTTGAGAAGGTGGCATGATGTGACTCAGCAACCGTCGTAGCATGGATCCGTACTGAACCGTATAGTCTGAAGACCTTTATTGCAAATAGAGTATCTCAAATACAGGATAGTTGTTGAGAAGGTGGCATGATGTGACTCAGCAACCGTCATAGCATGGATCCGTACTGAACCGTATCGTCTGAAGACCTTTATTGCAAATAGAGTATCTCAAATAGAGTATCTCAAATACAGGATAGTTGTTGAGAAGGTGGCATGATGTGACTCAGCAACCGTCATAGCATGGATCCGTACTGAACCGTATCGTCTGAAGACCTTTATTGCAAATAGAGTATCTCAAATAGAGTATCTCAAATACAGGATAGTTGTTGAGAAGGTGGCATGATGTGACTCAGCAACCGTCGTAGCATGGATCCGTACTGAACCGTATCGTCTGAAGACCTTTATCGCAAATAGAGTATCTCAAATAGATTATAGTTGTTGAGAAGGTGGCATGATGTGACTCAGCAACCGTCATAGCATGGATCCGTACTGAACCCTATCGTCTGAAGACCTTTATTGCAAATAGAGTATCTCAAATAGAGTATCTCAAATACAGGATAGTTGTTGAGAAGGTGGCATGATGTGACTCAGCAACCGTCGTAGCATGGATCCGTACTGAACCGTATCGTCTGAAGACCTTTATCGCAAATAGAGTATCTCAAATAGAGTATCTCAAATACAGGATAGTTGTTGAGAAGGTGGCATGATGTGACTCAGCAACCATCATAGCATCTATCCGTACTGAACCGTATCGTCTGAAGACCTTTATCGCAAATAGAGTATCGTAAATAGAGTATCTCAAATACAGGATAGTTGTTGAGAAGGTGGCATGATGTGACTCAGCAACCATCATAGAATGGATCTGTACTGAACCGTATCGTCTGAAGACCTTTATTGCAAATAGAGTATCTCAAATACAGGATAGTTGTTGAGAAGGTGGCATGATGTGACTCAGCAACCGTCATAGCATGGATCCGTACTGAACCTTATCGTCTGAAGACCTTTATCGCAAATAGAGTATCTCAAATAGAGTATCTCAAATACAGGATAGTTGTTGAGAAGGTGGCATGATGTGACTCAGCAACCATCATAGCATGGATCCGTACTGAACCGTATCGTCTGAAGACCTTTATCGCAAATAGAGTATCGTAAATAGAGTATCTCAAATACAGGATAGTTGTTGAGAATGTGGCATGATGTGACTCAGCAACAATCATAGCATGGATCCGTACTGAACCGTATCGTCTGAAGACCTTTATCGCAAATAGAGTATCGTAAATAGAGTATCTCAAATACAGGATAGTTGTTGAGAAGGTGGCATGATGTGACTCAGCAACCATCATAGCATGGATCCGTACTGAACCTTATCGTCTGAAGACCTTTATCGCAAATAGAGTATCTCAAATAGAGTATCTCAAATACAGGATAGTTGTTGAGAAGGTTGCATGATGTGACTCAGCAACCATCATAGCATGGATCCGTACTGAACCGTATCGTCTGAAGACCTTTATCGCAAATAGAGTATCTCAAATAGAGTATCTCAAATACAGGATAGTTGTTGAGAACTTGGCATGATGTGACTCAGCAACCGTCATAGCATGGATCCGTACTGAACCGTATCGTCTGAAGACCTTTATCGCAAATAGAGTATCTCAAATAGAGTATCTCAAATACAGGATAGTTGTTGAGAAGGTGGCATGATGTGACTCAGCAACCGTCATAGAATGGATCCGTACTGAACCGTATCGTCTGAAGACCTTTATCGCAAATAGAGTATCTCAAATACAGGATAGTAAAGTAGTGCATCAGTGGCGACATGTACCATCACAAGAGAAACCCGCAGACTGTGCCTTGAGAGATGTGATGCCAAGCCAGCTTGTCGGTCATGACCTTTGGTGGAGTGGTCCATCATGGCTTGTTGAATCAGAAGATGCCTGGCCAGGAGGTTACTCAGACTCTAGTTCCCCAGACTATCAAGAAGAATTGAAGTTTTCGAGCCTAACAGCCGTAGCTGCGCAGACCACGATTTTCTTCTCCGTGTGGATGGAGAGATTTAGCTTATTACTGCTGTAATGAGTATTAGTGTGTGTGCTGGCTTCATTTAAAATGTTGGGCATCCATCAAACCACTTCTGTTGCACCTTGACATCAACAGAACCCAGATCAGCAGAAGTTTGTTGTGTACACCAAGTGCAACAAGATGTTTTCAAGATGGAGATAGATCAGTTGCAGAAGGGAAGGGAATGCTTACCACACTTCGGAAACCTCAGCCCTTTTCTCGATCCTCAAGGCCTAATTAGAGTTGGTGGACGAATCCAAAACTCGAGGTTGTCATTCTATGAAAAACATCCAATCCTGTTACCCAAGAAGTGTCACCTCACTAATCTGATCATTGATTACTACCATGCCTGGTCCCTAGAAGCAGGTGTCAGCACTGTGCATTTATCATCAGAGACACAGGTATTGGATTTTTGCAGGCAAAGGCACGATACGCTTAAGAATTCCAAAATGTGTGAGGTGCTTACATTTTAAGAAGTCACCTGTCCAGCCAATAATGGGCTGTTTGCCAACTAACAGGGTTCAGAATACGAGTTCATTCCAGACTGTGGGAGTGGATTATGGAGGTCCATTTCATATTAAACAATCTCATCTTCGGATTGCACATGTATTGAAGGCATACCTGTGTTTGAGTGTATGTTTTGTTACAAAGGTTGTGCATTTGGAGGTCGTCTCTGTACTGACTACAAACATATTCCTGAATACCTTTTATCATTTCACTGTTCATGGAGGTTTATATACAGATGTTTATAGTGATTGTTGTTGGTGCTCACAAGCACTTCACTGAACTGGAAACATACTTGAGAGACAAATCCAATGCAATCGAAGTAGCAAGTAGTCTGGCAGAAAATGATATTCCGTGGCACCTCAACCAACCGTCGGACCCTCATTTTGGTGGGCTTTGGGAGGCTGGTATGAAATCAGCAAAAGGTCATGTGAAACGTGTAATAGTGCAGGAATTGACCGCACTGTTCACTCAAGTAGAGGCAGTGTTGAATTCAAGATCATTATGTGCTCTTTCCACTGATCCTAATGACCTGTGTGTCTTGACACCAGGACATTTTCTTATCGGCTGTGCATTGGTAGCTCCACCAGCTGCTGACTTAACGGAACTGCCCACGAAGTGCCTCGATAGGTGGCAGTTGCTACAACAATCTGCGCAGCATTTCTGGCAACAATGGTCAAAGGAATATCCACACATCTTCCATCAGAGAAGTAGATGGTCTCAGCAAGGGTCTACAGAGGTAGGAGACCTGGCATTAGTACGATAAGATAACCTTCCTCCTCTCCAGTGGTAGCTTGGTCGCATTGACACACTTCATCCAGGCAAAATGGGGTTAGTCGTGTGGCAAGTATCAAGACTCGCCAGGGAGTAATCAAGAGGGCTGTTGTGAGGCTGTGCCCCCTCCCACTCAGTAACTTCTTCCTCAGTGTTGTACATATTGTAAATAAATGTTGATAATTGTGAAATTTGTACCAAATTTGGTGGGCGGAATGTTGAGACACATCAGTTGTATCCAAGTCTGGTGGTTGCCCTGTTAGTGACATCAGGTGCAGCATGAATGTGTCCGCCATGTTAGTTCCTTGTTTACTCCGTTTGGGAACGGTTGCATCTGGTCGTCAAAGTCGGGGAACATAGGGTGTTTGGGATATTGTAAATGCTACATAGACCGAGTGTGGACTACCCTTGACATATTCGCCAGCTGTTTCATGCAGTGGAGCTGTGAAACCCAATTAACATGTTTGTGAGAAGACATCTACATGCATCGGGTGTGTAACAACCTGTGAACATCACCACAAGCAAAGTGAGTCAAAACAACCCAATTGTCGTTAAATAATGCATAAATGCTGAGCCCAAGTGCCATGTAATTCAATGAAAGTGCAGAAGTGTGGTTTTTGAATGATTAATTAAAGGAGGTCATAAATAAACCAATCCAATTACCTTATTTATTTGCCTCTGCCTCATGCTTTTTTTAAGTGAAATTATATTTATCCACTTAAAAGGCAGACATTTATCAAATAAAATATAGTCTTGTACATGCGATATCCAAGCGCACACTGCATCTATTGGGAATAGAAGCAGTGTGTTGGCAAATTAAATTGGAGCTTCAAGCCACATGTTTTGAAAACTAAGGAAGGCAGAAAGGCCAGGGAGAAAGTGAGAGTAACATATGTAACAGTGGCAGTGATCAAGTCTCCTGTAGAGCCTATGGTGTGCAGTACACAATTTATTATTTTATGCCTGAACATAAAAAAAGAGTGACATTGTGTTAAACGCACCAACTCAAGCCACAAGGGTCCATTTTATTTAATACTGCACAAAGTTTCTGCCTCATATATTGCCTTATTAACCTTCATATACAAAAAACTGTACCTGGATATGAACTTGTCAATTAATCTTTTTGTGCTTACAGCATGTCAAAGGAAGATTGTCTTTATTCCTCCTTTCAGCAGAGTGTTTTTATTATTAAGTTTTTAGTCTGTGTGCTACTGAAGCCTGGTGTATAAGGGCAGGCTGGCAGGCACATGTATGTAAATATTGGTGACCTTCATGGAAGGGAACAGCAGTCAAGCGTTAGAGGAGTGGTTTATGTTTTTAGGTCTTTTCTGCTTCCGAGTTGTACAGTTGTGGCAAAGAGACTCAAAATGGTTAGCAATGAAATTAATTGTAACAGACTTTTTTTTTTAAACATATTTTCTTCAAATTTTTTTACAGTTCTCAAACTAATTTGTTTTTAATTCAAGGGAGTTGTTATTACTGGGGTAGTTTAGTTGAGAGCTGACCGTATATTTTTTTATTGCTAAACATACCTATATCTGCATGTGCCTGACCACCAAGCAAGGATATAGCATTGGAAGCTCAGGGGAAGGGCAACCCGTAGTTCCAACCAGCACTGGAGTTAGGATAATGTGCAGGCAGCAACTGAAGCTAGCAGGTAGCATAATGTAGGGGGGGGGGGGAGAACTGTGTAGGAACAATAAGCAACCATCCCTCTGGTGAGGCCAGGTTGTCCACAGGGGCAGGACGCAACTATCATCACAAGTCAGACGTGCATGTATTAGTGGTTGTCTAGAATCAGACAGTGATTTACCTACATGCAGTAAGCAACCTGGAGGTTATCATAGCAACCGAGGCAGAGTTGTCATGTGTGGCGTGTCATATTTTCTCCATTCTCCTTGTCCACACTTTCTACCCATTTATCTGCCCTCCTCCTATTGTTATCTTACATTTATTTCTTTGCATTAACACCAATTCACATATCTTTAATGTTTAACCATACTGTCTCATCACCTCTTCTCGTACATCTAATAGTTCTTATACTTGTTTATCTTCAATCCCCCATACTATGATGTTGTCTGTAAAACCAGATGTTTTCATGCCATGTTACCCAGTCCTTGTCATTTCTTCCATTACCACCACAAACAATAATGGATGTAATACACTTCTCTACTTGAGACCTTTCTGCAACTGATAATATGTACACTCATGTCTTCTGTTCTCCCACTTTCACACAGCTCACATTGTCTATAATACATTTACACTATCTTCTCCTCCATTACCTTATGTCTCAATGAAGCCCACATCTTACTCCTAACTCTGTTATCACATACTTTTTTCTTCATCTAAGAACATTATCATCAAGTCCTTTGCCAATCTTCTAACATACTTCTTGCATCTACCTCACAATCGGATACAATACAATACATGTTTCTTGTAGCTACTTCGCAATCCATTTATATAATATAATATTTTAGGTCTTCTCTTTCTGAATAATTATTCCTCCTCTCTCAATCCTTCTTCTACTACATCCCAAACTGTCTTCTCTACTATCTTTTCATACATTTTTACACACTGATTCATTAGTCATTTCCGTGTAGTTGGAACACTTGTCCTTTGATTTTTGTGAAGGAGTCAGTATCCGTTCCTTCATTGAACTCTGTGGGATCATCTCCTTGCATGTATATAACTGTCAGTATCTTGTAGGGTGTCAGTGTCTCATTAATGATTCTGCTCTCAACATTTTCACGCTCACTTCATCTGTTAAAACCGTCCGACGATGTAGCAGCTCAATTAACTGACTGGGCATCTTTGATAGTTGTTGCACCTGTAACAATCTCATCCAAAAAAATGTGGTTCTTGAGATCATCTGTGGCCAACGGAAATAGGAGATGTTTGTCTGAGGCCAACTTCTATAGGACACGGACAGCAAGGAATGGAGATGGTGTCAGTTCAAATGTCATTGTGTTCAGTTAGGAAGCTGACAAAGGAAGCGATAGTTCTGCCTGCCAGAGACTATTTGGCTGGCGGTACATCTGTTTAATGTCACATGATAAGACTACAGTGTATGGCCTGAATCTCAAAATAATATCACAAATATCATTTTGGAGTTTGGGTTTGTGTCCCGACATCAACATGTCACTTGGTTTGAGGTTTCTCCACTATCATCAAAAACTACCCTCATCGTAGTGGTCACTCTGGACATCTTGTATATCCCGTGTGAGGAATGAGACAATGTTGAGTGTCTATACCATCTGCTTGACGAGATTGGCCAAGATGCTGTTCCATGGGGCCCAACTGGGTATAATGATGTATAAATACTGTGCACAGCAGTTTTGTATCAGGCTGAGAGGCAAGCTTCCTTTCCAAAGCATTAAATTGATATTCAGCACTTACATTGGAATTTCCAAGAGGCAACGCATGAGATCTCAATAGAAGACAAACATTGTACCTTCCAGACACATCTCGAACGTGAGTAGCCACGAATTGTGTTTCACAAAAGTCAACATTGGGTTCCTTTACATTGACATGAGGAGGTTCTTCTATCTTCCAAAACGGTTTCATTACATTATCCAGGGAATCCTCCATGCCTAGAGACATGGCGACCAACCCCTGATCAGGTTTCACATAGTACTCAGGATGTCCAACACGGTCCAAATGCCCACTCAGATGGACATGTGCTTAAGAGGCTGGATCGCCCCTTATACAGAAATTGTTTGTTTTAGTGTCATAACAATGAGTCAGGGTCATTACTAAACATTTTTCTTTATAGAAGCATTACATTTCATGGTGCTGTGTCAATTTTTGTACCTGATTGTTAATAGGTGCTCCCTGGTTGTGATTAAAATGTGAGAACAAATTAATATGTACAATTTCGGATTAAGTTAATAGTTGGATAAATATGCATTATTAGTTAATATATTATTTCTGTAATAATGTGTAAGGTAATTAGCTAAGCTTCTACTGTCACATTTTCCAGTAAATCATCCTAAATTTGAATCAAGATGAAATATATAAAACATCCAATATGGCGGGTGACGTATGCTCTTAAGGGGGCGGTGCATGGGAAGAAATTTGTTTCTGTTTAAAATTGTTATTCTGGTGTTATTCGTGTTATGATATTGTAGAGGAGCTTGAAATAATGTCCCTTACCACTCCTCTCACTAGTATAACAACATAGGTAGTTCGTGGAGGCGCTCAGTGGCAAGATCCTGGCACACAGAGTGTTTGGTGGGCTTTCCTCCTCCGCAGCTTTACAGTGTTGCCAGATCCTGAGACGCCAGTCCAGCAGGTCAGACCAGCGGCCTGAGCCTGAGCTGTCCCTTCTCAAGCATGCGAGCTCTGCTCAACCACTAGCTTACGTGCCACATGATGCTGCCAATATACTGACTTTTTTTTCGTGTTTCACATACTTGTAAGGCCTCTGAATGTGTTATGTAGAAGTAACAGATTTTTTTTGTCATTTTTGTAAATTCCAAATAATTATAATAATGATAAATTTTATGAAATAACACCAACACATCTCCACATGAAGATGTTTCTTTTAGTATAAAAATATGTGTTGTAAATTAAAAATATTTGTTTAAACTAGATAGACATAACTTGTGCAAAGAGCCAAAAAACATAAGACTTGTTTTTAATTAAATAGTGATACAAAAAAAAAACTAAAGATGGGTCACAAAAAAATAAAATTCAATGGTAACAAATTTTAAGTCTGAAATATAATTTAATTATGAATTTGAAAATACCCAAAAAGTTGTATTTGTCTACAAAATTATTCAATGATAACAGACATGAACTTGAAACAATTCAATAACAAAGCATGTTAAATTTTATATACACAATCTAAATCACATTCATGAAAGCTATGAAAATTTATATATTCTTACAATTATATTCTTACTTATAAAACAGGGTTTCGATGCTGAGATAAACTTGAAACTTTGATGTATATTTAATTTATTACTGGATGATGGATTATTTCACAGAATCAAAATAAGTATTGGCCATGGAGCAAAAGGTAAAGTATATTTGTTCATGCGCTAGCGTGTCTGATGCACATTCAGGAGGTCCTGGTTTGTTGCACTAAGGGGTGATTTTTTTGCCACCCCCTCCCCAGGCAAATGCTAGTGCAGTTTCTTCATATTCACCCTTCTAGTGCCCTTGTAAACTTCCTACAGCTGTTAGCATGCACAAAACAATAACAATAATAACAACACAGTATGAATTTTACGAACAGCATCATGAATGTAGGTCAATGTGGACTTGCGTGGGAAAATTTTTCGTACTTAGTTTGTTACCAAGTTTTAGATTGGCATTTTTTTTTGTAATTTAAGGTGGCGGGGGGGTTATATGATCCCATATAAATTAATTTTAACCCCTGTCCGTCCTTTTCTTCGGCTATGCCCTTTGGTCATAGGTTTATGTTGTCATTGAGTGCAGATATATTTTTGAGATGCTATGTTGGAATAACTGTTATGTTATAATGTGATGTACATAGCATGTAACCAGGAGTAGAGTCATAAGAAGCAGGGCAGGGGGGGGGGGGAGCCTTTGGGGTCTCAAGTCCCTTCCAGAAATAGTAGCAAACTAAAAACTAAAATAAATTCAATAGCACTTAGCTATGTAACACCCAATCCCATATCAATTTCATTTAAGAGAAGGAAAATTTAAATGATGATGGATGAGTGTTCCAAAAGGTCAAGAGGTGATGCTTTAAACGTCTAGATAGTTTGAACATTCATCATAAATTTGTCATAGTTTGCAATGAGGTTATTTTAGTTTGGATACAACTCGGTGTAAACAAACTAAACGTGTGATGTAGAAACATGCCAGTTTGTGAACAAACATGTTTACTGAATACAGTCAGCTCCCTGTCTCTTGTTATTCAGGGGACTGACTGCCAAACATGCGGGATTTTGGTAGACGTGTTTTCTGACTTGTACATCAATAAAATAAAACTTCTAGCCTTATAAAACTTCTATCCTTATAAAACTTCTAATGTTATAAAACTTCTAGCCTTATAAAACTCAATGTTGAATATAGTAAGAGCTATACATTAGGCTATCTATTATCTGTAAATAGAGTTTAACTAATAAACACAATAAAAATAGGAATTATAGAAAAAGTATTACTGTAAATAATATTGTAAAAAACATTTCACCTAAACTAGTTTAAATAAAGAAAACAATTTCTCAAAATACAATATATAACCAAGTGTAATCCGACACAATGCAAGCTGACCTAAAACTGTCAAGTCCTCTGAAAATGAAAATAATATGACACTGAATGCAAGTCAAATTTAGAATGTCCTGCATGCATTGGTCAGCTGAGAGCACGTGGAGAAGTTATCGATCGGGCAGTGTGTTCACAGCAATGGATGGTAGAGAGGTGGTGGCGTGATAATTGCCCCTCCACGCTGCTACATGTTGCCGACACCTTTGCGCATGTGGTAAATGTCTGTATTTTCAAGTTATTAATTGTATTTTACGGCAAAGAAAACTTGTAATTTTCAGACAGAAATGAATAAATAAGGCAATTATAATTTATTTCTTCACTGTTTTTAATAATTAATCATTCAATACCACGTCCTCTGATTTTCCCAGTCGTGAGTTACGCTGCACTTGTTCGGTGCTTACCTTCCCATTATTAGATAACAAAAGGTACATGTCTGTTGAAATAAATTAATGTAAATCCTCCAATTTCCCCGCAAGAAGTTCCTGAAAATGAGCTTGACACTTATAATTCAAGTCACTCAATGTTAAATTAATTTCTGGTGACAAGGTGAAGACAATTGTATGCTTCCAGGCATATAATTTTATTTGTGAAGATGCTGCTCTTTGAGTTAAACAAATATTACGTTTTAAAATCATGTTGATTTTAAATGAGATACAACGAAACATAAACCTTACAGGAAAAAAGACCTTTAATCACTAAAATATATCTTTGCAAATAATAATTCCTTGTTAAAATGTTTTGCTTAATATTTCCAGGCAAAACCATTTGCTTTGAAATACAAGTGATGATATTTTGAGCGACGGATAATCTTTATAAAATTTATACGTTCGCCAGGCGCACTTAATTTGCACTACTGTCAGCTAGTGGAGGGTAGCGCATGCAGCTGAGACAAAGAAAGAGAGAAAGGTGGGATGTGTATTTTTCTTTTTTGATAGATAACAGCTCCCCTTCTCGAATGCTTGTAAGGGCAGGAAGGAAGGTGTGTGGTTGAGAAAGACAGAAAGAGAAAGGTGAGAGATGATGCTAGATTGCCACACTGGTTGCTAGGTGTTAAAGTGGAAATAGCAAGCCAGATGCACGTTTACCAGCCACAGTGTCAGATAGACATGTTGGGAAGACTGAGATAGTGCTGCAGAGCAGTAATAAATGGCGGCATGTGAGACTCGTCTAGTTACTAAACTTGCATAAACAACCAGCTTAAAAATGATAGCTGCGGGAAATCTTAGATGACGGACCCGAAATAGACTTCAATTGATGCAACATGCTAAAAAAGATAAAAACGTATTAGTTAACATTATTCAAATAGGAATTTTACTGGGACCCACAAAAAATTGTTGGTTGATGCGATTTGTCATATATGCAATTATGATACATTAAAGAGTCGACTGTATATCTTTCCATTTTTTTTTACATTTATATACATGTGCTTGGTTATTTTAGTAATTTAATTATTATCTCATAAATTTCACTGGATTATACACAAAAGTGACTCTGAATTGAAATATATCACCATTATAATTTTGTGTAATCTGATCCCTTCCAAACTTCTAATTTTGGGTGCGTTCCTGTATGTGAGACATCAGCACCAACAATAGGGTATTTTTATCAAACGAATATGGATTACAAAATAACTATATGAGTGACTTTCATAGCCGAGCTGGCTATATGCATTATCATAAGACCGCGAAGTTAGTTTACTTTGTAAGTGCTCCCCCTTCGCTTCTACCACCGAATATGGATTACAAAATAACTATATGAGTGACTTTCATAGCCGAGCTGGCTATATGCATTATCATAAGACCGCGAAGTTAGTTTACTTTGTAAGTGCTCCCCCTTCGCTTCTACCACCGAATTTAAATCTAATTATTAAAATTTTTTGCAGTAATGTGACAGACTGAGAACATTTTTCGTACCAAAATGAAACCATTCTCTGGGGTATGAGAACTGCTGAACTGAAAAATAATATAGTGTATCTCGATTATCCACGAGCGGATTATTTGCTTTGCGGCTTAACCACGACATATTCAGAAAGATAAAAACAAATCTTGGAAACTAACTCAAACTCTGCCAGAACCAAGTTATTTAATAAAACGCCCATCTTAACTAATGAAATTTGTAATAGGTACACTCTGAAAATAACTGTAGAATGAAATATGTTTGTTTATCAATGCAAATGCACGTCAAAATGTGTTCCCGATGGGTTAGTTACATAGCAAGACAGCGAGCTGACAACACAGCACAACTCGCTAGTCTAGCTGCCACCTGCCAGGTGTAGCCGGAACACGGCACGACCGCCACATTCCTCCCACGTATCACATTCCCATGGTCAGTGACAGTTTTATCTCGCCAGTCAGTATTTACATTCAGTTAAGTATTCGCTCATTTTCAGCCGAGAAATGTCTACAAAACGTAAACGTGTGGTTTTAAATTTACAGCAGTAGCTGGACATTATTAATAAACTTGAAGGAGGAAATGTAATAAAACAGATTTCATTTATGTACAGAGTGGGAGAAACAACAATTCGGGATATATGAAACAATAAATCCAATCTTATTGAGTTTGCGAGCAGTGCGGACTCGACAAGTGGATTGGCGAATAGGAAAACGATGAACCTATTGACGTACGCGGAACTAGATAAGGCTATGCTGGAGTGGTTTAACCAGAAATGTACTGCGGTAACGCCAGTGCCGGGCTTAGTGTGTGTGTGAAACAAGCCCAACATTTTTTTGAATAACTGGGAATGTAAGGCAAAATTTGTTTCCTCCATTAAACACAGTTTTCCACACGCTGAAATAGCCGGCTGTATGCCGCATGTAGTGGACAGTGTGGGAGGTGTGTGTGTGACACGGGCGACATGCAGTTCACTTTGCACGTCTTTGTTTCCCCTCTCCAGGGGGGGGGGGGGTGATAGGTGGCCCGTTGCCTAGCAACCGAGTGACGTCAGCCTGCCTTCCCTCTTACGCAACTTCAGGTTCCAGTATCACTCAGCGATAGACACCACACGCATCCTGCTGCATTGTTCGTATTAACTCTAGCTGCACATTTCTTATAATTTTTGTGAGAGAACTGACTACCCACATATTTTATACACTTTATATTCCAGTTTTGTAAGTTAGAAATCAGGAGTGCATAAATTACGCATTTTTTAAATTTCTTGGTTTGTTGATAAATAATAGGGTACGAAAATTATACGAGGCCATAAAATATGTGGGTAAATACAGTAGTATGTCAAGGATAGGCTAGGTTTCACACTGAAGCACTCAGTATTCAGTTACAATCATACAAAACTTAGTGTTGGAAAAACTGTATTTTTATCTTGGTATACAGATTATCCGCGATTTTGGGTTATCCGCGGCAATCGTCCCCTCCATTGTTGCGGATAATCGAGAGTTGACTGTATATATTAACCATAAGTGGGTCAGTGGATTTAGTCTAGTCATAATTTAATACACAGTATGAAGTAGTAAAAGAAAAATTCAATTGTGCTGCAATTTTGAATTCTCCGAAGTTATCGATGATATACTTCGTAAGATTACAACACAAGAACAAGATTTTCATCTTTCACATTTGGTTTCATACTTTATGGCCAGTGAGTTACTAGAGTGCCAACTTCTTTAAATATTATGTGGAAAATCAATCACTAAGAACTCTCAAATAAACTTTTTTTTATCAAAATCAAACTAAAAACAAAATTGTTTATTTTCATGAGTTTTTACACTGTCTAAATCCTAAATAAGAGTATAAAAAGTGAGCTTTTACGTAATTTATAATGGAATTAATTTAATATTTCCTGAATGAATGTAATTTTTTTTTACAAACTTTAAGGAAAAGTTTTTAAATTGCATATTATTCAGTAGTTTCATTAATCAAATAATTTAATACAATATTAAAATGAATAATATTCCTTCACATAGAAATTAACCCTCTAATTCCCACATTAATGAATGGTTTCTGGTGTTGCAAATAGGAAATTGTTTGATCAGCCCTGTACTTAGGATGAGAGAGAACTTGTTTCCTATTATCAGAGATAGTAAGCAGCGCGCTTTGTATTTAGTGATCAGTGATATGAACCAGTGACAACACATAGTAGTGGCAAGTATATATAGCCGGCGGAGATCGCTGAGCTTCGCAGAATACAGTACTACTCAAATATAATATTCATCTTCAACATGTTGCGAATTGTCTACAATTGCCTACATTTTTTAACCAAATTGTTTAAAGCATAAGTAATAAAATATGTAAAAATGTATGCAGAATCTTTATAAGAAAAGTTAATGTTTAAAATTTGTAAAAGAACCGTTTGTTACACAAAGTTTCAAATACAACCCATGTTAAACAAATCTAGAGTCGTAATGTTAAATGTTTTTATTTCTACTGGAATTTTTTTTTTGTATTTTTATGTACTTTTGGCAAACATTTCTTACATTTATTACTTTTGAAAAAAATTATTTAAATTAAAAATCTTGACTTTTTATTTACTGTTGTTGGTGTACAAATTTTCTATAAAAACAAATTATTACCAAATTGCTACACAGCACACAACTGCGAGTAATCCAACATATCTCCTGTGATGGAGAAATATAATGTTGGCCAATAATAGCAGTTTGCACCTTGTTATTGCATACAACTTTGTTATGTTTGGTGTAATTGAAGTGTGATGCCATCGTATTAAGCAGTACATTGTAATCAGCCAAAAAGGCACTCTCATTGCAATGCTCTAGGACTCACCATTTTCGTGTAAAAAGCACACAGAGGTTTTATTTGTAAAAATCCTATGATCTGGTGGGTAGGCAGTGCATCTCACTCGGAGGTAAAATATGCTGGTAAAATAATACGGCTTTGCATGCTGTATAATAATCGCCAAGAAAAAAACATGCAGCAAACATACTACAAATAGTAAAAATGCCTCACTGACGTTTAGTTATGTTTGGTGATACGTTATGAAAAAACCAAGAAACATTGCTTCTGTGCAATTGCCTATCTCTGGCCGTTCTACAGATACTGTAACAGTATGTTTTAGCAGGTAGTTGAAATTTGTGAATGAATTAGTCTTTATTTGATTTGATAATTAAAGAGTAGAGATAATACATTATGGTGTAAGTAGTGTGACACTCTAGTAATGCCTTTAATAAATTTGGTTTGTCAAAATGTGTTCAAGGATGTTGCATGTGTGGTGGTTGGTATGGGCACAGATTACATATTTTGTACTCTATTACGTGACTGTAAGTAAGCAATGCTGAACTAAACTGGAATGTTAAGTGAAAAATTGACAATTTTAATTTATTTAAGTTTTATGTGCCACCTAACAGTATTAATCATTAACTGGATGACATAACATACAATATACAACATGATGCCATCGGGTGAGACATGAGACGAACGATGACACAAATACTTACTGGTAATATGGGCGCCAGCGGTGCTTCCCAATCACCACACTATTTATACTCAGGGATGCTGTGGGTTCTATGTGTCCGTCTTACCTGAGCGTACTTACAAACATGTAGGCTATACTAAACTTTAAATAAAATAACTGAAATAAACTATTGATAAAACATATGTGGCTAGGACACTATCACTACTGAATAAAAAATAGAATTCACTGTAGACTTGTTTTATTGATATTGTTTATACACATCAACGTGCCAATGAAGTGGTTATCTCTGTCATGACTAGCCAATTCTGCTGGGGTGCTCCCCAGCCTGTAATTAATCTAGCGCACGCCTAAATGGATGATCTCACAGAGGTGCGTGAAAGCACAGCCTTCACAAGGGAAGAGGGCCGACAGCTGCTAGGGTGGACTGGCGGCTTATCCCTGAAGACAGGCACAGTGAATTATGAATGAAAACCCTTAATACACATTAACACAAGTGATTACTCTGCATCACTAACGCAAAACTCGTCGTGGCTCGCCCTCCAGCACGTGGTTAGTGTGGTGACAGCCTATACACAGAGCTGGCTAAGACGGGAGTATTTGCGCTGTACACTAATTACACAATTACATAGACCCTTGAATGATACATGGAATAAGTTGGGACACAAGATGAATATTCACAATACACACACATGTGTGAAAACAAGCTTAGGTGGTGCGGATGCTGTTGGATGAAGGTCGTAGCTTACCACGTGGTGCAGGTGAAAGTGCAATATTTCTGCGTGGAAACAGCAAACTAAATTAGATAAAATATTATTCTTGTTGAGCAAGTGATTCTCTTTACAATTAGCTTCATTACAGGCTTGTAACATGCCTGATGGCGGTGAAATCAAACATTACTGTGACCACGTGTTCAAGTACAAAAGTATCTATTTACGTGAAAAATACATTGAACCTTGAATAAAACTGATATAGAACCCTGAAATAAATGATTGCACATACAATGTTATATAAATAAGCTCTTAAAACGCAATGATAGCGTATACAAAGACTTGGCTTCAGTCGGCCACGTGGTTATACGTAATGTTGCCGTAAAATATTCAAACATGAAAATTACCCTCAAATACATACATAAAAATAAAGCTCTTAAAATAGTGTGTACCAATAATGCAGAAGTTACACTGAAATGTCATAAACATAGGCAGATGGCGTCTGATTCATAATGCGCGGGTCCCATGACCTCTCCGACATCTTTCTCCTCCTCCGCGATTAAGTTAAAAATGCCACAAGGGCATAAGAATTAATAAAACGGAAGCATAATGCTGGGGAAAGTGTCTGGCAAAAACTTAGGCAAGCAAAGATTAACTGGTAAACTATATTGACTATGGAAACCTACATCAGTGAACAAAAGTTGTATAGTGCGCACGTGATAGTGTCTTACCTCACCAGCTCTCCTCGACAGACTGTCCAGAGACATGCGTCACACGGACCTACCATGGCCGCCTATGGGGTTCACATAAGCGGAAGCCTACGGGATTCACATAAGCGGAAGTGCTATGCATGCGGAGTGAATTTTTTTATATTGAAAATAAAATTGCACAAATTAAATTAGATATTATTTTACATTTCTATAATTTTTTTATGAATTTCAATATTATTTTACTGTCTCTTTGTGATGGCGTTCATGCCAGAATATTAAGTGTTCTTAATCTCGGTGCCGTGGGCACTTTGAATATTCATAACCAAACAATTAAAATTAGTACAAACAATTTAAAAACAGTTGAAGACATATTAAACACTGTAAAGACAATATAACACATTTTACCTGAAATTAACATTTATAGAAGTTAAAATATTCGGCCTCTGTGCGCATGTGCCAGACACATGACATGTGAGCGCCGTCGTGGGCTCTAGCGCCGCTGGCTGTTAGCCGGCATCAAACTATTGCAAACAACACAGATGACACAGACAACACAAAACAAATGACACAGACAATACAAGGAAACATAATTAAACTAGAACAACTAACATACATGAAGAAAAAAATACTTAATTTAACAGATGTGTAAGGTTAAATTGGCAATTTAATTAAACATTTTAACTAACAAGAGCCTATTGGCTAATATGATGGTCGTAGATATCAATAAAATTTATTTTACTACTCCTAAAGGGATCAGATTTAAAAAAAAAAGATGTTTTAAATTTTAAACACGTCTACTAATGAGGTCTTTTCAAGTTCTCAGTGTACAAAATGTATGAGACATCCTATGAACATAATTTGGAATCTTATGACCTACTAAATTAGAATTGGCAGAACAATGGTAATAATATAGAAATGTTTTTACTAGAAATAATGCATCATTAGTGTTAAGATTTTGTTTTGATTTAGAGACGTTGCATTAACAGTACACCATTTAGTAAATACATACAGTCATTGTTATCTTTAGTATTTTTGTAAATTTTCAAATTATCATCATAAAGAAGAGCTCGTGAATGATCTATAACACTGACAATATCATTGTAAATTAAATAGCAATGGAGAGAGTGCTGCGCCTTGAGGAACTCCAGAAGATGCATGATAAAAAGTAGAAAAAGAGGTGTCAATTTTTACAGTGAATTTTCTATTAGAGAAATAATTATTGAACCAATTTACATATGATTCATCTAAACCTATATCTTGCAATTTGTCTAAAATAATTGAATGTTTACAAGTATCAAATACTTTTTATAAATCAAAATAAATAGCATCTATTTGATTTCTGGTCGTGACATGACCATAAAGATCATTAACAAAATTAAAAATATTGGTGTTTGTAGTTTTACCTTGTTGAAATCCATGCTCGCTATCTGTTATTAAGTGTTTAGTAAAAATGTTTAAATGTCTGTGAATTATTTTTTCGAATATCTTGACGCCATCAGGTGAGACACGAGACGAATGATGACACAAATACTTACCGATAATTTGGGCTCCAGCGGTGCTTCCCAATCACCGCACTATTGAGACTCAGGGATGCTGTGGGGTCTGTGTCTCCATCTCACCCGTGCGTACTTACAAACACATAGGGGATACTAAACTTTTTCTTAACATGACTGAAAATAAACACTTAATAAAATACGTGTTGCTAGGACACTGTCACTACTGGATAAAAGAGTTAAGTTCACTGTAGACTGGTTTTTTAATGTTATTATGCACACACATCAACGCGCCAATGAAATTATGATTATCTCGGTCATGACTAGCCAATTTCGCTTGGGTGCTTCTCAGCTGGCAATTAATTACTCTAGCGCACGCCTAGATAGATCATCTCACCGAGGTGCGTGAAAGCTGAACTTTCACAAGGGAAGAGGGCCAACAGTCGTTAGGGTGGGTTGGCGGTTTTTCCCTGAAGATAGGACACGGTGAATTACAAATGAAACCCTTAATACATATTAACACGAGTGATTACTCGGCATCACTAATGCAAACTCGTCTGCGCTCACCCTCCAGTACCTGGGTAGTGTGGTGACGGGCTATACACATAGCCGACTGGGGCAAGAATAATAGCACTGTACACTAATTACAAATTTACATAAACTCTTGAATGATAAATGAACAAGATGGGATACGAGATGAGTATTCACAATAAACACACACATGTGCGAAAACAAGTTAAGATGGTGCGGATACCGCTGGATGAAGTTGGTAGCAGACCATGTGGTGCAGGTGAAATTGCAATATTTCTGCGTGGAAACTGCAAACTAAATTCAGACAAAAGATTACTCTTACTGAGAAAATCATTCTCTTTACAATTGCAGTGATTACAGGCTTGTAACATGCCTGATGGCAGTAGAATCAGACATTACTGTGACAGTGTGGTCAAGTACAAAAAGCATCACTTTACATGAAAAATACATTGAACCCTAAGTAAAATTGACGTAGAACCCTGAAATAAACATTGCACATACAATGTTACATAAATAAGTTCTCAAACACAATGATGGCTTATACAAAGACTTGGCGCCGGTCGGCCACGTGGTTATACATGATGCCAAAAAATTTATTCAAACACGAAAAATACCCTCAAATACATACATACAAATAAAGCCCTTAAAATGGCATGTAGCAATAATGCAGAAGTTACAATGAAATGCCATAAACATAGGTGGATGGCACGTGATTCAGGTTGCGTGGGTCGCGTGACCTCTTTGACATCTTTCCCCTCCTTCTCCTCGATTAAGTTAAAAATGCCACAAATGCACAAGAAATTAATAAAGCGGAAGCATAATGCTGGGGAAAATGTCTGACAAAAACGTACGCAAGCAAAGGTTAACCGGTAAACCAAATTGACTATAGAAACCTAAATCAGTGAAGAAAAGTTGTAGTGTGTACGTGACAGTGTCTTACCTCGCCAGCTCTCCTTGACAGATGGCCCAGAGAGAAGCGTCACACGGACCTACCATGGCCGCCTACGGTGTTCACATAAGTGGAAGTGCTATGCACACAGAGTAAAATATTTTATTATTGAAAATAAAATGGCACAGATTAAACTAAGTATTGTTTTACATTTTTATAATTTTGTTATGATTTTCAATATTATTTTAGTGTCTTTTTATGATGGCGTTCATGCCGGAATATTAAGTGTTCTTAATCTCGGTGCCGCGGGCATTTTGAATTTTATAACCAAACAATTTAAAAATAGTAACAAACATTTGAACACATTGTAAGATGTATTAAACCCTGCAAATGCAATAGAACATATTTTACAGTGAAAAATAACATTTACATGAAAGTTAAAAATGATTGGCCTCTTTGCGGATGTGCGGGACATGACATGTGCGTGGTGAGTGCCGTAATGGGCTCTAGCTCCACTGGCTGTTAGCCGGCGTCAATCTTAGAAAAACTGCATAATAATGAAATAGGTCTATAATTGTTAACATCATGTATGTTTCCTTTCTTAAAAATAGGAACTACTATTGATTTTTCCTATAAGCTAGGGTAATTACCACAGAAAAGACTATAATTAAAAATGTGTGTTAGAATTGGTATAAAGACATTTACACAGTCTTTAATTATAAAATTGGGAATATCATCTATGCCCATGGTTTTACTGTTTTTGACACTTTTTATTGTCTGCAGAACCATACCATTATAATTGTAGGGGTCACTAGATGTAAATTGTTTTTATAAAAGTTACACTGCTTGTGTTGACTGTACAAACATCTTAGGAAAATGTTTAGCAGAAGTATTTACAGGATCTTCAGGATCTTGAATCATTGTTTTATTAGATAATAGTAACATTTTTTCTCTGTAACCTTCTTTCATTACTTTCACATATTTCCAAAAATTACTAGGATTATTCTTTTAGTTATCATTTCTTTGTCTATTTTAATATTAACTTTCTCAGCTCTACTATAATCCGAAAATTGAGAATAATTATAATCAAATTTGTTCTTTTTGTAAATAAATGTTCTTTCATTTTTAAGATTCTCATAAGTTCTTTTGAGAACCTTACAGGATATTTACTTTAAAAATCCTTGCCATTGGAATGAACTGATTTATTATTAATTGAGACTTGTAAGAAAATCAACATTAAGTCGACATATTACATAGCATATATAGGGCTGCAGTCAAATCCCTTAAATCTTTCAAGTAAAGTTAAATAGTCACCGTTTTTGTAATTCCTAATATACAGTGTGTTATTTACTTTATAACTTCCAAACTCAAAATTTCCTTGACAAATTAATGCAGGATGATAAAAAATTTTCCTCTACAATAGTGTCCACACACTTTTCAACAAATTTATATGAAAATTTGAAAACACCTAGTCAAGTAATGGGACAAAGGTTTAGTTGAAATTGAATTTGTCAAGATTAAGCGAATTCATATTTTATAAAAGAATTTGACCTTTTAGCTTATTGTAGTATTGTGTAATATTCTGAGTATGCAATGCATGCCAATCAATACCAGGTATATTAAAATCACCAACAATGATCCAGCTATTCAGCCAATTTGGATACTAGATAATTTAAATATTCATTAAAATCATTAATGGACAATTGTGGAGGAAGATAAATAAATATTACAGATTAAAATTTTGTTGGCATTACAGCAAAAAATTTCTACCCAGTGAGAATCAATACATTTTTTTTTAAATTCAAATTTTGTATGGAGTGTGGATATTTTAATGAATTTACTGCAATAAGAACTCTACCACCTCATGAGGGGTTTGTAAGTTTGGGATCACAATATTTACGAAATATATTGTATTTGTCAGAAAAATTATGTGAATCAATATTGTTGCTATTATGCCAAGTTTTGGTTAAGCAAATAATAGAATATTCTAAACTATTTATATTTTGTGAGAACAGTAACAATTTGGTTTGCAGACGTATAACATTTTGATAACAAATACAAATATCATCCTTCCTTGGAGCCATTAACTAATAATAATAATAATAGAAGAATCTCCGTTTGCCTAAACATATACTAAGTGGTAACATTATCAACTTCCTCCACCAATTCACTATTTATTATGGTTTGATTTTCATTACGAGCCGTAAGAGACTTCAACGTGCTTGTTGCGCCAAACAACTGCTCATTCTGAAGTCCTCCCGAGAAGGGCTAATTAAGCAGCTGGCAGGCCAGAAAATTGTATTAAAAATACCATCGTGGTCGGGTTCAGGCACTGAAAGTAGAAAGATGAGTATGAATGAAAACTTGTTTTCAATTTTGGGACTTTTTGGTTAGAAACTGTTAGTTCTTTTTATATAAGAGACAATGTCATTTTCTTGAACATCTGATGCGAAACGGGAGACAGAAATAACCTTCATGTGGAGCTTCAAGGTTTTTGGTGCAATTGTAATGTTCACGTTATTTATAACACCCAGGTGCACTTGTTTACGGCCAACAGCTGGCTTGGTAGCTCTTGATGGAACCTTATCTTGAGTATGTATTACGGAACTAGAGGCCGATACTTGTAGATATGAAACAATCTCACTATATTTTTTTTTTTAGGAGGGTGCATAACACGAGCAGCTGAACACAATGTACACATATTATTTTCTTTTAACACTTGTTGACTTTCAACTAAGGCACGAAGCAAAGAATTGTCCTCTTTGAGCTCACATACTTGTTTAGTTAGTTAATAGATTTTAACAGAAATGTCTTCTTGTCCAACCACTTCGCTGTCCACTAACATCACTTTTAGTGCATGATTTTTTGTCCAGAATTAGAATTAGTTTTTTCTGCAGAGTTATTTTACTTGCTACTCATTTTTGGTGAAAAACTGAACATATTTGGCACATTACTGCAATTTATGTACTCATAGTTCTCGTATTCACTTGTTCCAGAAATGCGCTGTGTATGAAAGCGGGTGCCACACATACCTGAACATATTTGGCACATTACGGCAGTTTATGTACTCATAGTTCTCGTATTCACTTGTTCATGAAATGCGCTGTGTATGAAAGCGGGTGCCACAAATACCTGAACATATTTGGTACATTACTGCAGTTCATGTACTCATAGTTCTCGTATTCACTTGTTCATGAAATGCGCTGTGTATGAAAGCGGGTGCCACAAATACCTGAACTTATTAGGTACATTACTGCAGTTAATGTACTCATAGTTCTCGTATTCACTTGTTCCAGAAATGCGCTGTGTATGAAAGCGGGTGCCACACATACCTGAACATATTTGGCACATTACTGCAGTTTATGTACTCATAGTTCTCGTATTCACATGTGTCAGTAATGCGCTGTGTATGAAAGCGGGTGCCACAAATACCTGAACATATTTGGCACATTACGGCAGTTTATGTACTCATAGTTCTCGTATTCACTTGTTCATGAAATGCGCTGTGTATGAAAGCGGGTGCCACAAATACCTGAACATATTTGGTACATTACTGCAGTTCATGTACTCATAGTTCTCGTATTCACTTGGTCCAGAAATGTGCTGTGTATGAAAGCAGGTGCCACAAATACCTGAACATATTTGGTACATTACTGCAGTTCATGTACTCATAGTTCTCGTATTCACTTGTTCCAGAAATGTGCTGTGTATGAAAGCGGGTGCCACAAATACCTGAACATATTTGGTACATTACTGCAGTTCATGTACTCATAGTTCTCGTATTCACTTGTTCATGAAATGCGCTGTGTATGAAAGCGGGTGCCACAAATACCTGAACATATTTGGTACATTACTGCAGTTTATGTACTCATAGTTCTCGTATTCACTTGTTCCAGAAATGCGCTGTGTATGAAAGCGGGTGCCACACATACCTGAACATATTTGGCACATTACGGCAGTTTATGTACTCATAGTTCTCGTATTCACTTGTTCCAGAAATACGCTGTGTATGAAAGCAGGTGCCACACATATATGAACATATTTGGCACATTACTGCAGTTTATGTACTCATAGTTCTCGTATTCACTTGTTCATGAAATGCGCTGTGTATGAAAGCGGGTGCCACACATACCTGAACATATTTGGTACATTACTGCAGTTTATGTACTCATAGTTCTCGTATTCACTTGTTCCAGAAATGCGCTGTGTATGAAAGCGGGTGCCACACATACCTGAACATATTTGGCACATTACTGCAGTTTATGTACTCATAGTTCTCGTATTCACATGTGTCAGTAATGCGCTGTGTATGAAAGCGGGTGCCACAAATACCTGAACATATTTGGTACATTACTGCAGTTCATGTACTCATAGTTCTCGTATTCACTTGTTCATGAAATGCGCTGTGTATGAAAGCGGGTGCCACAAATACCTGAACTTATTAGGTACATTACTGCAGTTAATGTACTCATAGTTCTCGTATTCACTTGTTCCAGAAATGCGCTGTGTATGAAAGCGGGTGCCACACATACCTGAACATATTTGGCACATTACTGCAGTTTATGTACTCATAGTTCTCGTATTCACATGTGTCAGTAAATGGCGTGTGTATGAAAGCGGGTGCCACTAATACCTGAACATATTTGGTACATTACTGCAGTTCATGACTCATAGTTCTCGTATTCACTTGTTCATGAAATGCGCTGTGTATGAAAGCGGGTGCCACTAATACCTGAACTTATTGGTACATTACTGCAGTTAATGTACTCATAGTTCTCGTATTCACTTGTTCCAGAAATGTGCTGTGTATGAAAGCAGGGTGCCACAAATACCTGAACATATTTGGTACATTACTGGCAGTTCATGTACTCATAGTTCTCGTATTCACTTGTTCATGAAATGCGCTGTGTATGAAAGCGGGTGCCACAAATACTGAACATATTTGGTACATTACTGCAGTTTATGTACTCATAGTTCTCGTATTCACTTGTTCCAGAAATGCGCTGTGTATGAAAGCGGGTGCCACACATACCTGAACATATTTGGCACATTACGCAGTTTATGTACTCATAGTTCTCGTATTCACTTGTTCCAGAAATGACGCTGTGTATGAAAGCAGGTGCCACACATATCATGAACATATTTGGCACATTACTGCAGTTTATGTACTCATAGTTCTCGTATTCACTTGTTCATGAAATGCGCTGTGTATGAAAGCGGTGCCACACATACCTGAACATATTTGGTACATTACTGCAGTTTATGTACTCATAGTTCTCGTATTCACTTGTTCAGAAATGCGCTGTGTATGAAAGCGGGTGCCACACATACCTGAACATATTTGGCACATTACGGCAGTTTATGTACTCATAGTTCTCGTATTCACTTGTTCCAGAAATCGCTGTGTATGAAAGCGGTGCCACACATATATGAACATATTTGGCACATTACTGCAGTTTATGTACTCATAGTTCTCGTATTCACATGTGTCAGTAATGCGCTGTGTATGAAAGCGGGTGCTCACAATACCTGAACATATTTGGTACATTACTGCAGTTTATGTACTCATAGTTCTCGTATTCACTTGTTCCAGAAATGCGCTGTGTATGAAAGCGGGTGCCACACATACCTGAACATATTTGGTACATTACTGCAGTTTATTACTCTAGTTCTCGTATTCACTTGTTCCAGAAATCCGCTGTGTATGAAAGCGGTGCACAAATACCTGAACATATTTGGTACATTACTGCAGTTTATGTACTCATAGTTCTCGTATTCACTTGTTCCAGAAATGCGCTGTGTATAAAGCGGTGCCCAACATACCTGAAAATTTAACATACATTTTACTTACCGTAGAATGGCTTTCCACATATTGTGCATAGATCGGAACTAGGTAGCATATAAAAACTCCCAAAATCCAAGAGTTCTGGAGTTTCTGACACTTTTAATCACTAAAAAACGGTGTACTAGCAGGAGCAGAAGTGACACACATCTTCCGCCTATGAGCGCTGATCACTGAATGCCCATAGTGATAAAACAAAAATGGTATAATTTATATCAACATCTTTGTTTTGATGGCTGTTCTCTACTAGACGATTATAGATTCTTAATGTTCACAGTGAATGTGCCTGAAACAAATGTCTGTGAATCCTTAATAATAACACAACATTGAAGTAATATTGTGGATAAAGTAGTGCATAAATCTACATTTCTAAGCTGTGGGGCAGCAAGCAGAGAGTGGCCTGCTCTCATAAGAATAGTATTATAGAAACCAGACAGGAACAAGCACTTTCAAGCTCCAGAATTTAATTGACTAAATCCCGGGTATACATGGGCCACAGACAATATTTGTGCTATGCGCATGTGCCTTGTATGACTGCCAACATAATGTAGATATCCCTGTGCTAGTAAATAATTAATATTGACTGCGATTTTCGCAAAGAACACACTTTAATTAATATATTGAGTTTTCTAATTTCAGATATAATATTAAAAGCCATACATTCAAACTCTTTCAGATGGAATTTTTTTGGCACTGTTTTAGCACAAAGTTTTAAATGTAAATGTGAGTACTTACGAAAATGTGAAAAATTAATTTTTCATTCATCAGAGAAATAGTTATGTGACATCTCAAATAGATGACCTAGATTTAATTTGGTGGGTCAATAAAAAGAGATGTTATAAACAGGAATAAATATAATTGTTTTATTGTAGTGACAATTTCTATCACCAATTTTTAGCCTACTTTTCGAAGGAAAGAAATTCTTGTGAGATCACTTTCCTGTCTGTGTGCGGCTTGTGTGTGTGTGTGTGTCCCAATAAAACTTTTGAACTTCTGAACCAAATTTCACCAAACTCCGTACACATACAGCACTCAGTAAGTACATGTGACCACTTCTGGCATTTTCTTTCAAAATGTCATATATCAGGAACCATTGAACTGATTTAAACCAAATTTTGTATGTTGACAGTGTATCATATAAGTATTGAATTTAAGAGATGGATGTTGTTGGGAGCACACATTAATAAATCAAACTTTTACATATCTTGAAAACTACTCAACCAGGTCTTGTCAAATTTGGCAAGTGAGTAATATTGAACCCACCCGTTCAAATACATAAACACATTTCCAACATAACAGACTTTTATTTTGAAAAATATATTACAATTGATCTTGCATGTTACACTTTGCATAACAACATTCACAGTCTTTTTCATAAAAATCTATGTTAGAGATGCTTACAACCTTGAATATATAAATATAAATATGAGCCCACATAAGAATGCAGATTCCAAAAATAAATTAAAAGTACTACGCCTTCACTCATAACATTGGTTAGATATGACGCCAATAATTAGCGGTAATGTTCCATGGGATAAACACAACAAAGTGGCCAAGTAATTCATTTAAATGACAATGAAATAATATGCAAACAAAGTGAATTGCAAATGGCGACCCCAGGCTGGACATTAACTCTGCATTTCAGAAGCCAAAATATACTCATTACAAATCACGTATTTATTAACGTGAGTGAAAATCCAATGACCGTATTGATTAATAAATAATTTATCAACAATCTTGAGTTCAATATAGTGATAGTGCGTACAGTTTGTTTTCAACCAGAAAGCTTAGTACTAACATGCCCATTAAATTTTGTTAAGGCATCTTCACACTCTCTTCAACTTCGTTTAAAATCAATGACATTTTAAAATACCTGAGATCAACTTTCATTTGTCGTAACTCTACAATCTCGACAAAATGTATTAAAGACTGTAACATTGTAATATGCATTTGTAATGCTAAAAGAATCAACCACCAAGTGTGGTTTTGACGTGAACCCAGCATGTCGGTTTTCACAGTTCAGAGGGACCCGTTATGGGCTACACATTGCTAACCATTTGACATTAAAATTGTGTTTGCTATGCAACATCATTAAATCTATTCATCAGGTACTTACTTTCGGACTTTAATAACGACGTGGCAATCGTATAAGATCCTTTCCAAAGCACATTGCAATACAAATTTAACATGACAAAACAATTTTAAAAGCTTTCTTAAAATATTGGATTAGCAGTGCGGCAACTAGTGCACTGCTGTTATGTTCATAAATGCACACAAGAATAAAATTTAATAACATAGTGGAATTGTATCAGCATATCAATACAATCCACAAGGGCAACGAAAAATGTGTCATCAGTAATATCACACAATGAGTAGCGAGCTGCAAAATTGCCAATAATACTTCACAAAATCTAAGCATTTACTCAACAATAATTTGGATGTTGCTGAGCCAAACAACTCTAGAATAATGAGAAACACTGCTAAGGCTTCTACAAAAGGGAACATTTAAATATATAACACCGCATTCCACCACTCACTAATTGGTCTTCCCTCTGTATCAGCACTGATATAAAAATAGTTATTATGCCATATCTCAGGAAACTTATCAATCAATTTCCACCAAATTCTTCATACAAATGGCACATTGGTGTTGCATGTACACTTACATGTTTTAAGTGGCTCAGACATTTACTTTCAAAATCACGGCTCTATAAATATTTCAGGTTAATAAATCCTACTATTAAAAATATTAGTCTGATTACATCCGAAGTTGCTGCTCTGAATGCTAGGTAGTAAACAGCAAACATATGAAGAATTCGTAGTCAGAGTAGGGGTGGAACTAGTTTGTTGGAGAACTGTAGAACGTAGGGAGCACATTAGGTAGCACACAGGAAGTGGGTTTCTGTAAAGGCTTTGTTTGAACTGTGTGTAAGGCTACAATATTATTGGAACAAAAATCTTTTAAATATGACATTACGTAGCAAAGTACAATTCAGTTATTAGCTACTTCATTGGATTTAGCTACGCATAGCTTTATATTGGAAATGTGTAAAATCCAGCTTTCTTAAAAAAAATTATAAAGATTTGATATTTACATATAAATATGAACACTCTTGTTTTAAAAAGTCCAGGATAGATGTACTCAATGTTACTGAAATTTTCAAAAAACTAAATTTAGCACCTTTGTAATAAATTCTGGTCTCATTCCTTGTACTGATTCCCGAAATAATGATAGTCATTTTTTGTTTCTGTTAAAAATCTATTTAGATTTTTCGAGAAATATTATCAATTTGCTTAGTGTTTGTTTTCTGTTTTGCTATACAGTTAATTGTTTTTCCAAGCTAATTTTACATGTATTTTTTAATGAAATGGAGCTTTTCTTAAGTGTTACAATGAATCATCATTTCATACTATTCACTTATGGAAAACTTCATCTTTCAGTTACTGTATGCAGAAGCCAAATGCTACTGAATACCACGTGTTTGTATTTGTATTTTATTAATAATTTTTCTCATAAATGTTGTCCCAGTTATTTATTTAAATTTATTCACAGGATAAATAGAATAGCAAACAGTAACTCAAAATGTTGCAACTTTTAAAACGTATGCTTACAAATTTACGTTGCAGCTAGACCAAATAAATTATTTACTCCTATAACTCGTCAATTAATTTTAAAATATTGTGTCGGTGCAGAGATCTGGCTGTGGCAGAGTGCTGTATCATGGCTGGTAATAATTTAGGAACATCAAGTTGGTTCAGGCCTTCATATTTCTTTCATATAGTGTTGAATTCTAGATATATTTACAAAACTTACATATTTATGTGTATTGTTTCATGCACTGTTTAAACTATAAGTGTGAAATTTCACGTTAACCATGAAATCCTATTAACATAATCAGGCCATTCTCAGTGATTCGACAACCATCATGTAATTTTTCGTTTCTTTCTCTATATTTCATCCCCCATCTATCTCTTTACAAAAATCTTACTTTTTACATTGCAACATTACTAGAATTGTAAGCAAACACGTTTAACAAATATATGTATACATATATGTGTGTGTGTGTCTATATATATATATATATATATATATATATATATATATATATATATATATATATATATATATATATATATATCTTATATATATATATATATATATATATATATATATATATATATATATATATATATATATATATATCCCCAAAATATGCAACTATTGTACGAACAATTTTTGAGAAATGGCAGGATAAGCTTACAGGTTAGTGGATGTTGAGTGTCATTTTCATATTGCTGGTCCTTCTTCCAGTACTGTGCAGTAGAATATCCTTCCCACCCTCGCCTGGATATAGCTGGCGCTACGTGCAGCCCAGCAGTAGAGGCTCCCTGAATGTATACTGTATAAAACCTCTGTTTGGCACTCACAGAAATAATGAGATTATGTTGTCTTCACCCTTCTGACTTGACCGAGCAACATCAGTAACTGACTTTTCACTTTTTTATAGTAGGCACATCACAGGATACTATCTATCTCATGTATGTAGTTATCAAAATGTATAACCACTTTATACAGTGCCAGTCACCAATGAAAAAGTTAAAAATTATTTGAGTACACTCAGAACTTATGGAGCTGTCCCACAAATAGTTCAACTTGCCGAACTGGTAAATCTCCAAACATTGTAACAGCACCATATATTAAATTATTACAACATTTTCGTATTGTAGAGTATTTTATTGTTATAAAACGTATACAAGAACGAAACAATATTTAACTACTGGGATATAGGTGGTGGATACTGAACATTCTCACTGACTTCTTCATTATAACTTTAGCTGCTGGGATGGAGGTGGTGGTTACTGGACATTCTCACTGACTTCTTCATTATAACTTTAACTGCTGGGTAGGAGGTGGTGGTTACTGAGCATTCTCACTGACTTCTTCATTATAACTTTAACTGCTGGGATGGAGGTGGTGGTTACTGGACATTCTCACTGACTTCTTCATTATAACTTTAGCTGCTGGGTAGGAGGTGGTGGTTACTGAGCATTCTCACTGACTTCTTCATTATAACTTTAACTGCTGGGATGGAGGTGGTGGTTACTGGACATTCTCACTGACTTCTTCATTATAACTTTAGCTGCTGGGTAGGAGGTGGTGGTTACTGGACATTCTCACTGACTTCTTCATTATAACTTTAACTGCTGGGTAGGAGGTGGTGGTTACTGAGCATTCTCACTGACTTCTTCATTATAACTTTAACTACTGGGATGGAGGTGGTGGTTACTGGACATTCTCACTGACTTCTTCATTATAACTTTAACTACTGGGATGGAGGTGTTGGTTACTTAACATTCTCACTGACTTCTTCATTATAACTTTAACTGCTGGGTAGGAGGTGGTGGTTACTGGACATTCTCACTGACTTCTTCATTATAACTTTAACTGCTGGGATGGAGGTGGTGGTTACTGGACATTCTCACTGACTTCTTCATTATAACTTTAACTACTGGGATGGAGGTGGTGGTTACTGGACATTCTCACTGACTTCTTCATTATAACTTTAACTGCTGGGTTGGAGGTGTTGGTTACTTAACATTCTCACTGACTTCTTCATTATAACTTTAACTGCTGGGATGGAGGTGGTGGTTACTGGACATTCTCACTGACTTCTTCATTATAACTTTTACTGCTGGGATGGAGGTGGTGGTTACTGAACATTCTGACTGACTTCTTCATTATAACTTTATCTGCTGGGTAGGAGGTGGTGGTTACTGGACATTCTCACTGACTTCTTCATTATAACTTTAACTGCTGGGATGGAGGTGTTGGTTACTTAACATTCTCACTGACTTCTTCATTATAACTTTAACTGCTGGGATGGAGGTGGTGGTTACTGGACATTCTCACTGACTTCTTCATTATAACTTTAGCTGCTGGGATGGAGGTGGTGGTTACTGGACATTCTCACTGACTTCTTCATTATAACTTTAACTGCTGGGATGGAGGTGGTGGTTACTGGACATTCTCACTGACTTCTTCATTATAACTTTAACTACTGGGATGGAGGTGTTGGTTACTTAACATTCTCACTGACTTCTTCAATATAACTTTAACTGCTGGGTAGGAGGTGGTGGTTACTGGACATTCTCACTGACTTCTTCATTATAACTTTAACTGCTGGGATGGAGGTGGTGGTTACTGGACATTCTCACTGACTTCTTCATTATAACTTTAACTACTGGGATGGAGGTGTTGGTTACTTAACATTCTCACTGACTTCTTCATTATAACTTTAACTGCTGGGTAGGAGGTGGTGGTTACTGGACATTCTCACTGACTTCTTCATTATAACTTTAACTGCTGGGATGGAGGTGGTGGTTACTGGACATTCTCACTGACTTCTTCATTATAACTTTAGCTGCTGGGTTGGAGGTGTTTTTTACTTAACATTCTCACTGACTTCTTCATTATAACTTTAACTGCTGCGATGGAGGTGGTGGTTACTGGACATTCTCACTGACTTCTCCATTATAACTTTAACTGCTGGGATTTAGGTGGTGGTTACTGGACATTCTCACTGACTTCTCCATTATAACTTTAACTACTGGGTAGGAGGTGGTGGTTACTGAACATTCTCACTGACTTCTTCATTATATCTTTAACTACTGGGTAGGAGGTGGTGGTTACTGGACATTCTCACTGACTTCTTCATTATAACTTTAGCTGCTGGGTAGGAGGTGGTGGTTACTGAGCATTCTCACTGACTTCTTCATTATAACTTTAACTACTGGGTAGGAGGTGGTGGTTACTGGACATTCTCACTGACTTCTTCATTATAACTTTAACTACTGGGTAGGAGGTGGTGGTTACTGGACATTCTCACTGACTTCTTCATTATAACTTTAACTACTGGTTAGGAGATGGTGGTTACTGGACATTCTCACTGACTTCTTCATTATAACTTTAACTGCTGGGATGGAGGTGGTGGTTACTGAACATTCTCACTGACTTCTTCATTATAACTTTAACTGCTGGGTAGGAGGTGGTGGGTACTGGGACATTCTCATGACTTCTTCATTATAACTTTAACTGCTGGGATGGAGGTGGTGGTTACTGAACATTCTGACTGACTTCTTCATTATAACTTTAACTGCTGGGTAGGAGGTGGTGGTTACTGAACATTCTCACTGACTTCTTCATTATAACTTTAACTGCTGGGTTGGAGGTGTTGGTTACTGAACATTCTGACTGACTTCTTCATTATAACTTTAACTGCTGGGATGGAGGTGGTGGTTACTGGACATTCTCACTGACTTCTTCATTATAACTTTAACTACTGGGATGGAAGTGGTGGTTACTGAACATTCTCACTGAATTCTTCATTATAACTTTAACTACTGGGATGGAGGTGTGGTTATGGACATTCTCACTGACTTCTTCATTATAACTTTAACTACTGGGAGGAGGTGGTTGGTTACTGAACATTCTCACTGACTTCTTCATTATAACTTTAACTGCTGGGTTAGGAGGGTTGGTTACTTAACATTCTCACTGACTTCTTCATTATAACTTTAACTGCTGGGATGGAGGTGGTGGTTACTGGACATTCTCACTGACTTCTTCATTATAACTTTAACTGCTGGGATGGTGGTGGTGGTTACTGGACATTCTCACTGACTTCTTCATTATAACTTTAACTGCTGGGTAGGAGGTGGTGGTTACTGAACATTCTCACTGACTTCTTCATTATAACTTTAACTACTGGGTAGGAGGTGGTGGTTACTGGACATTCTCACTGACTTCTTCATTATAACTTTAGCTGCTGGGTAGGAGGTGGTGGTTACTGAGCATTCTCACTGACTTCTTCATTATAACCTTAACTACTGGGTAGGAGGTGGTGGTTACTGGACATTCTCACTGACTTCTTCATTATAACTTTAACTACTGGGTAGGAGGTGGTGGTTACTGGACATTCTCACTGACTTCTTCATTATAACTTTAACTGACTGGTTAGGAGATGGTGGTTACTGACATTCTCACTGACTTCTTCATTATAACTTTAACTGCTGGGATGGAGGTGGTGGTTACTGAACATTCTCACTGACTTCTTCATTATAACTTTAACTGCTGGGTAGGAGGTGGTGGGTACTGGACATTCTCACTGACTTCTTCATTATAACTTTAACTGCTGGGATGGAGGTGGTGGTTACTGAACATTCTGACTGACTTCTTCATTATAACTTTAACTGCTGGGTAGGAGGTGTTGGTTACTGAACATTCTCACTGACTTCTTCATTATAACTTTAACTACTGGGTAAGAGGTGGTGGTTACTGAACATTCTCACTGACTTCTTCATTATAACTGTAACTCTGATGTAGGAGTGGTGGTTACTGAACATTCTCACTGACTTCTTCATTATAACTTTAACTGCTGGGAGGAGGTGGTGGTTACTGAACATTCTCACTGACTTCTTCATTATAACTTTAACTGCTGGGTTGGAGGTGGTGGTTACTGAACATTCTCACTGACTTCTTCATTATAACTTTAACTGCTGGGATGGAGGTGGTGGTTACTGACATTCTCACTGACTTCTTCATTATAACTTTAACTGCTGGGATAGGAGGTGGTGGTTACTGAACATTCTCACTGACTTCTTCATTATAACTTTAACTCTGGGTGGAGGTGTGGTTACTGGACATTCTACTGACTTCTTCATTATAACTTTAACTGCTGGGATGGAGGTGGTGGTTACTGAACATTCTCACTGACTTCTTCATTATAACTTTAACTGCTGGGATGGAGGTGGTGGTTACTGAACATTCTCACTGACTTCTTCATTATAACTTTAACTGCTGGGATGGAGGTGGTGGTTACTGGACATTCTCACTGACTTCTTCATTATAACTTTAACTACTGGGATGGAGGTGTGGTTACTGAACATTCTCACTGACTTCTTCATTATAACTTTAACTGCTGGGTGGAGGTGTGGTTACTGAACATTCTCACTGACTTCTTCATTATAACTTTAACTACTGGGTATGGAGGTGGTGGTTACTGGACATTCTCACTGACTTCTTCATTATAACTTTAACTGCTGGGTATGGAGGTGGTGGTTACTGGACATTCTCACTGACTTCTTCATTATAACTTTAACTGCTGGGTAGGAGTGGTGGTTACTGACATTCTCACTGACTTCTTCATTATAACTTTAACTACTGGGTAGGAGGTGGTGGTTACTGGACATTCTCACTGACTTCTTCATTATAACTTTACTGCTGGGTAGGAGGTGTGGTTACTGACATTCTCACTGACTTCTTCATTATAACTTTAACTACTGGGTAGGAGGTGGTGGTTACTGAACATTCTCACTGACTTCTTCATTATAACTTTAACTGCTGGGTAGGAGGTGGTGGTTACTGGACATTCTCACTGACTTCTTCATTATAACTTTAACTACTGGTAGGAGGTGGTGGTTACTGAACATTCTCACTGACTTCTTCATTATAACTTTAACTGCTGGGATGGAGGTGGTGGTTACTGAACATTCTCACTGACTTCTTCATTATAACTTTAACTCTGGGTAGGAGGTGGTGGTTACTGAACATTCTCACTGACTTCTTCATTATAACTTTAACTGCTGGGATGGAGGTGGTGGTTACTGAACATTCTACTGACTTCTTCATTATAACTTTAACTGCTGGGTAGGAGGTGTGGTTACTGAACATTCTCACTGACTTCTTCATTATAACTTTAACTACTGGGTATGGAGGTGGTGGTTACTGAACATTCTCACTGACTTCTTCATTATAACTTTAACTGCTGGTAGGAGGTGTGGTACTGAACATTCTCACTGACTTCTTCATTATAACTTTAACTGCTGGGATGGAGGTGGTGGTTACTGAACATTCTACTGACTTCTTCATTATAACTTTAACTGCTGGTTAGGAGGTGGTGGTTACTGGACATTCTCACTGACTTCTTCATTATAACTTTAACTGCTGGGTAGGAGGTGGTGGTTACTGAACATTCTCACTGACTTCTTCATTATAACTTTAACTACTGGGTAGGAGGTGGTGGTTACTGGACATTCTCACTGACTTCTTCATTATAACTTTAACTGCTGGGTAGGAGTGGTGGTTACTGACATTCTCACTGACTTCTTCATTATAACTTTAACTGCTGGGATGGAGGTGGTGGTTACTGAACATTCTGACTGACTACTTCATTATAACTTTAACTGCTGGGAGGAGGTGGTGGTTACTGGACATTCTCACTGACTTCTTCATTATAACTTTAACTGCTGGGATGGAGGTGGTGGTTACTGAACATTCTCACTGACTTCTTCATTATAACTTTAACTGCTGGGATGGAGGTGTTGGTTACTGAACATTCTCACTGACTTCTTCATTATAACTTTAACTGCTGGGTTGGAGGTGTTGGTTACTTAACATTCTCACTGACTTCTTCATTATAACTTTAACTGCTGGGATGGAGGTGGTGGTTACTGGACATTCTCACTGACTTCTTCATTATAACTTTAACTGCTGGGATGGAGGTGGTGGTTACTGGACATTCTCACTGACTTCTTCATTATAACTTTAACTGCTGGGTAGGAGGTGGTGGTTACTGAACATTCTCACTGACTTCTTCATTATATCTTTAACTACTGGGTAGGAGGTGGTGGTTACTGGACATTCTCACTGACTTCTTCATTATAACTTTAGCTGCTGGGTAGGAGGTGGTGGTTACTGAGCATTCTCACTGACTTCTTCATTATAACCTTAACTACTGGGTAGGAGGTGGTGGTTACTGGACATTCTCACTGACTTCTTCATTATAACTTTAACTACTGGGTAGGAGGTGGTGGTTACTGGACATTCTCACTGACTTCTTCATTATAACTTTAACTACTGGTTAGGAGATGGTAGTTACTGGACATTCTCACTGACTTCTTCATTATAACTTTAACTGCTGGGATGGAGGTGGTGGTTACTGAACATTCTCACTGACTTCTTCATTATAACTTTAACTGCTGGGTAGGAGGTGGTGGGTACTGGACATTCTCACTGACTTCTTCATTATAACTTTAACTGCTGGGATGGAGGTGGTGGTTACTGAACATTCTGACTGACTTCTTCATTATAACTTTAACTGCTGGGTAGGAGGTGTTGGTTACTGAACATTCTCACTGACTTCTTCATTATAACTTTAACTACTGGGTAAGAGGTGGTGGTTACTGAACATTCTCACTGACTTCTTCATTATAACTGTAACTGCTGGTTAGGAGGTGGTGGGTACTGGACATTCTCACTGACTTCTTCATTATAACTTTAACTGCTGGGATGGAGGTGGTGGTTACTGAACATTCTGACTGACTTCTTCATTATAACTTTAACAGCTGGGATTTAGGTGGTGGTTACTGGACATTCTCACTGACTTCTTCATTATAACTTTAACTGCTGGGTAGGAGGTGGTGGTTACTGAACATTCTCACTGACTTCTTCATTATAACTTTAACTACTGGGTAGGAGGTGGTGGTTACTGGACATTCTCACTGACTTCTTCATTATAACTTTAGCTGCTGGGTAGGAGGCGGTGGTTACTGAGCATTCTCACTGACTTCTTCATTATAACTTTAACTGCTGGGATGGAGGTGGTGGTTACTGAACATTCTGACTGACTACTTCATTATAACTTTAACTGCTGGGATGGAGGTGGTGGTTACTGGACATTCTCACTGACTTCTTCATTATAACTTTAACTGCTGGGTAGGAGGTGGTGGTTACTGAACATTCTCACTGACTTCTTCATTATAACTTTATCTACTGGGATGGAGGTGGTGGTTACTGAACATTCTGACTGACTTCTTCATTATAACTTTAACTGCTGGGATGGAGGTGGTGGTTACTGGACATTCTCACTGACTTCTTCATTATAACTTTAACTACTGGGATGGAGGTGTTGGTTACTTAACATTCTCACTGACTTCTTCATTATATCTTTAACTGCTGGGATGGAGGTGGTGGTTACTGAACATTCTCACTGACTTCTTCATTATAACTTTAACTGCTGGGATGGAGGTGGTGGTTACTGGACATTCTACTGACTTCTTCATTATAACTTTAACTGCTGGGATGGAGGTGGTGGTTACTGGACATTCTCACTGACTTCTTTATTATAACTTTAACTGCTGGGATGGAGGTGGTGGTTACTGGACGTTCTCACTGACTTCTTCATTATAACTTTAACTGCTGGGTAGGAGGTGGTGGTTACTGAACATTCTCACTGACTTCTTCATTATAACTTTAACTGCTGGGTAGGAGGTGGTGGTTACTGGACATTCTCACTGACTTCTTCATTATAACTTTAACTGCTGGGATGGAGGTGGTGGTTACTGGACATTCTCACTGTCTTCTTCATTATAACTTTAACTGCTGGGATGGAGGGGTTGGTTACTGGATATTCTCACTGACTTCTTCATTATAACTTTAACTGCTGGGATGGAGGTGGTGGTTACTGGACATTCTCACTGACTTCTTCATTATAACTTTAACTGCTGGGATGGAGGTGGTGTTTACTGGACATTCTCACTGTCTTCTTCATTATAACTTTAACTGCTGGGATGGAGGTGGTGGTTACTGGACATTCTCACTGACTTCTTCATTATAACTTTAACTGCTGGGATGGAGGTGGTGGTTACTGAACATTCTGACTGACTTCTTCATTATAACTTTAACTGCTGGGATGGAGTTGGTGGTTACTGGACATTCTCACTGACTTCTCCATTATCACTTTAACTGCTGGGATGGAGGTGGTGGTTACTGAACATTCTGACTGACTTCTTCATTATAACTTTAACTACTGGGATGGAGGTGTTGGTTACTGAACATTCTCACTGACTTCTTCATTATAACTTTAACTACTGGGATGGAGGTGTTGGTTACTGAACATTCTCACTGACTTCTTCATTATAACTTTAACTACTGGGATGGAGGTGGTGGTTACTGAACATTCTCACTGACTTCTTCATTATAACTTTCACTTTTCTTCTTTTGATAAATTTTTTTTTTTTACAAGAGTTTTTTAAATTTTCTTCAGGTGGTAGTAAACACTTTTCTTTTTCCCTGTTATCATGCAGTGCTAATACACAATACACATTGCATCAACTGCACAATAAATTTCCTGTCACTTTTTTTTTCACACGACAAATGTGGCATCAATACCAGTTTTGTATGTGGTACTGCGTGCATGCTGCCGGCCAATTGGATAGTGGCGCATCCTGTTGACTGTCTAGAGAACCATATTATAATGTTGCGGTGTACGGAATGTAGTTTATTTATCAATCCATTAATAATCTATCGGCGCTACGTAAACCCTGATGAGCTGTACGAAACGTTTAAAAGTTCCTTCATAAGACGTCATAATAATTATTGTCATTTTGTGTATATTTTAATTGAAATCAGCCAAAATAGTGTTCTGGTATTGTGTTATCATGAATTAGTTAATTTTTTCAGACATTATTGATTTTTTTTTGCAAATCATGCCCAGTAATTCACTTTAGTAACTGTAACAAGAACATAATTATGCAATGGGGATTTCAATATAATGTTATGTTTTGTTGTGCTAAATCAAATGTACTACTATAAATAAATTAATGTTCCAAAATTTGCCATGTTTTTAAAAATTCAAGAAATATATCATATCTTAAATTTCTTATGTGTATGTAAGAACTGTTATTTGATGTGTTTGTGTAAATAACTTTATTAATGCATACCGTATAGACGAAGAATATGCTCTCAAAATTATCTCAAACTTGTATGTTTTGTGAATCGCCCGCCTTGAACATCTGCACCTAGCACTCTATCATCAGGGGTTGGCTTGTCAAAATGAGGGTCTGTTAGTGGAAAGGCAGCCAGTTATGTGTGAACAGAGGGAGTCACCGTTGTCCATCGCAAGTTACTTACTGGTGATATTAGGCACCACAAAGAGGGTGTCTGAGTTGAAGTACATCGAGGTTCCAATAATTACTGTATTTTGCAGTTAATTGCTCCTTTCAACTTAACAGCACCCCGAGAGGACAGGTAAAAAAACACTTTCCCCAATCTTATACACTGGTAATGAAAGTAGTTTTGCAGAAGTTTCGGAAATGAAAGATGCCTCTGCCGCAGTATCAAGGAGGTGCGAGGTCGAGTGTCATAACTATTGTCTTTGACGATGGCTGTAGACAACAGAATTGAGGTGCAAACATGAGCAGACACACCTACAAGTTGCACAGTTTGAGTATGTATGTTGGAAAAACTCTCTGCTTGGTACTCAGATACCTCATTTGGTGGGGCATTAATGTGGAGCAGAGTGTAATGCTAAACAAGTACAAGATTCTACTGTATGAGCTGTCTCTAGGCAGTTCAAACATAATTTCTTATTACAAAAAATTTTCTGCCTATCAATTGTTGAAGCATTAGTAAACTCATGGCACTTCTTTCTGGTTGATTTAGGTTCTGAGTTGGAAACTTACACCATCTTGGATTACTGAGTTTCTTTATTGGGCTTAACTAGATGTAGATTTTGACATTCACAATTGTGATACAGATGTCTGTCATTGATAAACAAGACTCAGCACAAAAAATACTTAAATAAGACAAGTAACCTGTGGACAAGAAAAGAAATAACAACACTGGAAAATTCAAATAGGTAATAGAGACAAATAAAACAGAACAGCAACTAGTCACGAAAAAAATATACATCTATACACAACCAACAGATGACAAATAGAAAACAACACAGGCTAAAAACATGATGACAACACTGAAAAAAAAAAGGGACAAAATAAGACAACAAAACAAAGAAATGCACTCAAACACAGGAGTTTTACTAGACATGATTGAATGCAAGCCAGTTATGCTGTGGTTAAGAATATGTATGTACACAGCCAGAAAATTCCATGAAGGAATAGAGTGAAATAAAACAGCAGAGCAAGCTATATGCGAAAAAAAGTATGCAACCAACGGATAGCACACTGAAGATGACTCAGGCTGGTTATCCGCTTATGTGAATAAGTCAATGCTAGCATACAAAGACAACAAAGAAACTTGCATAAACATAGTAGTTTTCCCATACACAGCAAAATGTGACATTTTGGGAACTGCTGTCTGTTCTCACAAGAACACAAGTGAAACTGATAAGGAGACTGAAAAAACATGGGTTTATGTAGATTTTCTATTTTTGCATGTTCAGTCTTGTTTTACCGTGACAGACGCCTGCGCCTCAATGGCGAGTCTCCAAAAATCTCCATCTAGTATTCACTTCCATTGCACTATTCACTCAAAGATCATATTATGTATTTGTTTCAACAAGTATTTTTGTGAGGAATTTGAATGCTATTACTGTTACTAACACCACCAATCTTTACTCCAACATCCATGGCACAACATCCATGTTGGTTCCTCTTCCTTGGAAGAAATCAACCAGCTCTATAACCTTATGTTATCTTTCAAAACTTGCTTTACATGTGTTTTCCAATTTGGTGTGCAGTTCTACATCCAATTTCTGCATAAAAGCTGTTATTGAAACTGGTTTTTCTTTGATTATGTTGTATTCTAATGCCTCCAATGCCCGAGCATTCTCATTAAAAGTATTAACAAAATGTTGTGATTGTTTGGTGATTTAAAGAGTTGACAGGATGAAGATCAAGGATCCTGTTTGCATAAAGTGTAGTGAGATCTCTTACATTCTGGTAATGGGATCCTATTAATTCCCAGGCTACAGGATAATTTTCAGCAGTATCAGGGAAATTTTTTACGAGATACACCGCCTCTCCTTTGGGACATCCCAACAAGTCCTGGTATTTTTCCACATCTGCTAAGGATTGATGTTTGGGAACTGTGGCCTAGTACATCTGCGAGAACATAGGCTGTTACTCCCAGTGACCTTCAAATGAGGACGAAGTAATTATTGGAAGCTTTACACTAGAAGATGTGGTGATAAGAGCAGCAGGTTGAGGTGCGTGACCAACATGCATGGAGAGAAATGAGTTTAAAGCACATTGAAAGTCAGATACGTAGGTAATGAAATTTTCATGTTTTGCAGTGAAACTTTTTTATCACATTCATCGGGGAGCGGATTGAACTAAAGGAACTTATTACACAGAGATGTGACCATCCCACTTCACTCATTCAACTCATGAACAATTTCAACACGGAGATCTGTAGCCCTCAATATTGTTTGTACTCTTTCATTGATGTGTTTTAATTTTGCGTCGTGCAGCTTAGTTTTCAATAAAAGCGTTTTGAAACCCATTTTGAGAGAGAGAGAGGAAGACATGTTACACATCAAATAGAAAATCAGTTTGTGCTAGACAATAAACAAATAACCGCAACCTAAATGATAAATAATTCTGAAAATAGTTTATGTGCTCTTATTTTCCCCGGGAGAAACAATTTCCTCAAAACTAATGCTGTCATATGAAGGTAGGGAAAAAAATTCAACCACAACGAAGGTGATTACTCACGCACGTGGCCACTATAACACTAAGTGTAAGTTCATAATAACCGACCCTGTACACAAAAATGACAGTTAAATTGGTTGAAACACTAAACAATGTGTGGAATTGGTTGCACAGTACGTGCCAAACGATAACAAAACACGTTGATTAATTATTCTGAGTTCATGAGGCACTACAATAATAATTGACGAGCTCAGACATGCTAAAATTTACGACGTCGCCATCTTCAAGTCCACTAATTCTTCTTTGTGGAGATGGGGACTACTCGCGGATCCCTCCGCAGAATGGTGAATATAGGTGCAAGCACAATGAAAGTATTTTCACGTCTTAGAATACACAACAGTTTTGGAAGCTGAAACTTATTCTCGTCTTCAGGCACATAGTCTGAGAGACTTGTTTTGTGATGTCTGCAATAAACAAGGGTATTATAGCTCAACTAGTGGCAGAGAAGCGGTTTCACTGCTTCACTGCATATGGAAAGGTGGTATTATTGAAGATAAAATCCTTTGCTTTAGAAGATATATAGGTATTTGCTTGTGTTCTACATGATTTTCTTTGCCTGTTATATTGTAAGTTGTTTTTGTTATACTCATGACCGGATATACTTCTGAGTGGATATGTATTGAAATTAAATTTTTCCAACAAACAGTTATTTAACTTGTCATTAAAATTATTTCTAGGGTCGTGTTGCTACTCATCCAGTTCCTCCATATGCCCTCGCGTGGCCACTGGGTCATATATTTGCTGCAGGATGCGACAGACGTGTGTCAGTGTACGGCAAAGATGGGCGGGTGACATGCCAGTTTGACTATGGGAAGGATGTGTCTGAGAAGGAGTTCACTGTGGCATGTTGCAGTCCCAGTGGACAAGCTGTTGCTTTCGGCAGCTATGAGAGGCAAGTGCACTTGATACAGCGAGCTACTCTACTAGTTTAAACATTTAGGTGATTTCAACTACATATATGCAGAGTGAAGTAAGGCAAGTAATCGGAACTTGCGTCTCAATTTATTTTCCACTTGGCAATGATTTATTTATTAGAAAAAATAACTTATTTGTCTTACCAAGTGTTAAATAATTGCAAATGAAAACAATCATCCTTTTATTGAAAATTTCCATTCAAGTTGTATAAATATTGTTTGATATACTGTATTCTCAGGCTTGTATTATTTTCTTTACAAGTTTCCACTATGTGCAATGCCAAATTTTGAGTTAAAAATAAATGTTTGGTTTTTATCAGTAGCAGTGATAATATAACTTGTGTTGTAGCGCTTCAAATAAATAGCTCAGTAGTATATTAGTTGCAGAAGCATTAGGGTTTTACTGTGCAGTTATGTCCTGGATAATATAACTTGTGTTGTAGCGCTTCAAATAAATAGCTCAGTAGTATATTAGTTGCAGAAGCATTAGGGTTTTACTGTGCAGTTATGTCCTGGATAATATAACTTGTGTTGTAGCGCTTCAAATAAATAGCTCAGTAGTATATTAGTTGCAGAAGCATTAGGGATTTTCTGTGCAGTTATGTCCTGGATAAACTGAGATGATCTAAAACAAAGTCCGGTTTTTGGCATAAATACTGCTTATCTGCTACACTAACGTAAATTTCATCACAAATGATCAAGCTGAAAAAAGGAAGATAGCAATTTATTGGTTTTAACTTGCTCAATGCCAGTAAACCTTCAATACTGTTCATTGTAATCTGCCCAAGTCCTTCATCTTCCGTTAGTTGATAGCGGATCTTGGTATATGTACTTGACTGGTAGATGCAGCATCTGTGTGTGTATGTTAATCAAACTGTAAGTTGTTCAAGGTTATTGAAGCACTTTTGAAATCAACCTTTGAAAAATATCACTGCAGAGCTAACTGCATGTATTTGAATGACAAGTGCTCAGTAAAGTTGGTAATGATGTAGAGCAATTAGCCTTAATGTTGAATTAGAAGCGTGAGGTAAACATTGGTCAATAAGAAAGTGATTTCTTTTGTTTTCTGTTTTTTAAATTCATATGAGAATAAAAATTATTATATTTGTAAAATACAGTTGAACGTCTATTACTGTGGAAACTCTTTTATGTATTGAACCCGGATGGATTGAAATCCCGCATCCGTGGAACATATTCTGTGGTCTCATTTTTGATTTATCTGCACTTCAAGACCACATTCATTATAAGTCCACATGTGTTCAAATTTACTGTCAATTTCCTTACAAACGATAGATAGTGAATCCACTGTATCTGTACAAATAGCGACCAAAGGTAATTCGGATAATTGGAATTGAAAATGAGTACAAAATAATTTTCACACAACGTAAAATTAATTACACATGCATAGAACATAGTAAGCGTACCCAAAACAGAAACTGTATATAAAATAAAATAAAAATTAAAATGATTTAACAAGTGACTACGCCCTCCCGAACATGTTTACTGTGAACATGTGAAAGAGTACATCACCAGAGGCAACACAAGGGCTTGTCTCTCCTCATGGGTAAGGGAAACGCTTTGACGAAAGAGACTGTAGTATTTTTTCTAGTCTTTTTATTTTTAAAACTATTCCTGATAACTGGTTGTACATATAACCAACGTTCAGAAAATTTTCTTTCTACCTTATTTACTTTCGTAATAATTTCAGAGTTTCACTTGACTAACTCAGAAATAAAATACCAGGCCCATGGCAATGTTAATTTTACATATGATGGAAGCGTACTGTGTCTTATATAATGCTTTCGAGAATGCTCAGTTCACTTCTAGATTGTCTTCTATGAAAGTGGTTTCAGCCATAACTAACTGTCTTCAATAAGTTAGTTATGGCTGAACCATGCTACTTTCCACGTATATTCTGGTACTTGTGCGTGTCTTATTTATGTTATAATTTACAGTTTCCTCTTTAAATCAAAGATTTACTGGCCTGTTTGCAGTTCAAAGCCACTTTTATGCTAACAATTTCCTGCTGTACTGTAATAGTGTACCAAGTTAACAGAATATGTGCACTGGAAATATGTTTACGTCACTGATTTGAGATTACAGTTTAGTGAAGTACCACCATTCAGCTCAACAAGTTGTTACATTAATTTACAAATTTTGGATGATTGATTGTTATACTCGTACCTGGTAAAGCCATATAAATTAATAAATACTGTACACACGTCTTTGCCTCATTGTACTCACTAAAAATATACGGAAAACATTCTACTTTCAAGTCTATAAAAACCATATTTTGCATGCTCTTACATTCTATTCATAGTCTACTCTGATAGTCTTTATAACAATCTCTATATTCTTCTGATTTGTTCTCATAATTATCATACATGGGAAAGTAAACCAAATAATCTAACTGATTAAAGTTAAATTCAGAAAAAATTAAATGATAAAAGTTAAAAATTACAATCAGTGCAAATTAATTGAATAAAGTTTAAGTTAAAACAAAATGAACTAATTATAGATAAAAGTTAAAGAAGAACAGAAATTTGTACAGTTAAAATTAAGCTTAAAAAGTTTTCCGTCAATGTTTATTATATATTGATGCATGCCAACATGCTGCGCATCATGCTTGCACACTCTACTGGCGACTTTGCCCCATCATGAGCCGATGAGAGCTCTGGGCAAGTTATAAACAGTGGCAGAAGTACTTTCACGTTCCGACCAAAAGGACTCCACGCGTTGGACAGCCTTGGACGTAAAGAAGATTAACACGATTAATTATGAAATGTACGGCTTGCCCAGAATCCAGTATGCAATCGCCACCCTTGTGAATAAATAAAATATTTTTGATGAACCACTACCTTGAATTTGGCTGTGGAAGAAGTTCGTGCAGCAACAAGAGATGGCAGCACCTCTGCTGCCCCGTGATGTCATATCCCACCAGCCTCGGGATGAGGTGTTTAAATTTGTCATCGCCTCCACGCAGGGAGATAAGAAATGAGCAGCGCTTCCGACCCTCTTAAACCTATGTACACTGGAAGGCTACTCTACCCCGCACCTCCGGAAGATCGCTGACCACGAGATTTTTTGCTATATAAGGAAGTCCGAGAGCAACCCCAGGCAGAGACGTCAGGCTCACCGACTGCGTAGGTCAGTGAGCGCTCCCGGGTCTACGGATACCTCTCTCTCCTCTCCTCAGCCTGCGACATTGCTCAACCTCTCAAGAAGCCTGCAACATGGCTCCAACCATTTCTGCAGACTGAGAAGACTGCGCTATCCCTGCAGGTTGAAGAAGGCTCGTCCATAACAGCACCACCCGACCGCAAGGACAGCTCGACTCCAGAGGTAACAAAACGTCTTATACCCTGCAACCCTTTTACCCTAGTCAGATTCCTTGACTCATCGCGACATAATTACCCCTCTGGACAAACCCCCCCCTTAATTGAGAAGACGTTGTAAAGAGCGTAGATTACGTAAATTTAATTTTTATATCTCTCTTTATAATTACCAGGTTCACCTTGGCCTGTTTCATCGCGTAACACATTTTATTAATCTTTTAGTTAATTTATAATCTAACCGGTATTTCCCACTTTCTCTAAAAGGAGACTAAAATTACAGTTGCATGGAAACTGATATTACATTAAAATATACAATTTCAAACAAGTAAAAGAGATGATTATATTATGTAACATACAAAGTCAATGTATGAAAGAAAACTATAGAAAAAAGGAAATTCATTGCTCAAACATTCATATCTCACCATATACATGTGCATACAATTATTACAAAATTAAGTTTCATGTGTATATATATTCCAAACACTGAGACATGTGAACATACATTAAGGTAATAAGAATTCTCTCATTTAATTTATATATCTATATAAAAGTAAGACGTTCAGTCAAAACCAAACATTGTCTTAATAAGCTAAGAAAGTTTCAAAATAAAGAAGAGGAAACTTACAGCTTGTTCTTTACTTTTTTTTTAAAATCAAAATAGAAATTAGCAGGTTATTAAAGTGTCACAACGGGACAACTTAATTAATAACTCTTTTTTTTAGATGTTTTTTTAATGTTTTGAGGTTGGCTTTATTTTTATATATTGCAAAAAACCAGACCTCCAAGATATTAAATACCATGTAATGCTTATGAGGTATTTAATATCTTGGAGGTTGTGTTTTCTAACAAATCATTCATCTGAGGTTTTCTTATCAAAAGGACATTTTTTTACGTCTCGCAATGGGAATTCGTAGGCAGTGATCATAATGTATGTACAATGTATGAAAACCCTTTTTTCACTATTTGAAGGGGTGGAAACTCCCATTTTACTATGTAGGGTAAGCAATAGGTCAACATGGGTACTTGAATGTTGCAGTGACTGAATTGTTTGGCATGCCTATAATGCGTCATGTGAATAATAAGTGTTGACACCGTTTGATTGCATTTGTTAAGACTACTTGGTTGCTTACTCATTTGGCAATGTGCAGGTGTAAATTATTCTGAGTCAGACATGAGCAGAATGGTTGCCTTTGAGAATCCTGTAGCTGGATGTAACTAACTTTGAACTATAATTTTTCATATGCGTGATAGTAAATGTAAGTGTAATATTAGCTGTTTGTATGTTGAAGGGTGCGTGTGTTCAGCTGGAGTCCGCGAAAGTCAGAATGGGAGGAGAACCAGGCAGTTGAGATCCGCCATCTCTACAGCATCACTGCTCTTAGCTGGAAAAAGGATGGCTCCTGTGTGGCATGCGGTTCTTTGTGTGGGGCTGTTGAATTGTTTGAGTCTGTTTTGAGGTGGGTAATTAAGGAATTATATAAATCATTTAGCTACACATTTATAACACATCATTTTTGAAGATGGTGTATTGAAATTTAATTTGCATGAAAGTTGTAACTAGGCATTAATACAATTTTAATTTCCACACATTTTAAAATTAAAATTTGCACTCATTTATAATAATATATAAAGAAAACTGGATTTTATGTGACTGGTACAGGTAATTTAAATTTAAATTTTAGAGTAAAGGATAAAAGCAGAGCTTGATGGGATGAATGTTGCCTCAAATATAACCCTCTTCCTAGAACATTATGGCTCTGGCTTTGAAGATGGTAAAAGATCAGCGCCAGTGATAACTGTTTAGTGAATTAGTATGGGTGTATTTGATAATGGTTTAATAGATTGTGTTCAGGGAGATTTGCAATTATTTTGGACATTGTCTACAATTATTGAGAACATTCCTGTGCCCCAAAGGTGCAGGATTGAAAGTTCTCGTATAATAAAGGGCTTGGCTGAACATTGTGTGATGCAAGTCATTCACAGGCCACCATCCATGGTTACCTCAAACTTTTCTGAAGCTGTGCTAAAGTTCTACTTTCAGGGTATTCTTCCACCTCATGCAATTAGAGCTTAACTTAGTCTAGAAAATTACACCAAAGGGCCACTACACTACTTTCTCTACACTTTCTCTGTTTTAATTTATTGTGACGCGTGTTGCCCTATTAAGCTCTAATGCTCCACTTTGGGTGCTGTGACAAACATTGACGCACAGCGCCTATAAATAAGTGACATGAAAACACTGGTTACGTGACGGCCGAGGTAAGAAGTAGTTGTCAATGTCAGTACTAAGGTTTCGGTTTGTAATGCCAGTATCACGAGAAACATAAGAATGATTCACTTAGTATTTATGTGGTTCTCAGCCAGTATATACTATATAGTACCTGTCGTGTGGCCTGTCAAAGTGTTACAAAATCAGGAGTCACTATCATGGTCTGGCGAACGGGCTGGCCCTTAACAGCTGGTTTATCTTGCTGGATGAGTATCTGTTAAAGCTACTGCCCCGGATATGGGAGGACACTGAATTCAGTGTACGCACTGCCAGAGATGGCATCATTATACCTGTCTAGGCTGGGCAAATGAACCCAGTTCCACGTGCGGCCTTAAATTCCGCTGTATGGAATGTCGAACCAGGCAAACTGCATTTTGTAATTGGGTCACGTACTCGGGACACAGAATCCACACCATCGGGTGTATCATATGCAGCGAAACGTATTATCACATCTGCATAGGGTGGCCCGACAAACTAGTTAACTGACCTGGGCTAGCATATCAATGTGAGATCTACAAAGCTGAGTGTGAACAAGAGTTCAGACTACATGCAATACCCGAGAAACTTGGACGACGCCGTCCTACCATCCCCAAGCCAACCGAACTGAACGATGCAACCAAGAACTCAAGAAGTGCATGCACCTTCAGTTTGAAGATGATCAGCACCACTGGGATTGCCATCTGCCTCAAATTCTGTTTGCTCTGCGCAGACGCACCATCAAAGCTATCGACTCCAGCTTCAGCCAGTTACTGTTAGGGCAAATTCTTTGACAACCGGACAAATGGCAATGGGAACGCAGGCCCACAGAACGTCTACAGCCCGAAGTCATATGCCACGCTGCCTTGAAGAGCATTGAGAGAGCTGTTTAGCAACAAGAGGCGTACATCACCTGGAAATACTCTCAGCCAAATACTTGACTCCGCACCTTTGTAATGGGAGATACTGTCTTACTCCGCAGCCACCCCCTATGTCGAGGCAACACCCAATTTAGTACCGAGCTGGCTGGAAAATGGGAAAAGACTTATAAGGTGATCAATTGGATGCCAAGATAATGTTTACTCGACAGAGGACTGCCGACCGCCGAGATAAGAGTAGTTTGGAAGGCCACTAGGTGTCAGATGCGCCCTTATCTCGACTCAACCCCAGAATCTGCTCAGCCCCACCCCAGACGACGTAACAGAAGATGCCGAACCCCTCTCCCTCCACAAAACACGAACATCGCCACCTGCAAGGATAGACATGGTAGAACCACCAGCTATAGTCAGCACCTGTTCAGTGCCAATTTAGACAAGTTTCCCGAAGCCAAGAGGCAAACCATCGGAACGGACAATACTGTCCACCTCAGCTACCTTCTGTCTGAAGTTCACCCAGAATGTGTGTCGGAGCCTGCCTTGAAGAATCTGTTTCCGGTACCTGTGCCAGCAAAAGTGGTGAGTGATCTCAGTGTCACACCCCTTACGACATCAGAGAAAGTGGTTCAGCCAAGGAGCCATCGCACGACAGGTGTAATCCCGCAGAGAGTTCAGCTGTCCAGAGCTTGCTGAGCCAAGGTTCAACGTGGCATGTACAAGGAGATGCCATGGCAGCTATCCAGCTGATTACGCAGTCTGAAACAACCTGATGCAGCGCCTAGAAGGCGGGCGCGACCGATCAAGCAGGGCATGTTATTGTCACAGCGAGTTCCTGAGCCTCAATCTAGACGTCACCAGCCCTAAATGCTCCATAATTAAACCTGCAATGTTTTGTACAGGTCAATCAATCCCTTCAAGATGCGCAATCCTCAAATCATTTATTAAAGTTCAGTTTTTCCTATCAAGATGATGTGGGAGTAGATGTGTCTCTTTGTAGCTTTGCCACACCTACAATCCTTGTTTGTGCAACTCACATCAAGAGCAGCTTGTAAATAACCTGTAAAAGTTGTAAATAACTACATGACCCAGGAAGCCTCGCCACCACTATGCAGCAGCTATTCAAAGGAAGGAAGACATCACGTGTGTAAAATCAGTGCAACGCCAGTGTTGTGTACACCATGAAAGAAGGATACAAAGATGCCACAAGTTGGTTTGTCAGAGTGTAAAAATGTTGAGACTCTAAAGCACTGCATATCATAGTTTGTATTTAATTTAATCAAGCATGTGGTAATTCACTTTTGTAATGTATAATGACAAATATTTTTTAATTTGCTGTCAACGCAGCCCATCATTAATATATAAGTAAAAATTTTGCTTTTCTTTTCTTGTTGAAAATATAAGGGCAACTGTGTAACAGATACGTTAATGCAATATTTATCAACCCAGAGACTGGTAGATGAGAGAAAGCATTCTTGGGAGAAGAAAGAGATTGAGTGTTGTATATATGTTCATTGCTATGTGTTTTTCTTCCTCTAATTCTTTCCTATGTCAATGTAGATGATGTACGTATGTATGTATGTTGTGAAACCCTGCCACTCCACTTTACCCTCTTAGAAGTGGGCTGAGTCTGGAAGTGCTCAGTTCCCTATACACCTCTTATTTGTTTTTAAATAAACACATAATTTGCCTGCTGTGCAACACTAGGGAGCTTGGGTAGAGCTCAGATATCTTCCATATAGATGGCCACATCAAGCCATTACACACAACTGAGGAGTACAGTTTGGGAGAGGCAAGTTTATTGTTGTGATAGGATAATCTGTATAAAGATTCCCACACGAGCCGAAACTATTCTGCGTGCAAATCACGTTGCTTCCTACAGCTTAGCTGTATTTGTAATTGTGAATAATAAAAGTTAAAGTAGTCTGTGAATGAACGTTTTGATGAAAGAGGCTGTGGCACATCGCTCGTTTTCTCCACATGCAAGTTAACAACACTCATGGGAAAGAAAGAAAACAAATTAGGAAAACACACTGTAATTTGAGATGCAAACAGGGAAAAGACGACAAAACGCCGCCTGGCACCATAGGGTTTCCACTCCACTCCTTTTCCTTTGTTAGAAGCGAAGAGTGAGATAGGATTAGTTTGCATTTATCTCAGAGAGATAGAGTATGTCTACTGTTGATGCAATTTTTAATAAAGCGGGATAAAAGAGAGTTTAGTAGCCACCTGCAAGTTTGACGACCTTCCGCGCTCGGCTGATTCTTCAAAGCAATGTTAGGTTTAGATGTGAGGGAGGTGGTAGGCAGAGCCAGAATGTATAGAGTAGCGAGCGTTACAGAAGTGCAGCTGGGAGAAAAAGAAACTGCTGTTGTGAGGACAGTCCTACATTCTCTCAAAGGAACTTCTTTTTCCACCCGCACATCCCTCTGAGGTGTTTGGCCGAGCAGTAGGTTTATTTGATCAGAGAGAATTCACTTTTGCCTCATGCTGCTAGTCAGCATTAGTCCAGAGGAATATATATTATTCTGTAAGGGCACTTCGGTATCCAACGCAGGGAATCTATTCCATCTCCGCTCGAGGCTGCGACCTGTGAAGTAAGACAGTGTCTCTCGCAGTTACCGGAGCGCTCCTCTCCCACCTCCCACCTCTGAAAGGACCAATCCACTCTGTAGCGGGCTCCAGGGGGCCCGAACACCAGAACTTAGAAGTTATCCTTGCTTGTAGTATGGATTTCAACAGCGGCCCTCTGTTTTAATAACATCTCTGAGTGACCTAGTGACGAGAGAGTATGAAAGCGAGAGCCATGCTCCCCGTCCTATCTCAGTGGCAGACGACGTGTGAGGCGACGTTAGTATCAGGGAGACACAGAAGAACGCAGAGGTCTGGGGAGCTCTGGACCATCTACGAGATACATCTTAGTGGTGAGGCAGTATCGTGTCATTCCCTTTATCGAGACCCTATAAATAAAGAGTAATATCACGTGGCAAGGCTAGAGTCTATTGCGAAGCTGTATTCTTGTATCCATTTAATTACTTGTTAACTTGTTGTTCATGCAGCTCTATATCTTGTATTATATCTTTAAGTCAGTTCACCGTTTTGTATAATTGTAACCTCTCGTGTTAAAGTATAATATTGTCCGAGGGCATAAAGTAAAGTTAGTAGATTGTGGAGAGAGATAGTGTAATAGTGTTTGAAGTATTGTGTTATGTTCAGTTAAAGAGTTGTAATAAATATGTTTGGTAGAATTCCCTCTTTCATTAACAGTCACTAACAGTTATTAGTCCCTTTACGGTCCTGGCCTACTGGATATAGCGTAATTGTCCTAGGAGAATCTTCTTCCATCTTTTCTCAATGATGAGCTCTAATCCCATCCTGTTCAGATGGGACCGTTTGAGAGAGTTTTATTGCCTTTTATGAGGCTTTCCTAAGCTTCCAGGGGAAATCTGTCTCATCTCCTTCAAGAATGAGCTTACATTGCAGCGGAGAGGGGGCGAATTAATGCACGAAGCTTTTTGCAACACTGGACATTAAACGACTCCAGCTACCCCTTAGCTTAGCCTTTCCTTATTGAGTCTAGAATTCAGAATTGACATTATTTTGTCACGTGGGATTGTTCTGTTTACCGTTTAGGATGGATGTTCAGGACAGTGAAGATTGTTTTATTCACTGGCCCACCATAACTGTGCATTAAGGCAACCAGGTGTTTTATCCGTCGCTAGATAGCATTACTAGTATAATTCGTAGTTTCTTCTTTTCTCACACTCCAGCCTGCTGGTGAAATCATGCCAGAGTGCTACAGTATGCTTTTCGCCACTCTCCACTTTGCGACCACCCCTCACGAGACGCCAGCCAACCAGTACCGAGTAGCGGACAGAGTTTTGTATGTAAGGAGCGACACCTCTCGACTCCGAACCAGTCTTCAGTTCTCCCCTGCTGATTTCTGACCAGTCTGTGACGCCAGTCTTCAGTCAGTGAGCACCTGTTGCTCGGTCACTGTCCTGCCTGGTCCTTAAGCCTTCACTTTTGTATAGTTTGTTACATCCACCCCGCTAGCGGCTAGGGATCTTATCTTATTCCTCGCTCACCTTCTATCATTCACTGTCCTTCCGTGCCAGAAGGATACTCCACGTTCCTTAAGCCCCCTGCTTGGGACTTTCCCTGACACATCCTTACTTAGTTCACCCTAGCACTATACCAATTTACACTGTCAGTTGTCTACATGGTAGATACCACAGCTCCCTCTGGGCATCAAAGGATCCAGCGATATCTAGTTCGTCATTTTCATGGTACTAGTCTACCCTTCCTAATTGTTAGTCAGTATCGGTCGCCTCAACCAGCAGTTCTACATAGCCTGCTTCCTAGCATTAGTTCTTGCTGATGTTAGGAGGTAGCACATCATCATGGGTTATTTCCCTTACAAGGAAGTAAAATGTGTGTTTTTACTACATTCCTGTGTACCACATTTCCTGTAGACTTGCATCATCTCAGTTGACTTTGTGGACCTAAGATTGATGCAGTTGATCCCGGGGAATTACTTGTTCGAGTCAAAAACACATTGTTGCCACCCACACATACTTAATACAGCCAACCATTCTAGTTACGCTGTAGTTAGAAGAGTAATGCCTACACATAAGTACTCTGCTATCAAGCCACCTTATTGGTGTGGTGGTGTTTACGTTCTTTTCCACTGCACCTTAGTGCCAAGAAAAGGAAGTGTTCCCTGAACTAGGAATACTCGGCCGAGGCCACACCTACGCAGTGACCCTCGACATCGAGGCGTGACTTGCAACATGCACTGTGCTTCCACGCCAGGTGTTGGAATAGGATGTCTGCCCAGTCGATGGCCTTTATGTTGTCTGACACACTGTAATCAACACAAGGAGTTCTGCTTAGCCTTACCAACGTAAAGGGTGTATATAATTTCATGACCTATTCCAAGCACTGTGGGGTGAAGGAGAGGGTAAAAACAATTCTACTGGCCTCTTGGGCATCTGCAGGAGCTAACCACTGACTTGCTCACTTCATTAGCTAAGCCCAACCCTAAAGAATGAGCCCAGGCATTACGACGTTTGCAAGACCCAGTTGAGCCTGAAATACAGAAGAATCTATTCACTCAGCCCGTACGAGTAAGCTCTGAAATTGACCTTTGGCTTGCTATCCACCTTAATCAGCCAGAGTAGCATCCACCTATGGAGGCCATCGCCCATCTTGTTCCATTCGTACTGAGACGTGCACCTCGACCTTCAGTTCAACAATACATAGTTGCTACACCCATGGCTTACGTGCTCACTGCACACTCGTCAAACAACCCTACCCGTCGCCCAGGTATACCAATGAAGACGGGCAAACTCAAATGTCAGATTACACTGCCAGTACCATACTTTGTGCCATGCTGCAGAGCTACCAGGCCAGTCGTGTACAACGGGAGAGCCCCAGTTCTCCGCCCGGACTAGATCCCTACACACAGGGTGCACCCGACTCAGCATCTGAAGAAAGACTCGTCTATCTGCAAGTGAGTCCTTATCACATTAAACGTCACGCGTCAGTACTCACTATAAATTTTCTATCAATTTTTTTGTGATGTCAGATGTGCATACTTAATTCTTAGACTTAGTGCTGCCTTTATACCACTGTAATATAAATACCTAACCCTACAGTTTCATGTGCACAGCTTTATCCTTAATGTGTTACATTTTATGTATACAAAATAGTGGCACAGTGAAGGGTGGTGACAAAAAAATCTTCATTATTAATTTGATCACAGACTGTAAAAAAGATGACATGTTAATGAAGATTGCTGTAGCTGATGGCAATAATCTTGTAGTTGCAACACTACAATCAAGGATCGTAGCATTGCAAATATAAGTATTGGTAAATCATAAATATTATGTAAAATTATATATAAAGAAAGTACAAATTGTTCAGTTCAACTGGTTGTCTGTAGTTTTATTTTTGTTGTAGGCGCTCAGTATGGCATGGAAAATTTGAGATGACATATGTGGGTCCCAGCCAGGTGCTGGTGAAGCCTATAAAACCAGGAGCTCGAGGAGTGATACTTAAGTCTCAGTATGGCTATGAGATAGAGGACGTGCGCATAATGGGCCACGAGAACTACTTGGTGGCACGCACACCAGAGACTCTCTTGCTGGGAGATCTGCAACGGAACTTGCTCAGCGAGATTCTCTGGTCAAACTCTGGCAGTAATGAACGCTTCTACTTTGATAATCCCAACGTCTGTTTGATTTTCAATGCTGGTGAGCTCAGCCTTGTTGAGTATGGCGACAACGAGATCTTAGGCTCTGTCAGGTATAACCATTTGTTTCTTATAAGTAACTCTTGGAGTGATTGTATATAACATCTGTCATGTAGAAATTTCAGAACGGACACTATTTTGTTTATAGTTGTATTTGATTTCACGTCTGAAACTGTGAAACTGTGTTATTATTCCTGATTGATTGCAAAATGTTATGGTTAATGAGCAGGTTTAAATTTATCCTACAAAATATTTTTCTTTGAATAAAAATAAATTACAGTCGATTGTTGAATCTTCAGTAATAATAAGACACTCCATATAATATTTATTTTGGTCTACTGAAAATTCTTGCTAAATATGATTGAAAAATTTAAAGTAGAGTAGCGAGTAGAGTAGTAGTTCTAGCGAGCAGTGCAACTGCGAGGACACTGGTATAATGAGGTCTTTTTGAGGAACTGTCAAAAAATTAAAAAATATTCCATGAAAAATTGTAATTTTACGAGTTGAAACATGTACTGTGAGATAGTGTGAAGCAGGCTTGCGGCAGGACTTGTGACCGTGTGAAGCTCACTTTTGTTATCTATATGCCGTTCATGAACCAGTTCTGCTTTTCCGTAGTCGTTCACGGTCATTGTGTTGTCAGCTGTGTTTGGTTTCAAACAACTTGGCGTATGTGAGTCAAATGTTATTGTTAAATGAAAACAAATTTCATTTAAACATAATAGTCCAAGCGATAGCTGGAATCTAATACAGCTACATATTAAGAGATTTTCACTGGGTTTTTTTCCATACTGTGGCAAACCAATTAAAGATAGGGACTCAACTACTACTACTACTACTACTACTACATTTTATCACTGTCTTATAACGAACTTAATTTGAATCCATTTTCATACAGTTTTCATGAATGTTTGCTGGTTTTGAGTAAGTCTTACCATGTAGGTTTTGTTAGTTGAAAATGTATAATGTGCCAGTGAATACTGTATTTACTGGCATGATTCTTGCACCGGCGCAATTCACGCCCCCATTTTTATGGTGCCAAATGGGGGGGAAAAAACTTTTCCTTTCTTATTTGACACGGCATGTTTCTCTCAACGAGACGCTTTGTTCGACCGTGCCAGGTCGCTGACACTTCAAGGTCAGTCACTGGTCCCGTTATCAATTTCTGGCTGTAGCGCCCGAGCTGCAAACGTGTAAACAAATCAGTCATTGAGTTTATTTGTATGTGGTTGGTTTTTTTTTTATACGAAGGGAATAATTTACATTTATATTAATTTTTATACGAAGTTGAAATGCATAATGGGGAAAATATGCCAGTCAGAGTACTGCTGTATTTAAACTTCAGGTAAGTGCTTATGTAGAGGAACAAGGCAATAGAGAAGCAGGCCGAAAATTCATTGTTTCTGAGTTTAACGTGCATGTCATATTTTCCCAATACCGGGCCACTGTTACAAAATGAACCGGACCTGTAATGATGGCAGTGGTGTGCGCCGCCGCCCGCCAGAATAATTGTGTGGCTTTTGTCGAGCGACCAAGCGACAGCGGCAAAATGCTGCGACCGGCCACGCTACAGAGGTTCTAGGTGCTCGCCCAGCCATGCTGGAGAGGATCTAGGCTCTCACCCAGCTACGTGCACACGGCAATGTTTACACTGCTAGCCCCAGAACACGTGTGATTTTATTTTGAATATGTTTCTTCATATTTATTATCAATGAATAAAGTGCTGTGTTTTTTAAAAAATGCATAGCCCGCGGTTGTCAAGGGAATACTTAACAGTAGACCCAATTTTAATGTTTACATGCACGTGTCTTGGCGATTCCTTGCATAATTCACGCACCATAATTATTGCACTAAAATCCTGTAAAGTAGGTGTGGGAATTATGCCAGTAAATACAGATATTTGGTTTGAGGCGGCCGTGTGGAGCTGTGAAGGGCGAGTTATCGCTTGCAGGGCAGTGCTTCAGCGGCCGAGTAAGTGATAGCAGGAAATACTGCATAGGCCAGGCAACTGATTGCGGGGCAATGCTGCATAGGCCAGGCAACTGATTGCAGGCAGAGCGGCTATACTTACATGGCGCGGTTAGATTTTCCGTTCATTTTCACGCAATTAGTTTTCATATGACAGGATATTTTTACATTACGGTGGTTTGAACACAATTTAAAAGCAATTTTAGGGCAATTTGTAAGTAGTAAGCCCTACTGGAGATCAAAATTGGTCTAATTTGGGGACAGCGAAGACACACTCATAGCGAGGATCGAACCTGGAGCCGTGACATCTTGCTATAACTGAACTCTTCTGTATATTGTAATGCGTTCAAAATGCCATATTTTTATATGCTACTATTAATAAGAGTAATTTCCATTATTTTGACTCACTTAATATTTATTTATTGTTTGTTTTATTCAGCAGCTACCATTCAAATTACTGTAGTTTAATTATATTATGTGATGGTAATTATTTATTGTAGTTTAATTATATTATGTGATGGTAATTATTTATTGTTTGAAGTCTTTCTGAATTCTTACAAAGAGGTTTGTGGACAGGGGTTATAGCTAAGAGTAATGTGTTATTTTTGGTCATGGTAAAATATTATGAGATGTGTAATCTGTTTTGCAACCCTCTTGTGATTCATGCGAGGTTTAAAGTTACGTTTTAAGTATGTAGTTGAGGAGGATTTTTGCCATGTTATTTATGCCAGGCAAGATACGGACCCTGTGGGTTTCGGCATGGTATGAAATGTATTTCTTTTTTATAAATTTTTCGACAAATACTTATTCAGACTGTTCAATTGGGGGTGAAGATCTGTGTCAGTTGATTTAAAAAGAAAGTCTGTATGCACTTCCTGTGCGTTGATTAATCAAAATTCACATTTGAACTACTGTATTGTGTGAATTTGGTACAGAAAAATCATTATATGATGTATCACAAGCCTGATAACTTGACTAGGTAAGATTACAGAAGTCATCAAGGCATTAAGTAGAATGCCATTTTGACATTAACTATTGGATTTGCTCAACATGTGTCTACAGAGCCCTACACAGTTTCTTATGTTTGCTGGAGATAGCTTTGGAAGGCACATTTTTAATTATTTTATTTTTCATGCTAACTCAGCCTAATAATTTCATTGAAATTTAAGGGAGGGAGACCATCATGAGAAAAGCTGAAGTTACTGAATGACCACACAATTCCAAGCTCAATTTTTAATATTATGCTTATTTTCTTAATGTCTTTTTCACAGATCAAGTACTTATTAATACTGGTCTCTGAATCAAATATTCTCATTGAAAATAAACTTCATTTAATTTTCCCAAGTGTCTGTGTATATTTTTATTTCTGTAGCTTGCAATATATTAATTCTATTTTCTTTTCTGTGTTACTGAGACACAATTATATGGTAAGGCATGTGTAACTGGTTTTATGTTGCTGCAAAATGATTCTGTTCTGTGTAGCCAGGCGAGCTCAGTGTTGGGTATTGAAAAGCAAACTTGTTCATCCCAACCCAATCCTTCATGCTATATACGAATGGTATTCTCCGCACACTGTACAAAATTATTTACCGTACGTACACTACATAATTTGGCACCTAACCTGGGGCCCAGAGTAGAGCAACTCAATATACACAAACATTTGAATACACTGTTTAATGAGGAGGCAGCAATGGTCATGGTACAATCTCAAATATACTACACCAATTAATTACAGAGTTTTGGAATACATGGCAGAAATGGATGAAATTACAGAGGTAACAAATTTTACAGGGAAAGAGGCTACAGACAATGGACACACAGAATTACAATTAAACCTGAAATAGGGAACACCACTACCGAGCTAGTGCAAACCACATCTGTCCGTACTGCTACAGTGAGCCAGACAACATAACCTGTACAGCAGCTTGTTCTGATGGTGACGAGAGAATTGGAGGAACGGGCCAGAGAAACCAGGAAACAAATAGAGGAGCTCACTGCTGAACTGAAGGTTAAGAAAACTGAGGGAATAGTTTGACGCATGCCAACATTCTGCGCTGTGCAAATGACGGGATACTTCGCCCCATTTACGAGCGACGTGAGCTCAGTGGTGAGTCATAACAATGGCAAAATAAAATAAACTTATCGAGCAAGGAGATTCCACAATCTTCGATTGCCGAATACGTAATTGAAATTCACTCACGTAATTACCATCCGCATTGTCTGCCCGGAAACCTGCATGCAAGGGTCACCCTGTGAATAAAATAAATATTTGTGATATTCTATTACTCGTCTCTTAGCCCTGGAAGAAGTTCCTACAACCCCCCGAGATGGCAGCACCCTTGTGGCCTTGTGATGTCACAACCCGTCCGCTTCAGGACAAAGGTGTTTTAATTTGTTGTCACCTCCAAACGGGGCAGTAAGAAATGAGCGCCGCTCCAGCACCCCAGATAACATACCCCTGCGCTAGAAGGCTACGCTACACCCCTCACCCCGAAGAATCACTGATGATGAAATTTTTGAGTGTATATAGAGGTCCAGCATCCAGCACCGGTAGATACACCAGGCTCACCGGCCGAATAGGATCACGAGCCCTTCGTAGACTGTGAAGACTCTCCTCAGTCTGCGAAGACTCTCCTCAGTCTGGAAAGACTCTCTCCAGTCTGCGACAGGCTCTCTCTCCTCTCCATGACCTGCAACACTGTGCATCATCCACTCCGCAGACACTGAAGACTACAGCCTCCTCGCAGCTTGCAAACAGCTCATCCTCAACAGCACCAGCTGACTGTGAGGACAGCAAACTCCATATCATAGGTAAATCCTACTCCATGCCGCAGGTTACTCTTTACCCAAGTCAACTTCTGTGACTCCGTGGTAACAAGCCGGCACATCCTAGTTTACCACCTGACTCACTTCTGGTATCTTTTGTCTACGCTATGGACAGTGTATAGTTTACCATCGACGTGTTTGTTTAGATATTTGACTTTCAAATTAATCTATATTTTACCAGGCTCGCCTTCGCTTGTTTCGTTTACGTAAATTGTAATCTATTTTCTATTAGTCAGTTCACAACTTTTCGCTGTAATTAAATTCAGCCAAGACTTTCCCCTTTTCTATTCCAGTCAATAAAACTTACATTAACTTGGATTCTGTGTACCTTCTTTGTATCTAGTTTCCTATTTAGTTTTAGTTGTAATTGTACCATGTAATTTTACTCCCATTAGAAAGGGACTGTGTGTTATACCAGGGATCAGATGTATAGGCGAAGGAGAGGACTATAGAGTAGGCAACGGTGAAAGGAACGCTATGACCTAGTGTGAGTTGAAAAGGTTGACAACCTAGAAGGGATACCGCCATAGGTCATACTCCAGCCACCAGCTAGCGAATCCAATTCCTTGGCCTATTTCGCCATTCATTCCCCTCGAACACGAATCCCACTTGGATAAGTATTTAGGCACCTACTGGCCCGGGCACGGCACTGAAGGAAAATTCCTCGCCCAAGTAGAGCAGTCATCACCTATAGCCCGCCCTACTCCTGATGACACAGTGTCTAGCCAAGCCACTAAATCATCCAGCATCATAAAACTTACCTCCTTTAAGCTCATCCGGGTACAACACCCGACAGATGTAGAGCTACCTCAGTTTTGTCTCATGAAACTGGCATAGGGTAAAACTGTACGGGTTCGACTCTCACCTAAGGCAGCTCCCAAATCACGTGCGACACAACCCTCTTTGGACTTTGTCCACGCACGTTGAACCACTTGTCCCGTACGAATCACTCTGGCCAGATCATATACCTCCACCCCCATCATCGCTTAACTACATTATCACCTCATCATCTCCGGGACAGGTGGCATCCCGGTTATTGGCAACTCTTATAGTGAGGATGGTAGAACTCCCTGGTCGGGAAACTACATCCTTCTGCCTCACTCTGGGATTTGACTCCCCTCGTTTCCGATGGTATTCTACCATTAAATGGCTACCCACGATGTCTACAACTTCCATGACCCGTCAGGCCCAGCATGCTAGGCACTCACGCTGCGGTAGGCCTACATAGGATTCCAAGACGGCAGTCAGCAGCCTAACTACTTACCTCACTAGGTAGGGCATTCATCAAGTTTGAGGAACACACAGCTGAACGAATTAAGGGACTGAAAAAATCTTACAAGAGCATAGTAGTAGTATTGAGCAACAAATAACACAACTAGCTGAAAACGAGGACCACACAATATCCCAGGTACAAACCAAGGGAAACATAGTGAGAAGAGAAATGGCAGCTGTCCGGGACGACCATGAACAAGAGCAGCATGCTGTTCCAGTTAGTGCAGTGGAACTGTGTATTAGTGTGCTAGAAAATAGGCCTACCACCAAGTGAACTGGTTAGGACTCCCTAGAACATAGGTTAGGGCAGGTCGAGAAGACTTGTAGTTTAGAACTATCCCAAGTAAACGACCAGATGTCTCAGGTTGAGGAAAAGGCTGACAAGCTAGCTAGCATGCGGAACTTACAAATCTTCACAAACACCGCACGGGGTTAAGAAATACATTCTGGGGGCAGTACAGCTTCACAACTAAATTTGTCCCACCAAGTGGCTTGTGTGCTAGGCACAACACAGCCACGTATCTCCTGCAGCACCTATGAGCACACTGTTACACCACTCTGCAAAAATTTTCTTTGGAAGGGAGGGTGAGGGGGAGTAGGTGTGTAATAAGTCACTCTAGTGCACTTCTTTAAGCCAATGATGTAAAGATTTATAAAAGTAGTGCTTACTGTATTAGGATAGAAATTGACATCACAGCAATTAATAACTGGTGTATAAATAATGTTATGAGATCAAATATAACGGAAACTATGTGTATAACAAACTTACTTGTATAACAAACATGTTAACTTATTTATATTTTGTTAATATTCTAATTAAAAGAGTGAAACACGTACAAGATTTAGGCATAATTTGAGAGAGAGAGAGAGAGAGAGAGAGAGAGAGATAGAGAGAGAGAGAGAGATATATATATATATATATATATATATATATATATATATATATATATATAATATATATATATATATATATATATATATGATTAAATTTATTAGTTTTTCTGCTACATCACCTGACTCATTGCTATGTTTATATAATTATATCTAAATTAGAATATTGCTTTTTAGTATGGAATTATGTTACTGACTGTATTAGAGAACATACAACAGAAGGTTTTTAGATTATTTTTCATAGATATTCAACACATATATTATGATTATAACAATGAATTAGTAAAATATTAAACATTGTCTTGAACAGAATGTCAAACTATTTTAGATACTCTTTTTCTAATCAATGTTTTCTTAAATTATTTATTTCGTTTATCTAACATTAGAAAAGTTGGGTTAAAAGCACCTCAGTATACACATAGAATGTCACATAATTTTTCTTTTTTAGTTTACAAAAAGGATCTAGTAAGTAGATGGGTTAGTAATTTTTATAAATATTTTTCTAATTTTAACCCTTTTTGTGGTAAAAAATATTATTTAGGGATCTTTATAAATATTATTCTAACGAACAGTATCAAACCTAATATATTGTAATACAGTTTAATCACTTGTCTATTTATTTAAAAATCAACATTTTATATTGACTTTTCTTTTTCTTTCTCTTTTCCCTTTATATATATATATATATTAATATATATATATATATATATATATATATATATATATATATATATATATATATATATATATATATATATATATATATATATATATATATATATATATATATATATATATATATATATATACACACACGCACGCCCACGCGCGCGCACTCACACTCACACACTCACACACACACACTTATAATTATTTGAGTAGTTTGTTGTGTGCCCATAGTTTAGTTTTGTCTTGTTATTGTATTATAATTGACCAATGTGTTTATGATGTCTTAAATGTTTTTATGTATGTACCACCCTGTTAAATGGTACCTCACTGTTGAGTGGCACAATAATATTAAATAAATAAATAAGTAAATTATTGCTAGTGCGCTCATGTGAGTAGAATGTGTGTTGCGCCTGCTCCAGAGGGATACGTGTTTTTTATTGGCTTTCATGAGTAAAAGTGTCAGAAACATCTGAGCAAGTCGACTTTAGGGGGTTTTATATGCCCCCTAGTTCAGACTTACGTGCGTTATGTGGAAAACCGTTCTTTGGTAAGCCGAAGTTTATAAAGTGTTCTTGTCCGTGCACTACACGATTCCATTGTCATTGTACCAGCTCAGCTAGTGACTTATAATACTGTTGTGGGAGGAGATGTGATGAGGCAAATAAACATGTTTAGTTTTACTCCATAAAAGAGACTAATAGTGTGGAAAAGTCTTCACTGAACTCAAGACATTGCAGTTACGTTATCACTTGAAGATAATTATATTTCTACACAAGGAGAAACATTGGCAAAAATAGCAGTCACCATGGACTCCGGTGTTCAATCAAAGTTTCAACTTTGTGCAAAAAGAATGACAAACATTTTAAAGAAGTTAAGGACATCAAGGAAGATAATTCACTATTGCGTGCACTATTTGAGAGTTTGCAAATAGCAAATGATAAGAAACAGTGTGCTTTGTGTGGTTTATCCTGCAAGGTTTTAGGGTTCTACATGACAAAGCCCTGGTGGTGACATGAGCAAACACTACATATGCTGAGCAAACAGAATCACCCAAGCAGCCAGCCGCCAATGATAATGGCTTTGTGCTAGTTCAGTAGACGTGGCACAAAAACATCCACCGGAAGCAGCTCTCGTGCCACCAAGCCAGAGGCACTAAGAAAACCCGTTCAGCCAGGAATGCGACACAATGTTAACATCAAAACTGTCCCGAAAACAGCTAAATCTCATATGAAAGTAATTTTTGTTTCACGCTTTGCTCCTGAAGTGCAAGAAAATGAAATGATCACTTACGTTAACACATTCAACACGCCGTCCGTATATGTTTTGAGCAACAATTTTCCTTGCTCGGAACGACGCACGTATGCCATACAAGCACTGCCTTTACTTGGTTAAATGGGTCTCGCCATGTTTCTTATTGCCACTGTTCTTTGTGAAGTGTTCTCTGAAGCTGTTAGTTCAAGTTGGTACCCTAGATCGCAGTAGCTGCCTTTTAGTTCTCGGAATACAATGCAGATAGTGTGCGCTGTATTCCGCGCGTATCGATTATTGTACAGTGCGGCCACCCACAACTCAAACGTATTTTGACGGCTATGTGTCCACGTGTGGAAAAATGTCTTGAAAAGAAAACATGGATGAATATTTGAATGTTTTATACACTGATTCTGGATCACAAATTGATGACAGTGACTTGAATCCATCATTTGCGCCTCAAGGAAGTTCAAGTGATGGCGAATCAGGTATTTTTATTTTATGAAAGGATGCATTATTGCTGTAAATTGCACTAAATAAGTAAAAATTATCAGCAATAATTTTACATTGGAGTTTGTTGTAAAGTCGGTGTGAAAATTTTGTATTAGCTAAAATTCTGTATTTGTTATGTTATGTTTTATAGCACCTTGGTCATACATATCACAAACATTTGTGCTTATTTTGTGGGAAATTAAAGTATAATTTTTTTTATTTTGAAATATTTCTTTCAAGATTTTGATTACCTAGCTCACAGTAATTTTGTAGCTGTACGAGAAAACACACAATGTGTGGCATAGTTGTTACCTGCTTTTGCGAGAAACAAAATTATTTCTAATAATACTATATGCCAAAATAATCGGTAAAATAGCATATGTTGTTGGGAAGGCTTTAGTTTTTGCGTATTGCTAATCATTAGGAGGTATCACATTGTATGTACGCATCAGAAAAATATATACTTATGTTTGGGGAAATTCAAGTACAATTTGCGACAAAACTTTTCATTCTGACTACATTGTTTCTTTCTAGGTAGACTGCTAATGCCTAGCCGACAGTATATTTTTGTGGCGGGAGAAAATGCATGATGCCGATGCAGTTTTTACCTTCTTTGGATAAGTACAAAAAATTATTTGAATTCCAAAGAGATGCAAAATACACAGAAAAAAAATCTTATGAAGGCTGTAGTTTTCATGCATGGTTTATAATCATCATAATATTGAATATTTTCCCTGTATTTATATGCATCAGAAATAGCCTCTCTTTAGTGGGAAATTGAAGTACCTACCAAATTTGTCCTGCTTATAATTTGTTTCAAGATTCAAATCCCAGTTGACAATAATATATTTTGTAGCTCTAGGAGAACACATGTGATGTGTACAATAATATAAGCTACACTTGTCCACTTCGATAGTAATTTAGAAACTGTGGGAGAGAATACACGCACTAAAAGTGAAGTATTAGTATTGGTGTTTCAGAGTGGAGTGGTCTAAAAATAATGAACAACCTCAGCTGTCTGCGTTTGAAGAACAGTGTGGTGGTGTTGCAGCAATCAGTAATGAGTGTGACGAACTGGAATGTTTTAGATTCTTCTTTGATGTTGACAGCATAAAAAAAATAAAAACAGAAACAAATTGGTGTGCAATAAAACATACTGAAAAAAAGTTTGATCTGGCATAAATGGAGCACTGTAAAATTACATGAACTTAACAGTTTATTTTGTTTGCTATCGTCCTACATAAGTGTATAGTAAAACTTCCAAAACTTAGTGAATACTGTTCCACAGATCCATTCCACCAGATGTCAATCTCTAGCAAATTGTTGAGTCGGGATCAATTTTCATGTTGCATGTGAATGACAATGCCAGTTATGTAGCAAGGAGTCAACCAAACCATAATGTGCTACACAAAATAAGACCTTTTTTTGACAATTTGGTCCAAAAATGCAGAAATAGCTTTTGGCAAACCTAATAATAGACAAAGCAATGTGTATATTCTGCGGGCGAGTCAGTTTCATAGTTTACATAAAGAACAAGCCAAATAAGTATGGTTTGAAACTGTATGTATCATGTAACTTTGTGACTGATTACGTGTTGAATTTTGAATTATACACAGGGTCTTCTGGAAACATTGACAACTCTGTTGCTTTAGTTGACAGGCTTTGCCCTTATTATTTTGGAAAGGGGCACTGCATATATATGAATAGGTACTACACAAGTCCGGCGCTACTCTAAATGCTGAGGGAAAACAAAACTTTAGGGGTTGGCACAATGATGAAAAACCGCTAAGGTTCACTTAAGGAATTCCAGACTTGTAAACTGGAAAAAATGAAGCTTTATTTCTTGGAAATGGCTCACTTCTCGCAGTAAAATGGTGAGATACTAGAGATGTTTATTGCCTCTCCACAAAATATCAATCTACATGTTCCACTGTTACTGTAAGGTCGAAAGGGGCCAATGTTGACAAAACAAAGCCAGATGTAGTACTAGACTATAATTTAAACAAGACTGGAGTTGACCGTGCACACCAGCTGAACAGCTATTATCCTTTTGGGCGAAAGTCAATGAAATGGTGGAAAAAGTTATTCTTTCAAATTTTTACAATGTCAGTAGTGAATGTCTTTATTCTCTACGAGGGAAAATCGAGAAAGAATGTCACACTAGCAAGTTTTATCACATCTCTGGGCAACAGATTAGTTTTGCGTGGAATTTCAGTAGCATCAACATCCACATCAATTGCAAGACTTGCATCTTGTCATTTTCTAGAGAAAGGCCATCTGCGGCCAATAAACAAAATGCTACACTGCATTGTAAAGTGCGTTCAGGTAGAAGTAAAAAAGCACTGGGGAAAGAGTGTGAAGAGAGAGTTAATGGTGGTATAAGGAATGTGAGGTGGGACTCTGTATACCAACATGTTTCCAAGAACTCCACACAAAAGTGCATCATGTCTGAAACAGACTCGCATAAAACCTTCTGCCGAACCTATGCACCATGAAAATTTATTCACGTAACGTTGTTATTACTGTAATGAATTTTTATGTTTTTCTCTAGTTTGTGTTTATGCAAATATGTAAGTAATAATGTTTTTGTTTTATTTTTATGACATAGTATTTTAGTGGATTATGTAAATGTATAGTTACAAAATTCCTTACCATATTATAAACTGTGCTCAGGCAGTTGGAAAGAAACTAGTGGGAAGAGATTGAGGGTGGGGGGGGAGGATATATATAGATAGATAGATATAATGGAAGCACTAAGGAGTGGTAAGGGACACTGTATATAAGAGGGTATATGGTATTTCACACGCAAGTGTATATAACACCTGAAACCGCGACAACTATAAAGTCTTTATCCATACCGGTTTACCTTATGTTGTACCTATGAGACTTTTGTATTACTATGGTACATTTTTATATTTTTCATACCATTTGTTTATTTAACTATGTGTAATGATTTTGTATATTTCCCATATTATTTTCATAACTATTTTATTAGAATTTCCAGACAATTTTTCAGATGATATTCACAAAGACTTAAGACTTGATACTGTTGCAAATAGCCTATTTTATAAAGGTGCACAATCAAACATGTAGAACCAAAAGTAAACATTATCAAAAACATGCAATTTATGTAATGTTATTTTTTTATAATAAAACCAGAAACCACGTCTGATTATTTTCAATGCACTTTCATATACGTAAAAAATTATGATAAGTGTTTCTTACTAGAAATTGCATAAAATAATTTCTGTGTATATCATTTCAAGCACAAAATGTATTGGAATTTTTTCAGAACAGTGATGTAATGGTACGATAAACTTTTTCTCTGATACCATGGGAAAAAACGTAGATGAAATTCCTGACTTCCAATGAAAGAGAAAAGAATGGGCTTTTATTCAAATATAATAATCGTAGGGCGTCTCAGATATAATGTTCCAGCAAAAATTGCTAAAATATGCCAAAAGCAGCAGTTCGCTGTACCAAAACAGGTATATAGGAGCCAGTGTTGAATATGTTAATCAAGAAATTAAATTGTTCAATTTAAAAGTTGCCAAACTAAAAACTAGATATAATTTTTAATAGTTTTTTGGCCAGCAGGCTGTTTAAACCAGGTATAGGCAATCGGGGGTGCTAATTCCTAAATTAAATGCTGCTGTGGGATCTTGATTTATATTATTAAAATGTCCGAGGGCTTAGAACTAAATATTTTCCTTTCTCTCTAAATATCACTAGTACAAATTTCTCAGCAATTTGTTTAACAGAAATGTCGTTCAAGAACTCTACTGTAATTTTACACTATTTTCATGATCAGTATAGTATAATTCAAATAGAGGAGGCAATGTTTTAATAGCTATCAATCAGTTATGTTTTTCCCACTTTGAACAAAAATTAGAGTTTCGTGAGGTAAATACTGAATCAATCTGGATTGAAATAATAAGTAATAATGTTATAATTGGAAATAATAAGTAATAATGTTATAATTGGAAATATTCATCTACCTCCAATATTCTCTACGGATGATTTTAAAAATGATTATATTCTCTTGGCCAACTTAACTAACTACTATTATCAAATTATTATTTTGGGGATTTTAATATTCCTGGAATTGATGGGCAAACACTTCATTTGCAAAACATTCCGTATTATTATAGTATAAAAGCTAAATCCCTTCTACAAACTGTTAGTTCACTTAACTTTGAACAGTTTAATTTTTCTAAATGTGATTCAGAATTATTAGACTTAGTCTTTGGCAATTTTTATTGCAGGGTTGAGGAAGACAAATATCATCTGGCAGTTGGTTATCAATGCTTTGTAGATTTTGAAAAACAAAAAAACAATATTCAGGTCAATAATAGAAATTATCAAAAGGGTGATTATCTAGCACTTTATTTATAAATTAAAAGATTTGATTGGTTTCCCATCTTCCAGATGGCAGATGTTTATTCAATGTTCAAATACTTAACTTGTAATTAACAATTGTCAATCCATTCCTCTGTTCCAAAATCTGAATATACAAAAAAATTTATATCAAGTTTAGTTTTCACAGGACTTGAGATTGTTAAAAAAGAAGGAACATTTTCAAAAAAAGTAAATTGCGATTTTAACTACCCTTGCTTTTCTGAATGAAGTAAAATTATTAAAGTTAAAATAAAATCTGCGAAACTTCTTTGGCAATCCAAAATTAATACCGTATTTACTCGTGTATAGCATGCACTCATGTATAGTGCGCACCATGATGTTTAGCAACAAGCTGCAGGAAAAAAAGTTAAATTGCACCAAACATTTGTGGCGCTAGATTATTAAGTATGGATCAAATGATTCTATTTCACATAAATGTGTGGTGAATAAGGTATGTTTGGAAAATATTTTAATTAAATAACTTGGGGGCCAAAAAGCCAAAATAAAAAATAAATCTGAAAACCTGATCATCTTACTTCTCTACACTTCCGGCATCGTTTTTCTTTTTTCCTCCTTTCTCCTTTAAGCAAAGACAGGTTCTTTTTGTTTCCCCAAGCTAGATTGTCACACTACCCTTCTGTAAGAAATAGTGTGACCTCGTCCCTTCCCCTCGTCTCTTCTCCTCATCTCGACACTTCTCCACCCCAACCCTTTTCCCCCCTGATCAATGTTCACTAGCCTCTGCCATGGAAACAAAGAGGGCTTGGCGGGATTATCGACCAGCAACATCTTGGTGTTATTAGTCCGGTGGGCCGGGGGGGGGGGGGGGGGGGGGAGCGAAGACACATGGCAGCTCTGTTTTGCAGCATGACATGATGCCATTAAATGGGGGTGGGGGTGCAACCTACACATAACTGAAGGGTCGCTGAGAGAGAGAGAAGGGAGAGGAGTGATGTAATGTAAGAGCGAGAGATGAGACAGTTCCGCCACTTCCCTCAACATCCCCCGACAATTTATGGTTACCATTTCCCTTCCTCTTTTTTTTCCTGTGTATAGCGCGCACCCCCGAAAAATATCCTTTCCTTTATTTTGGGAAAAAAAGGGAGCGCTATACACGAGTAAATACGGTAATAACCTTGAAAGTAAACTCAGAAAATTCTGGAACTATTTAAAGTTAATGAAAAAGGGTTATAAAGAACGTATTACGTTAACAGTTGAAAATAATATGATATAGGATCCTGGTCTACTGGTAAATATTTTTGCAAAACGTTTTGCTAAAGGGTTCTTCTAAATCCTTTCTAACATTAATCTAGAATCAACGATTCATTATAACAATCTAGACATTCGTTCTGTTATTACTCAAGGAATTGTTTTATGGACTATAAAAAAGTTCAAAAGCAGCAAAGGTATAGGCTTCAATGACATTCCCAATTTCATATTCAAAGGCTGTGCAGATTTTTTCGCTCCTATTCTAACTCATATATTTAAATATAGCTTCTCGAGTGATATCTATACATATATTTAAATATAGCTTCTCGAGTGATATCTATACATATATTTAAATATAGCTTCTTGAGTGATATCTATACATATATTTAAATATAGCTTCTCGAGTGATATCTATACATATATTTAAATATAGCTTCTCGAGTGATATCTATACATATATTTAAATATAGCTTCTCGAGTGATATCTATACATATATTTAAATATAGCTTCTCGAGTGATATCTATACATATATTTAAATATAGCTTCTCGAGTGATATCTATACCAATATTTGGAAAGGTGCAGTAGTTGTTCCCATTTTCAAAAAGGGAAACAAATATGATGTCAATAATAACAGGCTTATATCTATGTTACAAATTTTTTTCTGAGGTATTGGAAAAAGTAATTATTAAACATATTTCCCATTTTACAAAACATTTAATTACAGAATGTCGGCACGGTTTTGAAATAGGTAGAACCACAACTTCTTATCTATTAATTTTGTTGATGAAATGTATTCTGCAGTAACAACTAGAAAACAAGTAGATATTATATATTTTTGATTTACATAAAACTTTTGATTCTTTTCAATATCAAATTATCTTAAAAAAAAACTAAAAAGTTACGATTAGATCTATCGTACATAAAATGGTTTTCAAATAGAACTTTTGTAGTTTAATTAGAAAATTCATATTCAAATTGTCATTCTGTATCCTCTGGTGTTCTTCAGGGTAGCACCTTGGTGCAGCTTCTCTTCAATATTTTTGAGAATGATATCGTCAACATAATTAGTCACTCACATGCACTGCTTTATGCCGAGTATCTAAAGGTTTACACAGTATTAAGGACTGCGCTGATTGCTTGCTACTTGAAAAAGATATTTTAGCAGTTTGCAATTGGTGTATTACAAATGTAATGAATCTTAATGTAAATAAGACCCTCTGTATTTCATTTACAAAGAAAACCAACCCAACTCTATATAAATATCATGTCAATATTGTTTTAATTAAGAGAGTGGAGTTTGTAAGAGATCTAGGAGTCCTCCTCGACTCCAAACTTTATTTTCATGATCATGTAGACAGTCTAATTAACAATACTAGCTGTATCTTAGGTTTAATCAAATTTATTACGTATTCTGTCTCATCCCTGAACTCTCTTTTATGTTTATACTACTCTTTAGTTAGATCCAGATTACATTATTGCTTTGTTATATGGAATTACAGAACTCTGATTGACTACAATAGATAAGAAAATATTCAAAAAAAGATATTTAAATTAATTTCTATCAGAATTCCTATTAATGTAGAATTTAATTATAATAAAGAAAGTTGTAACATTAATGATGCTTTATTTTTAATTAATTCCTCTTTAGCTTTTATTTCTTGTTTAGCTATAAATAATAAAGTTGGTTAAAAAAATTCTGTATTTATGCGTAGAACATCACACACTTTCTCTTCCCTAATTTACAGAAATGACTTAGTAAATTAAATGTATTAAAAATTATAAAAAATTATTTTCTAAATTTCATCCATTTCTGGCAGTAAATATCACTTTCACAGATCTCTACACACAGTATATAAGATAAACACTTTCTATGTTAATTAAATAATAACTTAGCTCTGTCTTTGTGTGAAAATTGTTAATTAATTTATTCTTTACATGTGTTAATTTTTATATGTTGTATTTGTTGGTCGTATGTCTGGCTTGTTATTGTTCTGTTTTTTCATGTGTATTGTTCTGTAAGTGGCGTTTATTCAATAGACGCAAGGTAAGCAATGCTTACTCTATACATATTGTAAATATTTGACCCTTTATAGTTTTCGCCGTAACTTTAAACAAATTGAATTCTGATTTTCCCTTTTCCGATTTGAGAAACAAAGTTTCTGTAACTTCCATACTGTACACGCATAGTGTTGCTATCTAGTATTTTTCCACAAACGGGAGCGACTAGCAATGAATCAAACTCACAAACAACAAAATGCCATATGCTTGACCGTGTTCCTTCGGCAGAGTAAGCAGTCGTTCTTGTTTGTGTCCTCAAGTCCTACTTTTTCCCTTGGAAAGTGGATGAAAGTGTTCGGGAAAACGGGTGTTTTCCTATAATTCAAAATATCTCTCAAAATAATATTCAGTTTAATTATTATTACATTAATTTTGTTTCCGTTTTATAACTAATGTTAGGCATTATAAAATGGTAAATATGTGGAGCGTAATCAAAGTTGGAAGTTGCGCTTGTTAGTAGAAATTGCTTCCCTTGTAATAACAAAACACTACACACCACTGTGTTCTGTATGTTAGGCATTATAAAATGGTAAATATGTGGAGCGTAATCAAAGTTGGAAGTTGCGCTTGTTAGTAGAAATTGCTTCCCTTGTAATAACAAAACACTACACACCACTGTGTTCTGTATGTTAGGCATTATAAAATGGTAAATATGTGGAGCGTAATCAAAGTTGGAAGTTGCGCTTGTTAGTAGAAATTGCTTCCCTTGTAATAACAAAACACTACACACCACTGTGTTCTGTATGTTAGGCATTATAAAATGGTAAATATGTGGAGCGTAATCAAAGTTGGAAGTTGCGCTTGTTAGTAGAAATTGCTTCCCTTGTAATAACAAAACACTACACACCACTGTGTTCTGTATGTTAGGCATTATAAAATGATAAATATGTGGATCGTAATCAAAGTTGGAAGTTGCGCTTGTTAGTAGAAATTGCTTCCCTTGTAATAACAAAACACTACACACCACTGTGTTCTGTATGTTAGGCATTATAAAATGATAAATATGTGGAGCGTAATCAAAGTTGGAAGTTGCGCTTGTTAGTAGAAATTGCTTCCCTTGTAATAACAAAACACTACACACCACTGTGTTCTGTATGTTAGGCATTATAAATGGTAAATATGTGGAGCGCAATCAAAGTTGGAAGTTGCGCTTGTTAGTAGAAATTGCTTCCCTTGTATTAACAAAACACTACACACCACTGTGTTCTGTATGTTAGGCATTATAAAATGGTAAATATGTGGAGCGTAATCAAAGTTGGAAGTTGCGCTTGTTAGTAGAAATTGCTTCCCTTGTAATAACAAAACACTACACACCACTGTGTTCTGTATGTTAGGCATTATAAAATGGTAAATATGTGGAGCGTAATCAAAGTTGGAAGTTGCGCTTGTTAGTAGAAATTGCTTCCCTTGTAAAAACAAAACACTACACACCACTGTGTTCTGTATGTTAGGCATTATAAAATGGTAAATATGTGGAGCGTAATCAAAGTTGGAAGTTGCGCTTGTTAGTAGAAATTGCTTCCCTTGTAATAACAAAACACTACACACCACTGTGTTCTGTATGTTAGGCATTATAAAATGGTAAATATGTGGAGCGTAATCAAAGTTGGAAGTTGCGCTTGTTAGTAGAAATTGCTTCCCTTGTAATAACAAAACACTACACACCACTGTGTTCTGTATGTTAATTGCTTCCCTTGTAATAACAAAACACTACACACCACTGTGTTCTGTATGTTAATTGGAATGTGCTTTCCTATTGGATTTTGTACTGTTGGCTGGCACTTTAAGCCCTTTAAATAATTAAATAAATAAATAAATAAAATAATAATAATAATTATTATTATTGTTACTTCGGAGGTAAGCTTTCATCATTTGGAGCTAAGTTGTTGGTGCGTATGGTAATTTAATTGTGGATCTCTTGTTTCAAAGTGTATTCTCGTGTCAGTGGTATGTCTTATAGTAGTTTTGTTTTGATAGAGCGGTTCTGTTCATGGAGACATATGTTCTGTCTGTGATAAACCATTTTACGGCTGTCACAAATTTATCGGTTGGCGAGTGACTGTGGTACTCCTATTAATGATTAATGTGATTTTACTGGTGATAAATACTTTACGTGTGAAAACTGCAAGTTATTGTGTCTCTTACATATTAAGATCACCAATAAAATTACTTACGAATTCATCTCACCGATGGAAACTCGAGACAAATCATTGTCTAAAAGTATGTCTCTAAGTGATTTGCAGATGTGTTTTTCTCATTCTCAGATAAGCTAACACAAAGATGGAAGAACTCATCTTGGTTATCACCAGTAAAATAGACTTTAAAGTGTATCAGGAAGGGGTGTTGAAGGAAGGGAACTCTATTTCTCTTGCCATAGTCGAGAGCATCAAAGGAATTGCTGCTTCAACTTGCTGTAATCATTGTGCAAATAAATGTTCAACTATATAAATTCCAGTACATAAGATAATTTACAGCCAGGCAGCTAGAAGTGTTATGTGGCACCCTCGTGTGTGAACTTGAGCAGCCATAGTTACTTTCTTTACCTCACAAAGAGAAGTCGGGATCTAGACTTCTGTGTAGAGTAAGGTTTTTCTACTAAAATATCAATAGAGGGATGTGCTCCGGTCTTACAAAGCATATGAAAATTATTAGATACACTTAAGATGTATGTAAAAAAAAGTGAAAATTTGTTCCAATAAATAAATAAATATTTAATTTTTCTTTACAACTGAGTACAAGTATTAGGTTATTTCTGAAAATACGTAATTTCTTTGAGAATTGACACATACTTTTTTGTTTTGGTTTTTTTTAAGGTAAACTTTTAAAACAAATGAACACTTGTATAACAAGATTAACTTATTCTTGTGGTCATTGATAAATTTTGTTGGGTACCAGTGATGACATAACTCTAGATTATTTTACACAAACTAAACACTTGCCTACATTTTTGTAAAAATTGCCTTCGTGTTTCCTTCACATTAAAAGAACATTGATATTTTTCAGATAGAGAGTGCAAATTAAACTGTTGAAACTGGAACGTCTCATAAGACAATGTTTGGAGCACTTGCGCACATGCAAAGGTGAAAGCATGAAATTAATATTACTACGACATAGATACAAAATATTAGTAGAAACTGCGGTGTTGGCCAAGAAGTGGAGTAATGGTGCAAATGAACACACCACGAATTGGTGTGCTGCTCACATCCCAGAAATGACTGCATGCAAATGCCACGAGGTTACTCCATTACTTGGATTTAGGCACCACATAAATGGCAGATGAAAATAGTATTACATCAAAAACATAGTAAAAAACACTCAACAGCAATTCTTAGGTAGACTACATTCTGTGAAGTGAAGTTAGAGAAGAAAGCTATAGGTGTGCTCAGAACTTCATAGTCTCTTGTGACTAATCGATACATAACTGAAATGTTGAGAAACAGTTGTTATTACTCACAAACTGAAATAAAAGTTTTTTTTATGTAAATAATAAACATACATTAAGAAAGTAATTTTTAAAATAAAAGAAATAGAAACGTGTATGATTTACTAAAACAAACGGTACAAGTTTTTTCAGCTGGTAATTTTTTGATTTACAGCTTCAAAATTGAACAAACAAATTAATTAAGTATAACTGGAGCATGTTTCAAATTTAAAAAATGTTTTTGTGAAATGCCAATTAAATATGAAAGTAATTACTAAAATGACAATTAAATGAAATTAGTGCCAATACAACTTGCACAGAAGCCAGAACATGAACACAGACAAGCCATTGTCCCGACACGAAAAAATGACGTCCAGTCAGCAAATTCCGAGGCAGCTCTGTGTTTCCCCCTCTACGGCAGAAGTGAACAGGCGGAGCTCACAGCAGTCTACAATGAGGCCAGTAAGAACAGCTGATGATGCTACATGTGTCCATCCATATGGTGATGGTTGTACAGATATATGTTACAGACATAAAACAAAACAAAGTACTGCAAATTAGCCATTTAACAAACATATGTAACAGCGATAGTTTAAAAACAATTTCAAAACCTCTTAAATAACTAAGGCATTGTTCATATCTCGCTTTGCCCATGAAGTAAATGAGCAAAATATAACAAATTATATTAATAACGAACTGAACTTTGGGCTAACATAACTACGTATGAAGTACAACTCTTATTCTTCTTTCCACATGTCAGTTGCTGAACAAGACTTTCAGTGCATTAATAACACCATTTTGTTGCCTGCATGATGTCTCATTTGTCCCTTCTACGGAAGATCGAATCCTTCCCAAATTTTTTACATCAGTCTGTGTGGCCAATCTGATACTTCAACACGTTCCTAGAATTTCCAAAAGAAAGAATCCCAGTTGTCCACACCCACCTCTGAAAAGTCTCCTGAGGCTGGCAGAGGGGCTGCGGCATTATGTATGTGATGACAGCCAGTTGTACCAAACATGTAATCTATTATCAAAATGTCGGCAGACTGAGAACAAAAACTTCTACTTCTGTAACATATATAAATGCAAATGACTATTCAATTATTTGTCTTACTGAAACTTGGTTGACATAGCAATTTTTTAAACTCAAATTATTTACCTTCTAACTATACATTTTATTGAAATTATTGTGATTTGTATGCATCTTTATTAACTAGGGATGTAGAGTCCTTATAGGTATAGATAAGAACATACCTATTTCCATGTATAATACATAGAAATGATCTCATTGTAAAAACATAGAATCATTTTGGATAAAACTTTCTATAACCCCTAGTTAATTGAAAATATTTATTTACCCCCTCATAATTAAGTGGTTGCTTATCAAAAATATGTGTAATTTTTAGAATCAAAATTAATCTTTTATTCGTATCAAATGATTCTGATTTTAATGATCCTGGAATTTACTGACTGTTTAAACACACACAACATATTTCATATTATTATAATAAAATAAAAGCACAAATATAACTTGCATCAATAAATACCTTAAATTTAAAACAATTTATATTTACAACACCACATACAAGTTTACTAAATCAAATTTTTATTACTAATGAAGAGTTTAATTATACAAGTGTGATAATCCGCTAGTTAATGAGGATACCCTATTTTGGTGTGTATAGGCTGCACGTTTTTACAAAAAAAATTGACTACAAAAAGTGGGATGAGGCCTATTTACGAGATATTGGCATTAAAACAATGTGTACCCCCGAAAAGTGGTATTATGATTATTGATAACCATATACCATGGAAACTCAAACTCTCTAACTCAGTTTGACCAAAAGTCTGTGCATAGAGCATTTTCTGTAGCCACAACTAAATTCCTATGTAAATAAATGATAAAAGTCACTTTTTGTTGAACTCAAAATTTAATTTTTACCACATTGATCATAGAAAAATTTCTGTAGCATCGCGGAAAATTACGTGCTCTGATCATTAAACAGCGCTGCTGAGGGGAATGCCAGTGACGCAGGAAATCTACTCATTCGAGTCAGAACACTGCTAGTACATCCACACATACAAGCATCATCAGCCTTTCTGCATACTACGGTAGGCGGAATGGTAGTGTCCACATCCAGGTACTTAGTCTCATAGGATAGCTTGTTAATTTGGAGCTTGTCCTCTCCACCACGTTTTGGCGCCGGGGTGGTCGTTCCCTGAGTTGGGAAGACTCAAACTTGAGACATACACCCACGTGTCAGCAATAAGGCCCTACTCCTAGTGTTCATTACATTTAGGCACAGAGCACCGTAATAGGATGTCCATTAAGCTGGCAGACATTCCACATTGTTCTACACCAGGTAGAACTACATGTTAGTAGCACTCTCCTCGTGGATGTGAGAGTATGTTCTCTTCCATATGCATTATTCCCCCACAGAGCAATATCCATGAAAATGTTAAAGATGTGCTCACAGCCTCCGGATGCTTGCAGGAGCTTACCCCCTCCCTCATTGTCGCATTCAACGAGCTTGCGCCTAGGGAACAAGCATAGCCCCTGCACCTTTTACTGAAGTCCATCACGCCGGAGATCTTCTAGGACCTTTTTGAGGCACCGTCACGTCAGAAAGAGGAGATTGACCCCAGAATTGCAGCAAGATCAGCCTCCAGTAGTTCTTACTGCCTACTATAGACTTGAGCCACTTGCTCTGTCTTACAGACATATTTGAACATCAGAAACCAGATCAGTAGTCTACCTGTGGCTCACATACGTCCCACAGAAATTACAGAGGTCAAGCGTACAACTCAGGTTACATGTCGCCCAGGTATCCAACTGCAGGCTAACAATCTGAAACATAAGGTCACTTTCCTAGCTGAACTTGACTTCGTGCCATGCCGGCAAAGCTACCAGACCAATCCTCTACGTGGACATGCACTATTACCACGTAGAGACTAAAGTTGAAACCAATGACCATTGCCAGAAGGGTGCGCCTGACTTAGCACCCGACTAAACCTGCTTTTCTTGACGTAGTGAATGCCAGTCAGCCTAGGTGTTACGTCTTAACAGTTGTAATTATAATTTTGCATTTTAATAGTGTTTATAGTGTAGCAAAAATTTTTGTCATTTCAAAAATGAATTTTTGATGCATTGAAATTTGTATGCCCTATAAAAAAATAACAGCAATTTGTAGGTGAAAAAACAGCTATTTTTGATCAAAATAATACCTCTTTTCAAGAAAAATAACACCTATATTTTCATTTCTAATAATGACTACTTAAAAAAATTTTTTTTTTTATACTTGGCAACTAATGTAGCCGTGTCAATATCATCAGCATGCTATTCAACAAGTTTAGTCTTTGTTTCTAGTAGATGTACATGCAATGTCCACAGCCATTGTATTTTTACATGTTCAGACTTTTCTTGTCAATCCACTGAAAAGCGATGGATACGTGTTCCACTATGTTGGTGGTCACTATACGGACCTTCCATCGTGCACCATTCTGGATCTGTCAGGTGCATTGGAGTCTGTACGTCTTCAGATAACGTTAGTAATTTTTCAACATCTTTTGAATCGCTACAGTGGTCTCCATGCTGTATGAGGCAGCTGTTCTTGATATTAGCTGGAGGTCTTAGTAATGACTCTGCCGTGTTATGTATTAAGTTCACTTAACTGCTGATGTGTAGCTTTAAGTTTAATACATTTGTTCCACCTGTATTTTTTCAGAACAGAATTTATGAATCCTCATCAGATCAGTGTAAGGCTTAATGAGCGTCGCCTGAATCCAAATGAAGAAAACAAGAAATTGGCGTATCTTTTGGATCTGAAAACAATTTGTATAGGTAAAAGAATTAACTATACCATAATTATAATTATATAGCTCTTCCTTGGCTCGCTTTGTCAGAGAACCTTTCAGCTTGGAATCCAGGATTTCACACCTAGGTGCTTCCACATGGAATCCGTGAATTAAGGCGGTGTACGTATAGGTTTTCTTGTGATCCTGTATTGCATTTGAACTGCCATTGTGGTATAACAGTACATTTTTTTGAACTTTTTTTCTAGCTAAAACTTAATAAAATGAACTGTAGGAACTGAACTGAATTGAAATTTAGACAAAATTTACTGTTTTGAATTAGAATGAACCTACCTCACAAAATATTTTCTTGCCTGTATCCAAACAGACTCATAATACATTTTCCCAACAAAACTTTGCTTTAATTTCCATTTTCAAATTTAAGAATGTATTGTTGGAAAATTTTCGTAGATTTAGACCACACCATGTTTTCTCTGAGATACATATAATGTTAAAGCTGAATTTTTCTCAAAATGATAAACAAGACTTTCTTTCAACATTTGTATGACTGTTAAATCCCCTCTCAGATTTCTTCCTCAGTTACTTCACATAAAATTATTTACTGCACTAAAATGGTGATTTGTTTTTTTTTTTTTTTTTCCATCTGATTTGTAGCTCAAATAATATAAACTGAAAACAAAATGAGAACATGTTTATTTATTAACTGCAATAGAATTGGTTGCAAATGAAATATTGTAGTGTAAACCATCGTTTAGCGTGTTAGAAATTGGCTGTATTTACAATGTAAGATAAGAGAAGTTTGGTAAAACTGGTAAATATTAACACAAACTTATAAAAATTATGGTTATGTATAAACTGAAATTCAAGGATTTTTAAATACCAAGCTGAAAATTAAAATATTAATATTTTTTACTGGATAGTTGTATTGTAAATTAAAGCAAATTGAACTACAATAGCAGTCAGACTGATTCGTTGTGCATGTGCTTCTATAATCGCCATGCTATGTTCCAGTTTCTCACAGAAAACTTCGCGAGGAAGTATAATTGGAAGGGTTGAAAATCATATAATGGTGTCAGTTTATATTATCAAATAATATTGTGGAACATGGTTATATATTTGTTAATTGTTACCATTTAACATTTGTGGTTTTCAGGTACTGTTTCACACTACTTTCCTTGGAAAGATAGGTGTAGGCAATTATGTGAATCTCTGTTTGAAAAAAAAATATGTGTGCCCTCCTCCCTTACCACAATTAAGTGTTCAACCACTGATTACATTCTAATAACATGTGTGTGCCCTCCTCCCTTACCACAATTAAGTGTTCAACCACTGATTACATTCTAATAACATTTTGTAAGAATACGATATCACCAAAAATTATTATGATTCCACATTTTTATGTACACAAGTATTCTGTATTTATAAATAAAACAATTTAAATTTCTCAGCACTTGGGTGTATGCGTATCATTCCATTATGTAGCATGTTTTTTTATGGAAATGAAATGAATAATTGTAATCACTTAACCCCAATTATCACTTTTGCTGTAAGCATTTATATGTAGTAGCAATGTTGGAGTTATATAACCACATGTACTTAAATTATTTGCTAATTGTGCTTATTTCATAATATATAAATTGTCCCACTTTGTTGAGGTGTAAGACAATAAAGGCAATTAATGGACTATGTGTGCATATCTGCAAGACAGAATAATGGTGTTGTCATTTCATGCCAACTGCTGTTTAGTAGTAAATTTAGATGCAATAAAATATAGGATACCAACATAATATACAATGTTACTTAACTTTGTTTACTTTCTGATAACATAGTACATTCTCAGGATTTGTGAAAATGTATTTAAAAAAATTTTTTATATGGCGCCTGATATTCCACCTTAAGCTGCATCACTACTGGGGCCTCAACGCATCGCTGTGGAAGTGAACCTCGACCCATTTGATTCAGTGACTCTTTATTCTTTGACTTAAGCAAACTGTCTCTCGACTGTGCCATAGAACAAGGATCATTTTTAACCCCGACATTGATCTACTGACTAATAATTACCTTGGGAGCAATATTGTGAATGTTACTATCATTGACCTGCATTAAGTTTACAATACGTTCCCATTTATTCCTGGTATAGGCTGGTCAGGTCTGCCTTGGTGAGTTGCTATGTTCATCAGACAGTTCTGTTAGCTTGGCTGTCCCTTCCTGCCTCGTACCATCAGAAGTCAGAGTTAAGTTCCTATATTCCGAGCAAAAGTTCATACGTTGTAAGATGCCTTCCGACCCTCAAGGGGGTGGGTTAACAAAATGTGCCTCACTCAGACAAAAACAATCCCCAACCCCCGTCCCTGGATGCAGTTAGATGTACTCTATGTTAACACCCATCCGTGCCATGCCCGTCATGATCTTATAAATTAATTACTGGTAAAATACACCCAACAGCAGTTGAGGTTAATTTCAGTGGTCTACGAAAGAATGATTTTCCAAGTCCAAACTTTTTGTGGCAAACAATCTACTTTGAAGGTACAATCCAGTGATCCGTGTGGCATTGCAATCTACTTTGAAGGTACAATCCAGTGATCCGTGTGGCATTGCAATCTACTTTGAAGGTACAATCCAGTGATCCATGTGGCATTGCAATCTACTTTGAAGGTACAATCCAGTGATCCGTGTGGTATTGCAATCTACTTTGAAGGTACAATCCAGTGATCCGTGTGGCATTGCAAAAATCTCAAACCTTCATATTTAAAGTACTGCATAAAAAACATTACTTTTACACAAATTCTGACAGTTCATTTCTCACTCTATACGTAATATCGTGTACCAGTACATTTTAACGCAAATTCAACCAATTTACAATTGCAAGCCATCACAGAGAAGCCATTGAGTTTGCCCGCTAGCGAGTTTAAACCACAGCGTGATGTGTTGCGCTCCAATGCGAGGAAAATACCTATATGATAATCACGGTACCTTGCAGTGGCCATACCATGGGCATGTTGAAGTGTTGGGAAGAGCCCGACAATTCAGGCCATGACGTAATGCACTGGTCGGGCCGTCTCTGCCCACGACGCCGTCATGAAGTACATTTCCGCTCCCGACAATCGGCCCAGCTGTTTTCTTCCCGCAGGCGCGAACTTCTTTTCCATCTGCTCCAGATATTAAATACGCCGCTCTGTCGCAACACACTCGCACACACGTGAAGCTTACCGCAGAAAGTTTTGGCTAGCGGAATAGTCCAGGTGTTATCCCTGGCCAGAATGATTTTTGCCATTCAGCTTGACAATTTTACCAGGGCGACTGTCCAGTAGCATGGGGCATAACTTCTACCACATCCATCGTTCACATACAGTCCGGATTCTCCTCAAGAAAAGTTCTATACCAAAGTCCCGCAAATATTTCAGTGACTTCCGTGGTGAATAATTTGATCTATGGGCATTTGGTGATCCTTCTACCATCAAAATAATGTTCCAAGTCTCGGTACAAACAGTCTACGTTTCTAATCAGTTCAGCCCACATTTCCCTTGGAGAGTTGCATCTCACACGAAACTACACGCCAGCTGTTGCCTGGTTCAGCGGTGCCCCATTCCACAATATTACTTATCGAGCTGCACCTCGCTTGCTCGCGGAAAGTTTCGTCACTCCTCGAACAATACATTTAATGTGGTCACGCTCCAAATTTGCATGACACGACGACCGTGGAAATACTGTCGCAGTCCGACAAACGAAAGCACCGTCCACTCTCAGCTGGCTAATGAGCCACATATTTCCACCTCCCGTGCAAATGCATCCACGCCAAACAACACCCACTATCTGGCCGTGCGATTATTATTAAGTTCCGCAACATTCCACAGCAATAGCACACAGCTGACTATTTCGCCCGTCGAAGTCGAGACTTCCCTGACATACGGGTTACAACTCTTGCTACGGTCTGATCTCATATTCGGCTCATGTACACTGTTGGTGACAGTTTCTCACCAAAGTCACACACTTCGAGTCCGTACGGGTTACGACTGTTTCTCACAGAACACACATACTGCGGCCACGTAAGGTTTACAACTCTCTTGGCCCGCAACACAGCGACTACTCTTTGACTCCCCGGCCTAGTACACAAGCGCCACCGATGATGCCCCCTTCCCCCGTGCGAAGCGTGATACCTGGCGGCTGCTCTTTACATTAGTATGGCGGTAAAAAGAACTACAACCACCATAATCTATTGATGGCCTCTATTGCAACGACACCCAGCAAGAACACTATGATAGTTCTCACGCAATGAATAATGGTGCTTACGAGTAAATGTTGTATCAAAGGATTACACGATATAAATGAACAAATGATTAACTGGTGGAGTTAAATCCATAAGACTGATTAAATGGTAAGATAAAATATATATATGACCGGTGATAAAACAATCTTATACATATTAAAAACTACCAACGTGGTAATACCAACCGCCAATAAAAATACACCCTTAAAATTGATATTTAAAATATATACTAAAAATACATACAAAAATGTGGTAATTTTCCAAATAATCCTAGTTGGCTACACTGTAAGAATGGTGTACTATGTCATCAGGCATGGCTCTGCATGACTGCTGCCTCTTGCCCAGGCTTCCAATTCTACTAAGCTATTATCCCCTATAAACACTTGGACTGTCCTGTCACCGGCCACCACCTGCCTAATGCCTAAGCCATCAAGGTCAACACACACACACACACACACACACCTGTCCCCGCAGAAGCGGTAATTCTTATGTCACACGTTGCACACAATCCTGCCACTTATTATCTCTTAACACCTGTAACTTGTGTCTGTGTCCCTGTGTTCCCATTTACCCCAACAAAATTTCCAGCCTTCACGTGTACAAACTTCCCCCTTTCTGACTCTAGACTAACATGTGTTTCGTTTTCGAAAATAATGCCAGTGGTTCTCTTAACACAATGCTTTCTCAAACAAATAAATAACTTTCTTATCTGCAAACATTTCATCTGCCATGGAAATTTTGCACATATTATAATTAAAGTAAGGAAGTCCTAAAAGTCTGTTAGCTTTAAAAGACATTTTATCTGAAAAATAAAATGTCTAGACACCTATGTAGATAATTTTTGTTTACAATTTCAAAATTATATAACAAGTTACCAACTATTTGTAATCTAATGCCTGTGAAAGTATGCAGATTGGTACTTTTATTTACGACTGAAAACAATTTCCACTTTCAAAGCAACTCCTTTTCAAAATTTTGACTGACCTTCCTGTGTCCACCAACAAACTTCATTTTACGTCACACATGAATACTTCTAGTAATAAATCTGGGTGCATTCTCAATGCATTCACCTGCAATATTTTTGTATCTACATCCATCCATTTACCTCGACATCATGTCTGTGGATGGTAGATCCTGCAGGCCTCGACATCTTGTCTGTGGATGGTAGATCCTGCAGGCCTCGACATCTTGTCTGTGGATGGTAGATCCTGCAGGCCTCGACATCTTGTCTGTGGATGGTAGATCCTGCAGGCCTCGACATCTTGTCTGTGTATGGTAGATCCTGCAGGCCTCGACATCTTGTCTGTGGATGGTAGATCCTGCAGGCCTCGACATCTTGTCTGTGGATGGTAGATCCTGCAGGCCTCGACATCTTGTCTGTGGATGGTAGATCCTGCAGGCCTTCACATTTAAATTATTCTTTTTAAAACATTTTACTTTTACATTCCCTAACGTTTTACAAAAATTAAACATAGGGACTTTACAGACTTCTGTGCAGTGCCCATTCTCTCACAATCCATTTTGCTCCTCCAAATTGTTCACTGTGACCTGCCTTGCCATACATACTGCATTTTTGGGATCTGCAATTGCATTAAAAGGCCCTACCTTGTTACACACACACACACAACTCCTTTTATCGTCACGGCTCTCAGGACTTACCTTAGTACTGGGTAATTTGTGGGTATCTCCCCTTGCGCCATTCCCCTCTCTGCTGTAACCATAATGTGTTCTTGTGCCCTCTACCCTATTAGCTACAGGATGCACATAATTCATAGTGCCTGCCAATATTTCCTCCCCTTGCTAAAACAACACGGTCTGCTCAAAATTTTTAGAACACGACAAAACAAATCACTGTATTCTTATCATTATTCCTTTGAGAAATACAGGAATGATGTATTACTCTTGATTTTTGCTCAGATGGTAGCTTCCTTTGCCCCCTAAGACAGCTACAGTACCTTTTCCAGCAAGACATAACGAAGTCACGTATTCCTTAATGCTTTAATTATTCCTCTGTAAGCAGTTGAAAAATTTGTCAAAACTGCTTGTCCTACTTTTATACACCTTGTAACGACCTGCCTACCTAACACATGTGTCTACTTATATATTTAAGCTTATCTCTCCTACCACTCTCTCCTAGGCACAATCTGTCTAGTTAGGTAGAGGCCTACTTTAGGGGGTAGCTAATACTAATGGATATTAATGAAAGATGGAATTCAACTACACAAATCTATTACAATACTTTAAATATAATAGAACAATAAGATTCTCAGTACAACTATTTTACTTTATGTACTGACAAGATAATTATATGAACATACGGGAATACAGTTATTCAAGAAATAGTAAGTTAATTATAAGAAATATAACAGCATATGATAATACAAAGATCCTAGCCTTACCACATGATTATTACTTCTTAAGACTGGACCTCGATATCGGGAATGCCACCTTACTGCCTGGCCAGAATTATGCTCACCAATGAAGACGTTGACAACTTGTATATGGGCCGGAGCTCCTCGGACCCTCATGTTCTTTCGTATCGCTCTGACACTGACGTTGACAGACGTTGACACTTCATGCTCTGCCGACAGCCTGAGGGCAGGGTGGTGTGTGCTCCTTGTTTAAATAGCCTGGCCTCAGTAGGTTGGCCAGGCTTGTTTGTAAAACAGGGGGCTCGCTCAGGAATCTATATCCCGTCCAAGTTTAGCTCGTTGTGTGAGGGCCTCCTGGAGCATGCTACAACCTGGAAATTTTGAAACAGAAAATTAGTTAACTCGTTCCAATGACAACGCTCGTGTGAGAGTGCATGTGAAGCTCCTTCAATGCTTAACCATCAAACTTGTTTGCAACAAATTAACTTTTTAACATCGCCTTAACCAATCATATCTGCAATGTTCTCAGCTGACTCAAAATCTGATTCCATATCCTGATTCATGCATTTTTCAACACACTCTAATTAACTGTAACTACTCTACCATCTGGGGTGCATCAGCACCTAGCTAGTTCCGTATTTTCCGACATGTCGATTGACTTTACAGAATCGCCTAATTGAAATGGTAATCTCAGTCTCCACTTGACTGACTGCCGCGTGTAGCAATTTTACCACGTCTGTTCAGCTGCTCTGGCTCTCTTTTTACAACCTCAAATATTTATTTTCCAACCTGCACTGTTTTACACAAAACTTGCAGGCCGCAAGCAACGAGATCCCAAAAGGACATGTGCACGCTAAAACTTCCAATTTTCACCCTAGCAACTTTGGAATCGTGCTAAATTTTTGCAACATATTATTTTCATTTTGTGTAATACAGGCTGTGTCCAAGTTGACTTCCCACCAGTTGTCACAATGCCAGAACTGTCAACAGGGTGACAATCTAAACACATTGAAACTGTGGTGACAGCAGAGATATATTATCATGTAAAAATGGTAAAAAGTGGAAGGGTAGCTGCAACTACTGTAATTTTGGTATAGGTGTTAATGAAACAGGTTTTTTTAAGATGGCGAATGCAGAATATTCAACCTCGGCAGGTTTATCTTCACATGGGGAGGGGTTGCGAGAGTTCACAGCCTGGGATGGGTCAACCACGAGTGACTAGGTTATTGAGAAGGTTTCTAATTAATTTACCTACTGGTGCAATGATGCCTTTATAAATAACCAAAATAATACTTCTTTCCCATATACCTGGGGCCAATGAATACAAGTTAAACTGAAATTATTCACACAGTGAAATTAACTATCAGCACATATATAGTACATCAACCATGGTAACCTAAGATGGTTGAATCCACATGAGGTACATTTGAGTTTCATACACTAGATTATTCTTGCAAACTCAACACTGACCAAATAGGTTATGAATCTAGAGCTATTACAAGCCCAACACTTTGGCATAATAATAGCTTTGATGTGCCGCTTTCCTGTATATTGCTACTACGACTCGTCTGCCTCACGTATTTTTACATCACCCGAGGGAGAGTCAAACCCGGCAAGAGGGTAGCTACCCCACCCCAGCCTCGCACGAGAGGGACGTCACGAGGTGACATCACACCTCCCACCGCGGCCCAGCGTTGCACATGTCTTGCGGACTATAAGTCCATGCACGACCGGGCTTACGAGTTATTTTCCTTGCTCCAGTAGCTTGCTCTAACACTTTGTGTGCTGGGGCCTTCTACTGCTCAACAGTCTTCGGCGGCCACCAGAGGCTACTACCATTGACAATACCAGAGGCTCGTACAGCCTTTACCACAAGTTCCTGCTGTAGCCACCTGCAGTTACCAGAGGCTTTATTGCAGATGACCACCACCAGCTACCAAAAGCTTTTCTTCTTCTTCACCAGTCTACATCAACACCTTCCGCTGCTGCTCCTTCAGGATCAGCAGCTGACTCTACTTTCTGGTAGATGCAACTACACCCACTGCTCTTAAAGTAATGACACCCCTTTTTATATTGTCTCTTCTAGATGCTCCTTGTCTAGAGTATCTGCGACTGAATTGTTATCATAGTCATCAACACCATTAGATAACTTGGGTAGTTTAGGAACAGGTCACGTACACCTGTGTAGCGTAGATTACATCCATATTCATTCTCTGCTTGGTTAGGAGGTAGTACACGTCACTTGTATTTATTACATCTAATAATTACATCTTGTCCCTTTCCTTATGAGTGTCTGTTCTAGAAGTATTTCCCTTGACCACTAGGAACATATCTACTGTACGTTGTCAACCGAGACCCACTTTTGATATAGCAGTATGAACCTTAGAGTATGACTGCGGAATCCTTTCAGGAGTCTGTACGTCTAAAACATACACCTTTCAACTGTCACCCATTCTATACTCCAGGGGATATTACGGTAGAGCCCTGACCACTAGAAACTCATTTAACAGGGGCAAGACAGTTACCTCAAGTTGTATCCTAACCAGAGTGCCTATGCTACTGGCGGGTATATTTGCTTGGGACTGAAGGCCTACCCCCTGTTGCAACCTACACCGAATAGTGGCAGGAAGGCGGCCCACACTGTTCATTGCTTTAGGTCTGTGAGCCAAGGTGGGGGACTGATTAGAGCACAGAACTCGTGCCGTCAACCACTATTGGGAATACACTTAGATAGGGATCTATCTCGTGTTCACGACGATAAGCGAGTATCTTTAAGTGTCAATCAAACCTCCATGCCGTTTGGTAGAAGGCAAGGCTCACGGAGGAAGGAACAAAAGGCTGCCTATACCGCTACCAAGTGAGAGTGTGTCTTAGACCCACCTACTCATAGTAGGCAAGCTGAAAGAGACTCACCGACCTTCTGGAGAGACCTTCCTCTCCAGTGTTTGCATGTATTTATATGATTGCGCACGTCCATATCGCCAGGGAGTATCATCTTGTAGTACAAGGTCTGGTGGAGGGTAGTGAGGTAAGGAACGGAGCAGCTAACCCCAGGTTCTGGAGCCACGAGTCAACGGAGTGAAATAGATGGTACTGTGTTGGTCGACATTGTATCAACATCCCTCAACCTTCCACCAGCTTTGCCGGGTCCAGTCAGCCAGCATCAGCTCCATGACCACCAACTGAAATAATCCCTGGTAAGACAGATACTACGAATCCACCTACATCCTGAATAAGCCAGTTGCCGTTCCAGTAGTGGAAAACTACGATCGTAGTCGTCAACCGACTTATCCAGTGAGAGTTGCTAGCAACAAACCTTACCCAAACATATAACTAGTAAACAGCCAGCGTGTATGACCTTACGCTACCAAAACCAATTTGACTATGCTTATAATTTATAGCCTGGCATGAGTCAGCGTAAAGTACACATTGAGTATCATAGCCTCTTAACCTATTCCTTACGACATACAATCATAGTACTCTAGTACATCAAGTCGCTTGTTAGGCAACTTTACTACTAGAGTTGTTCAGATACCGATACCAAGTATCGGTATCGGCCGATACTTGACCCATTTTTGAAGTATCGTTTGAAGTATCGGTTAAAGACAGCAAAATCAGATTGTTGCTTTCTTTATAAACAAAAATTACCAAATTTTGGCATGTATTGGATGCACATTATTACAAAAAAAAAATTTTTCACTCATGCAATAATTTGTTCACTCACATTCATAAAGAAAATAACCTTGTATGGAATAGCGACATAACATTACTTACAGGAATACAGAAATTCATTGTGAAGGACATTGGTATTGGGGTATAAACATGGTATCAAAACAACTCTATTTACTACACATTCTCGAGTTAAATACCCTCTGACAGAACACTCTGTTCTTCACCATAAGATCTAGAGAATTCAGTCTCTCACTCAGAGAGATCACCAACTCTTGGTTAGTTACAGAAGCAAATGTAGTACCTTGGGACACTGATATCCCATGAAAGATACAAGAGTGGAACTTGTACTATCTAAAGGTGGCTTGGTAGTCCCTAACTAGCTGGGTAATTGCAATTAAAAATATACCACACATTTGACACCTTGCTATTGGGACTTGATAAAAGGGAGGAGCCATTTCAACCAGTGTGCAATACTTACTTATCGCTCACTGATATTGGGCGGTTCATGGTAAAGTGAGCACTTTTGAGTCCCTAGAAATTTTTTGAAGCCCTTTTTTATCCTCTAACCACGTTCTTAAATAAATATTGCCATCTAAGTGATACACACAGTGTAGATTCCATCACGTTCGGGAGTTAATGTCTAAATCAAAAATAAAATATATTTACTGACTATTATTCCAAATGAGGAGGTTTTTAAAAGTGCTCACTTTATTGTCAATAGTATTTACTTTCATATAATTTCACAATCTCAAGAAATCTACAAATCTTCTTAAACTTATCAAACCAAGCAGATTTAATAACATTTGATTACCTTATTCTAATATCAAGATAAACAATAGAACTTAAGGATCTGCTACTGATATCAATCTATCTACAAAGTAGAAGATTCTTAATTTGATTTTACAGAATAGCTATTTATTTCAACAAATTCAAATACAGTATTAAATTCATATGGCTAGCATCCTTCCATCAGTGTTGTTCCATACACTGTTGCTCAACCAACATCTAAGATATTTCTAATTTTTCTTAACAAACATGATGCTTTTTGCAACACTGGTGATTAAACGACTCCAGCTCATCCCTTCGCTTAGCCTTTCCTTATTGAGTCTAGAATTCAGAATTGACATTATTTTGTCACGTGGGATTGTTCTGTTTACCGTTTAGGATGGATGTTCTGGACAGTGTAGATTGTTTTATTCACTGGCCCACACTAACTGTGCATATAGGCAACAATTGCTTTTATCTGCCACTAGATAGCATTATTAGTGGGATTTTTCGTTCTTTTCTCACTCTCCAGCTGGCTGGTGATGTCTTGCTAGAGAGCTATGCTTTTTGCCACCCCTGCTCAGCAACCACCCCTCGTCTACGAGACGCCAGCCAACCAGCGCCGACTAGCAGGCAGAGTTTAGTATATAAGGAGCGATGCCGTTCGACTCCGCACCAGTCTTCAGCTGCCATTGCACATGCTGCCAGGGCACTGATCAGTCTGCCATGACCAGTCTTCAGTTCTCCCCTGCGGAGAGCCTAAGACACCAGTCTTTAGTCGTTCAGCACCTGTTGCTCAGATACTGACGATCCTGCTCATTAAGCCTTCACTTTTGTATAACTTGTTATAACGCTCTGGATATATTGTGTGGCAAAAGGGGCACATAAACCAGCCCAGCAACAGCAAAATGTATGAAGAACTTAATACTTTCTTTTATTGTAAATTACTTCTTTTTTTTTTTTATATTAGAAATGCAGTATACAAAAGTATACAAAAATTTACAAAAATATGAACTTCCACTATTTGCTTCTCTTTTGCAAGTTCACCTACACGATAAAAGATAAGCGCAAAATGCTATATAAAATGCAATACAATATGGGCAATACTTGATCATTTATAACTTTTACAGAATCGTCTAGAATATTTTATAAAATGTTTATCGTAATTCGTTTAAGTTTTTTTTATTTTCCTTGTAGTCAGAAAATATGATTTCAGGCTAAAAACACTAAAGCAAGCCGTAAAACAATATTTTTACTTAGCTTGAATCTTTCAAAATACAATTATGAATTTTAGTTTCATTTATTTGCTCGACAAGTGAAAATCTTTCAAAATTACTATTATAAATTTTTAATTTTTGCTTAAGGTTAACTGGCTGCGTGGTTTGGTCACAAGCCATTGATGATTTTACTTTTACATCAAACAAGGATGTTATTATGAATTCATAAAACATTTCCTTGCCTTTTCACAATCTATCAAAATGACCAAATATAAGTTTATTTTTCAAGAAGATTACTGGCTACATAGTGTGGTCAACAAATCATTAATAAGATGAAACATTAATTGACTTGAAAGTTTTTCCAAAATTGCAAATTATTGTTTACTGGCTACATGGTTTGTTACTAGCCATGGAGGACATTATTAATAACATTTTCTCAAAGATGTTCTTACAAATTTATTAGTACAAATCGACTTCATTTAAAATCCTCGAATCATAAAAATGGTGAAAACCTGCACCCAAAATTAAAAAAATTCGGGTATTTTAAAAATTATCGCTTTTAGGACATTTTTAAAAATTACTGTAATATTTATTATGAATCCTTACATTAGCCACATTTTAAAAAATAAAATGTCAAATTGTATTTCCTGTGGTCTAGCATAGCGCCTATTTTTGAGGACTTTTAGCTAAAGACTTCAACATGTCCTTTCCAATCTTTGACCATATGGGTCCTTCAGAGAATCTCCCAGGGTTGCAGTGTACTCTGACTGAGCCCGCCCTGCAACTTAAATATAAAAAAATCTCACATTTTCCCCTAAAGGGATACCTCTAATTGAACAGCCAATGAAATGGCGTGGAAGTCTCTGTAGTGTTCTTTACAAATCTCAAAGTCTTTAGCACATTAACATCCAGCATTTCTGATGTCAGCTTCTTCTGGCCACATGGAGCTATGCAGGCCAATGACGTCACTGCTTGCATGCCCCTATCGGTGCACAGCCGAGGCCTCAGTTGAGGAAGAACCGGGCGTGGAGGTAGTTATACCACTGCCGTGTTGGACGTCCACTGTGTCGAAACAGAGTCCAATGCAGACCTTCTAGGGCTCACATGATCAGCAGTTTGTTCAAGTGTAAAAGCAATGAAAATACAGGTTTTAACCTGAGAACTTTCCATGCTGTGTAGTGTGAAGTGTTGTGCCACGGTAGCAGTCGAGCCAGGTGAAATGGAACACGTCATTCCTATGGTGGGGGGACAGGAAATACGTGAAAATGAGACCACCTGTCTCATCCCCCCCAAAGGAAGAGGTTGCAGTGAAGACCCAAAAGGTTGGCAGAAACTTCTCCAAGATGGCCAGTCTTGGGAACATCCTCGACTTCTCATCCAGGAAGACACCATCATCTTTTCTAGGTCCATCATCGACTCTGTACTAAGAACAAACCAATAACAGAGGTGCCAGTATCGAAGCGATCCAACATTAGGGACACTCCATAGCCCTTCAACTCCTCAATTTGGGCAAAAAAATATAAGATAGCAGCAGCAACCTGGAAGGTCCCAACATTCTCCTTTAAAATTTGCCTTTTTCCTGAACAATATGTTGGGTTTTACCTTTTCATGATGATAACAAGATGATGAATACAATACAAACCGTAAGGAAACATCAATAACATGATACCTTAAATAAACCTTAACTACAACAGAAAGAGCATTCAGTCCAGTGACTATACATTAATACCTCAACTTAACAAGTGCTCAATTTCAATTGTGTTAAATGGGCTGCTTTATTTACTTTTCAGGACTATTCAAGTCCTCTAACAAAGTTGTTACAGAGTTGATAAACTGCTTAAAGAAAAAGGGTCCAGCATACTTGGGAGCCACCATCCCACTAAACTGGGCAGCTTTACTGCTCAGATAGTGCATTACCAGATACACTTTATCTCCTTGTTTCAACTACGATAAGCAGAATGGGATTCTAATTTTGTGTGATATTTTGATATGTTCTGGGTTGCTTCCTACCAGACCCTTCATACAAATGTCGTCCCAATAAAAATCATGGAGACTCCATGTATGAACTAAAAGATGTAACAATCCGAAAAACAATACAAATGTACTTTCTTGGTGGCGTTACTCGCTACGTTATTGAAAGCTAATGAAAGTTGGTACAAACCAACACCCCAGTCTTTATTTGGGATCCTGTATGGGAAGCCCGTAAAGCCACTTTTAAATTTCTATATTACCACTCCACCAAGTTGGCCTTGGGGTGATAAGGCATCGTTTCCACTAACTTTATCCCCCAAGAGAAGACAAGGTTCTTAATTTCGGATGACACATAGCAAGTAGTATTGTCGGTCACCATATGCACTGAGGATCCAAATATGGAAAAAAGTCTTTGACTTAAGATTTTACAGATTTCAGTTGATTTCATAGATTGCAATGGAAAGAAAAAGTACAAATTTACTAAAGCTGTCAACTGCTACTATTGTAGATGAAAACCCGGTTTTTGTTTGGGGCAGAAGACCGAAAACATCTAAATATAACCTTTCCCAGGGAAACTTAGCCACACTGGCACTATATGGGCTAAGAATCTTAGCATTGCGAGGTTTAGATCTTTGGCACTCCCTGCACTCCTGGACCAGACCTTCAATCTCCTTCCCTGAGCCAGGCCAAAAAGACATCTCCTTAATCCTATCCACCATTTTGTCCTGGCCCAAATGCCAACCAAAAAAGAAGTATGGTAATATTGGAAAATTGGTCCTCAAAGGACCTGAGCTACAACAAACATTCTAATTGATTTTTTTTTTTTTTTTTTTTTTTTTTTTTTTTTTTTTTTTTTTTTTTTGGCTCAATATGGCTAATAAGACCCTTCTGAAACTTGTATTGGCCTCCAGGACCAGCATCAATGTTCGACTTGATGCTAATGCATCCAGGGTCTATCCCCTGATGAAGTTGGAACTTCATATATGCCAGGGGAAAGTCTTGCAGGACCTTAGCCTGATCTTTAACGGAATTTATCATTGACTCATTTTTCTACTGTAAGGGTTCTGTATGAATGTCTAAAGGAACTTGAATTTTAGATACAGGCTCTTCAGCCTGTAATTTATCAGAAACTACAGGTAAAATACCATTGTGCAGTTCTAGTTCAGTTTGTACTTCCAAAGCAGAAGTTGTAGGCAAAACATTTTTCTTCTCTGTGAGCTCTGTTTGCACAGAAACTGAATGAACCTGAATACCAGGTACAGGCTCTTCACCCTGCATTACTGTTAAACCCAGAGGAATCAACACACAATTCATCAGCATTGAACATACATGAAAGAGCATTTGGATCACCATTGAGATGCCAGGCTTCAGTTGTCCAGCACCCACTGCTCGGTCACTGTCCTGCCTGGTCCTTAAGCCTTCACTTTTGTATAGTTTGTTACATCCACCCCGCTAGCGGCTAGGGATCTTATCTTATTCCTCGCTCACCTTCTATCATTCACTGTCCTTCCGTGCCAGAAGGATACTCCACGTTCCTTAAGCCCCCTGCTTGGGACTTTCCCTGACACATCCTTACTTAGTTCACCCTAGCACTATACCAATTTACACTGTCAGTTGTCTACATGGTAGATACCACAGCTCCCTCTGGGCATCAAAGGATCCAGCGATATCTAGTTCGTCATTTTCATGGTACTAGTCTACCCTTCCTAATTGTTAGTCAGTATCGGTCGCCTCAACCAGCAGTTCTACATAGCCTGCTTCCTAGCATTAGTTCTTGCTGATGTTAGGAGGTAGCACATCATCATGGGTTATTTCCCTTACAAGGAAGTAAAATGTGTGTTTTTACTACATTCCTGTGTACCACATTTCCTGTAGACTTGCATCATCTCAGTTGACTTTGTGGACCTAAGATTGATGCAGTTGATCCCGGGGAATTACTTGTTCGAGTCAAAAACACATTGTTGCCACCCACACATACTTAATACAGCCAACCATTCTAGTTACGCTGTAGTTAGAAGAGTAATGCCTACACATAAGTACTCTGCTATCAAGCCACCTTATTGGTGTGGTGGTGTTTACGTTCTTTTCCACTGCACCTTAGTGCCAAGAAAAGGAAGTGTTCCCTGAACTAGGAATACTCGGCCGAGGCCACACCTACGCAGTGACCCTCGACATCGAGGCGTGACTTGCAACATGCACTGTGCTTCCACGCCAGGTGTTGGAATAGGATGTCTGCCCAGTCGATGGCCTTTATGTTGTCTGACACACTGTAATCAACACAAGGAGTTCTGCTTAGCCTTACCAACGTAAAGGGTGTATATAATTTCATGACCTATTCCAAGCACTGTGGGGTGAAGGAGAGGGTAAAAACAATTCTACTGGCCTCTTGGGCATCTGCAGGAGCTAACCACTGACTTGCTCACTTCATTAGCTAAGCCCAACCCTAAAGAATGAGCCCAGGCATTACGACGTTTGCAAGACCCAGTTGAGCCTGAAATACAGAAGAATCTATTCACTCAGCCCGTACGAGTAAGCTCTGAAATTGACCTTTGGCTTGCTATCCACCTTAATCAGCCAGAGTAGCATCCACCTATGGAGGCCATCGCCCATCTTGTTCCATTCGTACTGAGACGTGCACCTCGACCTTCAGTTCAACAATACATAGTTGCTACACCCATGGCTTACGTGCTCACTGCACACTCGTCAAACAACCTTACCCGTCGCCCAGGTATACCAATCAAGACGGGCAAACTCAAATGTCAGATTACACTGCCAGTACCATACTTTGTGCCATGCTGCAGAGCTACCAGGCCAGTCGTGTACAACGGGAGAGCCCCAGTTCTCCGCCCGGACTAGATCCCTACACACAGGTTGCACCCGACTCAGCATCTGAAGAAAAGACTCCTCTATCTGAACGTAAGTCCTTAACATACTAGACATCATGCGTCAATTCATAGAACTATAAATTTACTGCATAAAAATCACTTTTAATTTGTCGTAATCCTATATAATTCAATATTTTTTCACTTTAAAAAATTAATTATCATTCAAAGTTTAGATTTGTTTACCTGAGATGCAGCCAGAAGAGCACTTATTACATTCTTATTTTGATTTGTGACACGTCCTGTAGGTGCTTCTATTTCAAACTCCATAATTAGATATGGGAAAATACGCCATCAGTATTCTCACCTTCAAGAAGTGCTTATTGTAGTCTGCACAAAACTCTAAGGCCTGTCGCGTGGTTTTCCCTTTGCCAGGTTTACAGTGACAAGCTACTGATTTTTATTCTATTTCCATTGTTACAGTGGAGATAGCTCCACATGGGATACACTTTGGTGCTGGTAAAGGGATATCCATACTAAATTAAATTTAATTAAAGTGATTTCAAAACTGGAGCCAATTTGTTAAATTTCTAGGTTATATATTACAAATCAATGCCTTGCCAATCTACCTTGTTTAATATGAACTAAAATTACTGGTGTCCCATCAAAGATAATATTTCAAATATGCTATTCATTCTAGTATTACTCACTTACCCAAGTTCAAACTTACACAGAGACTATAAATCAAATTTAATGAAAATGTAGTACTACTCCATTTTCAACTCAGCAATTGATCCGTCAAGCTCCGATGTGCTCCTCTTTGGCTGAAGATGCTGAGTTTTGCCTCCTTGACTGCTAGGTTAACACTGACCAAGAACTGTGTATATCTAGCTAACATTACTGTGTCCTTGTCTCTACCGTGCCATGCGGGTGACACTTCAACACTTCCTTCACCATAAGGGCTTGTTCATGCAGCTGTCATGCCTCTTTGTGACCCATGTCTCCGAATAATTACACAGATGTCTGCTATTACCATATCAAATAGAAACATAACAATTTTAATTTAATTGATATATTTTCATTACAGTAGCAGTCAGCAGCATTATAATTCATTATACCATGTGAGAATATTTTATAACTACAGTATCTTAGTTGTCAATAAAGTATTAACATTTTAATAAAATATTTTTAAGTTAACTTTATGTCAATAAATCATTATGAAATAATTTTATTTATTTATCACAGTTCGTTATTCTCCATTAATTTTATATTAACCCATTATTAGGAAAGAAATATTTTGATTTAATAAAGACGATTATTCTTAACATTCAGAATATACATTTGTCTTACACGAGTCAATTCTCTATTCAAATTAAGTGAGGTAAGACATCAAGAAGGCTGATGGTGTAGTATGCATATAGGAGAGGGGCAGTTTTCTCACAATTGGCATAATTTATTTCCAAAGGTTTATTTAACTGGGGTGTTTCATGTTATGGGTAGGAAAAGTCAGGGGAATGGAATCAATGATATACAGAAAGATTCAGTCATGTTCGTTACTTGAATAAGTAAACAAGGACCATGACGGCAAATAATAAACCATGGTAAGAGCCAGATTGCTCCAGGAACTGCATTATTATTGCAACACAATTTTTTTTTAAGTTATATTTCCAGGTTTCACTTTTCACATTGTAGAGAGACCAGCTGAAGTAGCAGAGCCATATTTTTATTGCACCAGAAATTGCGTAAATTTTTTCTGTCCGTTGACGCGGGCCCATTAAATCTGACTGACACGTAGGTCGAGGATTTTTCCGCTAGGCCAAAAGCGGGATGTATTACTCTGGTTCTACGGTATGAGGCGATGGGTATTGGTTATTGCTTACTTATTCCGTTGTCTTGGGTGTTGCGGTTGAAAAGGGTTTCACCCAATAGCGGCGAGCTTGGTCTACTCCGAAGCGGCAATTCCAGTCGTAGGCTTCGCTGCTTCAGAAGTTGGGGTTCGCCCAGCCGTATCTGGTCTCTGTTTGGTTTAGCAACCCTCTTACCACCGGGTGGCAGGAAGGGTGAATGTGAATGCACGGTGACAATAAGATTACTCTTACCAAAGCAGGCACTACTGCTTGACGTCTAAATTGGGCAGGGGCGGTCCCGTGTCGCCTGCTTGTCCTGCATTGGATGAGGTAATACTATCCACGGTATGATAGCGGCGTGAGCCAGGTATCACTCTCTACACCTCTTGCCACTCCTTACCTTGTAAGGAATAGGGCACACCGGTCTGACAGCCTACGCAGTGCACTTAAACAGGAATGGTAATTACATTGTAACCCAATAGTGACTTGTCGGCACGAGCTCGATAGGAGTCCCCAATGATCCCTCACGCATGTGGGCTGATCAGGGATGTGGAGCCTCTACTGGTTGGGCGTTCCCACCAGGTTGGGTGACAACCCCCAGGCTAAGGTCACTTCAGCACTAACTTAGTGTTCAAAGTGAGAGATAACCTGAATTTATAGGCCCTCCCTGCACGAAGGTGTTTCTAGTGGTTGGGGCGTTGCTGTTTCTCCCCTCTAGCACTGACTTAATGCTCGGGGATTGGGAAGAAACAGGTTGCCGTCTAATGTGGATATCAGTACTCTGGGTTCCTGTTGGCGGTGCACGTCGTATTCTGTCCCTGACCGTCACACAGACAAGTACCCTGTAAATAAAAAGCAGAAGGGTAGTGACCAATGGGTGTTTATTGGAGATGCAATAAACATGTGACCTGTGCTACCTCCTATCAGACCGTGGAGAGCTGAAAGTAACTGCGGTTCCAGGTGTAGGCGACCTGGTTCTAATAAAAAGGAGAGTGACTGATTGTAGACAAATGCAAAAGTATTTAAAGTTAAACTGGCTAAGAAGGGTGTGGAAGAGACAAAGTGAAGTTAAATATGTGTGTACGTTTTCAATGGATATCGACGTGTGGTGAGTAGCTGCTGGGGGCGTACTTGAAGCTTACGAATTTCCTGGAGGTCCCAGCACTGAATTAGTGCTCTGGGATGTCACGAGAGAGTTTGCGAAAGAATGACTCCAGAGCCCGGCAGTGTCCAGACTTATATAGGTGAAGCTTGTAGGCTGCTGGCGCAGGCCGCGGGGAGGGCGTCTCCTGCCCTGGTTGGCATGGAAGTCGAAAAACACTGGTCAGCGTTTCTGCTTCGTGTCTCGTCGGCGGTGTTCGGCCTTGCCCAGTGGCAGGCGGCTTGTAGGATCTCAGCGCGAGGAAAAAAAAGGGGGGGGGGGCGGTCGTGCCTGCCGGGTTGCATAACCTTCAGGTGAAGAGAATACACTCATAGGTTCCTATAGCCAGTATAGTAGGTTGCCGAAAATGTAGAAATTTCTCTCTTCCCTTCTGTAGCAGTGGAAGTAGGAACAATTAGTGATGAGTCATAATCGTTGTTAATTTGTAGGTTGAGCAGCACACGTCAGCATTTTTTAAAAATAACTTCATTTAAAAAAAAATGGAAGTAACTGATTCTTGTATTCACTCTTTCAGTTATTTTTATGAAATAAGTAGCTAGTGAAGTTATTTGAGTGACATTTCTGGTCACTTTTATCACAAATATAAACCATTTATTTTAAATTTCTGGTTATGGGAAGCTAATATTAACTACAGTTTGTATAAGCATACACAATTAAATTTAATTCCTTACTTTAAAATCTTTAAATTCTATTGTGTGAGAAAATTTTCCTAATAGTGTATTGCTGTTGTGTTTGGACACAAATACAAAGTTTGAATACCAAGTAATATAATAAACACTATTTGGTTTTTGGAACTTTACACCAAAATGTTTTTAATTTGACAGTTATATATTATTTAATATTATTTTGTTACTGAATGTTAGTCCTCATTGTCCAGGCTACCAATTTAGTGTATTGGAATCACAACCTCCTCGGAGATTTATAATTACATATTGAGTTTGTTTTTGTCTTACATATTTTTTTTAGCTAACTTGTATAATGTAGGTTTTTTTTTATGGCTACGTCAGACTTGAACTGTTAGTGTAAATAAGTTGATCTTAATTATAGAAATAGGTGACCTCATAGGATCGGTACTTGCAAAAAAAGAAAGCGTTTCTAATACAGGTTTACTCTTTTTTGGCTTTGTGTGTACAGAAATGTATTTCACTTAAATGTAAATTAAAATACACTCTCTGTCTCTCATTAGAGGTGCAGTGTGAAGTGATAGCAACACACTGTAACAGCTTTGAGATTTGTAACATGCGTGATGACTGGATGCTGTATACCTTGTTTCCTTCCCAGTCGTCCCACTAAACCATGTTTATTTTGTTTGGATTGCTGCGAGTCTACTGCTTTTAAGGACCTAGCCTCATTGCCTTCTGACTGGTGCTGCTAAACTGTTTTTCATTGGTGTGTGATATTCGTGTGTTCTTATCAAACATATTTTTCATTAATTTATTTATTCTTCGTGTTTTTCTTTGACAGTCTTAACATATTACTTATTTGTATTACACTATCTGAAGAACACTTGTCTTATTCAATAAACGTGAATTTCTCTATAGGCATTTGTTTTAAACAGGGCTTCTATATAAAGTTAATTTTTACTTCAGCATTCAGAAGACTTGCTATAATAGACGTTGTAAACTTGCAATAAAAACTGCTTGTTTTAGCTGAGTTCGGGGTAGTTATTCACATTTCAAGTCTCCTCCGGGAGGTTTTTGTGTAGTAGATAAATGTCTTTTGCCGAACTATTTTGATGGATAGTTAGGTAATGTAGAGTGTGAACTTGTGTATTTTCAGTGGACTTGGTGGAGGGGATCACCATTGCGCAAGTGTCACATGACTCTAAGATTGACTGGCTGGAGCTGAATGAGACAGGTCATAAGTTGCTGTTGCGTGACAAGAAGATGAGGCTTACTCTCCTAGACATCCGACGTTCACACAAAGTGTCCATACTAAGCTACTGTACTTTCGTGCAGGTCACTTCATTAATGCACTTTTATTTCTTGCTTTTGTGTCCACTTGCCTGTAAGACTCATAGTGACTAACCACTGCACTGGCTTTGTGAAATGTAAATATGAATTTTCTTTTAAGAGGTCAGTATCATTGCAAATTTATTTATAACATGAATGTAATCCTCATAAAAATCACCATAACTTTCATTTTTAAGACTTTTAGCATACAAGATTGAACAGCCATATATAAGTCAGAGCTGTAACATTCCTTATGTGAAATTAAATTTGTTTTAAACATGTATTTAATAGATGTTTTGCCTTGATTGTTCCAGTGGGTTCCAGGTAGTGACGTTGTAGTAACACAGTCTCGTGATAACCTCTGTGTGTGGTATAATATTGATGCACCAGATCAGATCACAATATTCGTCATTAAAGGAGATGTTGTAGATGTTGCCAGAGCTGATGGAAAAACAGAGGTAATTACTTTATACCTTTCTAGTGTGAATGTACATAGTTTATGTTATCAAGTTTACATCTATAGACATAACTGGCAGTCATCATATGAATTTTGTGAAATAATGGGTTTATATATATATATATATATATATATATATATATATATATATAAACTATTTTTGTGATTTTATTGTGTGTTAGATTATATCTACAATGTCAGTTATTTGGTAGAATACTTTGCAAATGTACCACTATGAACTCAGTAATGAAGCTTAAAGTTTATAGCTATGAAATGTTTATTTAAAAAAAATAGTGTTTAGGAACAAAAACATTATGATTACGTGAGCTTCTGAAATACATAAAATATATTATTGTTTTCAATATAAATTAGGAATGTACTTATTTTAATACACATTCATTACAATTGCCTAGTAAAGAATATTTATTAATTGTTTGCAATATAGTGGCCGCTGATAACTAAATATTAATTTTGAATATATAAAACATATATTTCATTAATTTATTTGCAGAAATAATATAAGAATCTTCACTAGAATTGAAATCTTCAATTATGTACAGCAAACTCCCAACTATTCGGTTGTGGATTCATCTGTGTTTGGGTTATTTGTGCATTACGTACTAGTCAAAATCAAATTGAATTACATCGTGCTTTGCTTAACTGTTTTTCGGCTTATCCGTGATGTAACTGATTAGATTTTTTCCCAAAGTGTACTGTAACTTGTACAGTAAGGTGATGCTGTAATGTGTGTCATTTAACAAGCACCGTTACCACCATCTACACTTCCCATCACAATAAATAAGCGACGGAAAAAAGTTAAAGTCCCCTTTAGCAATCTTCGGCTTTTGACAAGACGTGTTTAGCCTTGGCTCTTAGACAACCAGCATCTCACAACTATCCGGCCAATCATTCAGCGTTTTAACTGCGCCAAGAATCTCATTAGCTTCTATTGGAGCATCATTCTGATATCAGTTTCTTCATGTCAATATAACACATTTAATTGGATGAAGCAACTCGTCCTGCGATTTATTAAGTTAATGCAAAAACGTTATATCTCACACAAACTCCACACTGGAAGTCCGTGTCTCACGTGCAAACAGGCAACACTTAGTGAAATACACAATCAATTATAAAGGCGAGCTGAGCTACAGTATTGTGCAACATTGCTTGTCCTGAGATATTTTAGCAGGATTACCTCACATGAGCTCCACACTAAACGTTCGTGAGTCGTGCAAGCAGGTAACACTTAGCATAAAGAAAACCAATCATAAAGGTGAGGTGAGCTACAGTGTTGTGCAATATAGCTTGTCTTGAAGTATATAAGCAACATTCGATGCTTCAAACAATGAAACAGTAAATGTATGTGGAATGACTATAATTACAGATAACTGTAAAAGAGAAATGCATAATTCCTCTGTTAATAATTAAAATATATCCTATTCTATGTAAGACGTTAAGTAGTTATAATATTTGTCTTTTATTAATGATAGACAGAAATGAATTTCCTGCTGTCGTATGCATTTGCGAAAATTGAATATCACTTTTTAGTGGAATATATGGTTATATTAATCAGTAAATAAGGCCACTAAGCATTAATTAAATAATCTGCGCATGTTGCAGATGCAATTATTGTATGCACACATCAAGAATGTTTCTCTTGCAACTAGCTACTTTCTGCATGAAAAGCCACATCCTATCTAACCGGACCAATTTTTACCCTGCCACATCAAATCCTTACGTAGGTTTCGTATTATCTACTGTAGCCGGCAGACGTCTGTACATGTCTGAGCGGGCGGAGCGTGTTAAAAGGGCAACAGGGAGGGAGGGGGTGGAAGAGATGCGCACGTAGGTCTGGCCGTACTATCGGCTATTGTACTATCTGCTATTCCACAAACATCAGTTATGGTGGGCTCAGGTAGGTATATGTAAGGCAACATAGGACGAAGGACGTTCACAGAGGAACAGGAGATTTATCCTCAGTGTTAAAAATTTGCACTTGACCATTTTATTTATATAAAACCACATATAAAAATATACAACTGGAATACTACTTAGTTTTTAACACTCGGTGCAATTCCACGTGAATTAATGTATACGTGCAGTTTATCAGAGTAATTTCAGGCCAGTGTTTTTCTTTTGAAAATATAGAAAAGGTTTTATATCTTGATTTGCACAAAGTCGCGAAAATGAGCATTTTTACTCATAGTGGACTGACCCGCATTATAAAGAAGGCATACACACAGTGTTTATAAAACAAGAAATAAAATAATAAAATTGCAATCTACAGCATAATGTTCATCTACTTCACAAATTTCACCCAATTAATCTGTGTGTAAGCATTCCTGCAGTGCTAAATGATAGTTTATGTGAAATTGTGGTCTACGTACGCCTAGGTGTTCAAATTAAAAAGCTTACAAAAATTGAAGTAAACATTTTGAGTTTATATAAAAAGATGTTAAGTATCTTGTCAGTTTATGTATTTTTTCTGGAATTCTGATTCACGTGCAAACTTAATGCCACCTATAAATATGTTTTTTCAAATAATGCTGGCTTCAGCAGACGGTGTAACTATTATAAGAATATTTCTGTAGTATTTATGATACAGTTATTTGTACTAACTTAACAGACCGTAATATACGTTCGTCTATAATTTATGCCAGTAAATGTTATTCCAAATGCAATGTTCATTAAGAGAAAATATTTTCTCAATAGTGAAACAAAGATAGCCGATTTTTATAATTTTCAAACATGCCAAATGCTTATTTTCGAAATGGCAAACTTTTTTTCTTTTATTTATTTTCTATGTTACCGCATATCTCAGGAACTATTCAATCAATGAAATCCAAATTTGGTATGTTGACCATTCATAATGTCAGTTTAAATTCAAAAACATGTGACCTGGTCGATGCACCATTTTGGAAGAAAGCAGTACGTGGAAAAATAAAGATTTTGCATCAAATCAAAGGAACTATGTAACCGATTCCCATTAAATCTGGAATACAAGTAAATCTATGGCACTTTTGAGTAATAACTTATTTTCCTGACTTAATACAGACATCACAGTCATTGGAGTAAATAAACTATATTCATTATAGCTATATTACATTAGCTTTTTTAAATATATATAGTAGTTTCAAAAAACAAAATTTTGATATACACACAATAAAATAACAGAGTTGTTACACTAACATATGAACGTTCCAATAAATTACATTGGTTTTATTACACTTATTATAGTCTAATTATATAATTTAGACATATTATATAATTTAGACATATTGAAATTATATGTTATTACACCAACATTTAGTAATTTGCAAAACATTATGTGTGCCACACAGTGCAACATCACAGTCTCTGCACAAGTATCGTGTTTCTCTATGAATTTTGTGTTTGGTACAAACAACACATTTTCGGGTGGGAAATTTTTTACTCCTTTAGCGTCAATGGCTGTGGGAAAATGCCTCGTGAGATAAGCACACGGGTGTGTGTCTTCTTCTGAGCTCCTTCCTCCTGCAGACTTTCATCTCTGTTTTGAGTATTTCTCCAGAATGTCTCTGATGAGCATTAAATGGAATGTTGCAAGAGGCAATGTTTTACCAGGAACATTTTTGTGAAGAGCATGGGCATTCAGAACTGCAAGATCCGATACATGAAAGAACAATTTTTTATACTGTTCCACAGTTTTCCTCGCTGATTCTATAGAACTTATAACAATGTCAGTTTTGTCGACAGATCCCATGCTAATGTTGTAGTCCAGAATACATGTGGGTTTCATTATTTTACATCCACTCTTCCAGTCAATCTTTTCACTTTCTTTCATATCTGCATTGTGGCAGGTGCACCGCAACACTTCATTGCAAGTAACTCACCCGATGACTTGGAAGAAATCTCTCCTTTCTTCAGTGTGTTGTCTATTTTTGGTATATTTTTCCTATTTTTTCGTACTGTGCCACATGTATTTGTTATGCGATTATGAAGCCAATGAAACAGGTTTGGACTGGAATACCAGTTGGACTGGAATACAAATACCATGTGACCTTTGTCCAAATATGGTTTCAATAATGTAGCCACGATATATCCAGACTCTCCCACCGACTTTCTTTTGAAGGCACGTATTGTTTGAAAATCAAACAGCCTTTAAAGAAGAGCAGGCTCTCTTCAATGCACAGTGTTTTGTAAGGCACAAATGAAATATGAAAAACTTTCCAAATTTTATCAACCACAGCCTGAATTTTGAATAGATGATCACTACCTTGATCCACACTGTTATCACAGAAATGAAGGATTTGCAGTTAAAGTGAAAATCTGTCTCATGACACGTGTTCGCAAAAGAGCATCCTTTGACCAGTATCCACTTAACTTTGGTTTCTTCACAAGTGCCATTAGTAAACACAGTGCCAGAAAACAAAACAATTCCTCACAATTTGTTTCTGTCCATTGCGTCACACTGCAATGGGACTGCAAAATGTGTGATGCATTTTCAGTAGCATACTTGTATCTGTTACATTTATTTGCTATAAATGTCATCAATGATACATCAAAGAAGACTAGAAAGAAGTCTCTGATAGGACTGTTCTGTTGTTGTTTACATTTGCTTTACACCCTGTATTTGTTTCATCATAGGGATGAATAATGGGAGTCATATTATACTAAGACCACCACACTTCCTTTTGGTACAATGATTTTAATTGCTTTCTTCATCGCTGCTATCTCCTCCGATTCAGAAGACGATTCGTCAAATATTGTTGTTGAAGTACTATGTGTAATCCCAGGTTGGATGAGGAAAGTTTTCTAAGGTGTTGGCAACATGTAGCGGCGTGGTGGGATAATCAACCCTCTGCTTCCCCTTCCCCGCCTGCTGCTGTAAACACACTGCCCGATTGATAATCTTTCAGCATGCACTCAGCTGATCGAGCGCGCACCAAACATTCAAATTTGACTTGCATTCACTATCATTAGATTTTCTTTTTCAGAGGGTTTGAAAGTTTCAGGCCAGCTTGCATTGGTGTCAGATTATAATCAGTTATACAAAGTATTTTGTCTCTATTTAAATGAGTTTAGTTGAAATGTTTTTAATGTTTTTTTTACAGTAATACTAATACAGTTACACTTTTTCTAAAATTTCCATTTTTATTGTGTTTATTAGTTAAACTTTATTCACAGATAATGTACGGCTCTTACTATTATACTCTAAATGAAGTCTGATAAGGTCAGAAGTTATATTTTATTGATGTACATGTCAGAAACCTCATTTACTGAAATCTCGAGTGTGGCAGGAAGTGTTACTGTTACTATTTTTTCATAAATATTTCAAAATTCAAAATAACTATAATTTGTTACAAAATATTTTCCACTTTTTAAACATTTTACATATTATGAATTAATTTTCGTCATCTTATGTTTGGCCATTGTTAAATAAACTTTCCATAGAGAAAATAAATTTTCTTTTCAATATCCACCATGTTGGTGTTGTAATTTTACCATCATTGGAATGTACTATTTAACAGAGGTGCTGCTATCTATTTGCTGGAAGTGATAATACTAGCTGTCGAGTATTGGTCTCTATAGTTATATGCATTGACTCGTTCAGGATAATACTAGCTGTCGAGTATTGGTCTCTATAGTTATATGCATTGACTCGTTCAGGATAATACTAGCTGTCGAGTATTGGTCTCTATAGTTATATGCATTGACTCGTTCAGGATAATACTAGCTGTCGAGTATTGGTCTCTATAGTTATATGCATTGACTCGTTCAGGATAATACTAGCTGTCGAGTATTGGTCTCTATAGTAATATGCATTGACTCGTTCAGGATAAGCCTATGAGTACTACTCTAGCTATTCATTTTTACATTTTTATTTGTTATTTACACCGACAGGTGTTGTATAAAAGTTTTTCACCTGATGTTTGAACATCGTAAATGTATAGTTTGTGTGTATTCAATTTAAATCATAGAGGCATAGTACAGAGTGATAAATTATGTTGTAATTCAGTGGTGATTTTGTTCTGTCCATCCATCCTCGTGTTTGTAGAATTATCTTATGTTTTTTGGAATTTGAGATTTAACACATTGAGCTTGTGCAGAGAATAAAAAGAAAATGATTTGTGAACGTTATTTTGTACTTTACAAAAAAGAATTTTTGAGTTTATACAATGAGCTACTTAAAACATGCATGTAATTTCCATGAATGACTTGAAGTGTTTTAGGCCACCTCATACAATGATATGTATCAATTGTACATGAAGGAGTCAGTTACAAAACAAACTCCAAAGTGGGTAAAGTTTGATGGTCAGAATCTCAGTACCCTAATTATTTGAAGGTGTCAAAAGCTAACTGGTGTTGCGGCAAGTCCTGACATTGACGAGGATCAAACACAAGCTCCTCAGCTGTGCGTTCAATGTTGAGCAACGTGCCGACATATTTCACAGCGGTAGACCATGCTGGGTTGGCCACCCAATGCAGCCGTGGTTGTATGGTTCCTCACATAGTATACATTGTACTATGTGGGTACCATGTCCTGGGCAGGTTATCCAGCTACGAAAGGCTCTTCGCCTTGTGCAGTATTCCTTGTATTGGTATTCTAGCCCATCTGTGAATCTCATTACGTCTGCCCAGCCTAGGCAGACGTAATGAAAGCTCCTCTGGCAGTAGGCACATTATGCGGTAGGTCCCCGTGCCAGGACAACTATCTTGATGCATAACGTCCTGTGAGCAAAGGAAGTACGTCACGTCCCCAAGTGTTTGTATGCGTACTAGGGTAGACACACCCGGGGAGAGATAGGATCTCTAGTCACTGTGCGGAACTGGAGGCTAACCAGAATAAAGAACTTGCTCTGGTTATCCAGCAGGGTATGAAATCTGGGGCAGCTAGTAGGGTTTTACGTTTAGGCAGGACCACTCTCTCTGGGAAACCTGGACAATGTGTAACCTGCTGGAACTTCGGTGGTTCAGGTGCTTGTTGGTGTTGGCTGTTGCTGGGGTAGGTTCAGTGGGTTGTGTCCCTCAAAACCACAAATTAGCTAGGCCATTAGACAAGTCTGGTGCACTCAGGTGGGCCAGAAATACTGGGTGTGAAATGCTGTCCAGCTTGGTGGATGGTGTGAAGAGAGCTTGTTCGTAGGCTGGTGAGACTGAGCCTTCTAGGTGGCTGAGTGCTTTTGCTTGCTCCCGGGGAGAGAGGTGCTCGCGTTCTGTGGGGATGGGGCTAAGCTTGTCTTGGTACCTAGAGATAGTGTCAGCCATTTTTACCCTCTTATGGATTCCACTTCGACGGGAAAGGACATGAGGAGAGAATTACCACAATCAGACCTCGCGGAGGTGGAGCAGGCAATGTCGTGGTCCTACCTAGTTGTACTTCCATGTACTGTCTTTGCCAACCCAGTGCTGTCTCACTATCTTAGTACCCGGCACTAGGAGTGCGGTGGATAATGAGAGTTAGGTATCACTAAATGACGGTCCCAGTATGGGGGTGAGTTACCCTTATGGATCAGTCCCCTTGGACCGGGAGTAGTATTACTTCCGACACCAGAAGCACAGTGGAAAAAGCAAACCCCAGACTGACAGTCTAACCCTTAAGGGGATGTGTCCCTAGTGTCGGGGCTCTGCCGTTCTATACACCTGGATGGCCGTCCAAATATGTTGGAGTTTTTTTACTGGAGTGTGTTTGCTTTTATAATAAAATTACGGGTCACCTGCTATCCCTCGAGGGGCAAGACATCTATGAGGGTGGGTTCAAATTATACTGGAATGATGTCCTTCAGTGGAATAAAATGTGTTTATTTCGGTACGGAAATATACAAAGTGGTGTTGCACTACCTCCTATCAAGATCTTAAGGCGGAAGCTTACTATGTTATACAGGGGAAGGTGACCTTTTTCTAGACTAATGGGGTAGATAGGTAGGCAAAATGGCTATTTGTAATAATGTGGCCTAACCAAAGATGGAAAAAGTGTTTTTTGTTTGAAAGCGATATTTTGAAAGGTGCCAAAGATATGCCTAAAATAATTTGACTTGTATAACTATCCTTTCACTCAGCCTTTGTTCTTTGCTAGGTAGCCATATTATTGTATAGAAGTTTAGTTTAATTGAGGACTTAATCAATTAATAATTAAATATCATACCTACAAATTTTATAGTTTTATTGCCCAAGAAGAATGATGTATCATATTAGTATATCAAAAATAAATTCTAAAGTGAATCTAGTTAAATTTTTTTAGAAACTCTTTACATGTTTCTCACGTTTCTTATTTGACTGAAAAAATGGTTTAGCTGTCTTAATGTTATTCTTTATTACAGTAATTCACATTTTATTTTTTAAATTCACCTAGTTTATGTTTGCATGTTGGTAAGGCCATTCATTCACTGTATTAATATCCTTCATTTTTCTAATGCTTTTGAGTGTGATTGCATTTGACATTCACTTGCTTCAAATGTATCTGTTTATATATTCAGCCATGTTTCTGAGTTTTTTTAAAATTTAGTATTTATATCATTAATTATTATTAAATTATTTTTAGTATCACCGAAAATCAAACTGAATAGTAACACTTTTTATACGTTTCTCAAGTAATTAAGGAAATTTGAGCAAAAAAATTGTAATATATTAGAAAAGGAGAAGTGGTAATACAGAAGCAGTAAATAAAACTAATGAAGACATTTCTATAATGTACGCTAGCGTAAGTAAGGTGTGTCTGCAACTTGATAAGTACATACTGTATATTGCTTGTCTGTACATTTAGTTGAAAATATGAGTACTTGTGATGGCAGTGCAATGTTGGTAATATGCAGTGATGGCAGTGCAATGTTGGTAATATGCAGTTCAAATGGTTTTCAGGTAGTTGTGCAGGAAGGCCAACATCAACTGGGCTATGAGTTAGATGAGAGTTTGCTGGAGTTTGGTACAGCAGTCCATGATAACGACTTTGGTAGAGCCATATTGTTCCTGGAGAGCTTGGGCGGCAAGCCAGAGGCTGACGGAATGTGGACTAACCTTGCCAATATTGCTACTACAAGCAACAAATTACTTGTAGCAGAGCGATGTTATGCTGCTTTGGGAAATGTGGCTAGAACTCACTATCTTCGTGAGACGATACAAATTGGAGAACAGTTTGCTAAGGAATATGGTAAGTATTTGTACTAAAGAAAATATTTCTTTACCACATTTGTAGGCTGTTCTATTAGTAACTTTGCTGTTTTATAGTGTAAGGAATTCTGCATATAAATACCAAATACAATATGGGAAGGGGGATTATGCCGTTTTTAGGAATGGCTATGAATTTAAAAAATAGGCATAATTATTTTTAATGTTAACTCTTGTGGGTTTTCAAGTTTATTTAAATAAGCTTTCTCCAAATCAAAGGAGAGCCTCTAACTGCAGAGTAACAGATAATATTTAGTAATAACGGACACTATTGAGTAGTAACAGATACTTGAGTAGTAACAGATACTTGAGTAGTAACAGGTACTATTGAGTAGTAATTACATTTGTCTCCAGGAACAACATCAACACATCTGAAAAGTGCTGTTGTTTTCAGTTTTGCTCATGTGAGTACAATGTCGCCTTTTTGTAGTAGTGTTAACAAAATTGTTTATTTGATTAAAATGCATTAATGTCATGTCCTTTTTTATCTGTGCATTTTTGAACGACTAAAGTTTTCCTTTAATTTTTTTTCAAAATCTTTGTTTTCTGAAATGCCAGTGTAGATAATACAGAATTTTATAATCAGTTGACTAAAAAATTCTGTAGCATTTATATACATGTTAGAAATATACTTATTATGTACATGTGTGATGGGCTAGGTTGTAGTGTGAGCTGATCAACCCCTTCTGCCCCTTATTGGGTGGGTTGAGAGGGTAGGATTCTTATGAAGGTCACAGGATACCTCTGTGCAAAGAAGGAAGAAAATGAATGAGATATAGAGAGAGAGGAAGACAGAAGTTTGAGATATAAACACATAAAAGAACAGTTTTCCATTATGCATATTTGCCATGATGCAGAGCTTATTTGGGAAAATTGACTAGGGTATTACAAATTAGACTGCATTCTCATGAATTTCTTCATGAGAAAAATGCACTTGACATACAGAAAGTAATTTCACCCGTTACACAGGGACTGGTAGTGTTTGCATTTTGCCACACTGTTACGATTCAATAAAAAAATGGCAGTGGTATACCACAGATAAAGTTGTCCAGGTCATCGGGAGGGAGGAGATCCCACTCTTCAGTGGCAGCCTCGATAACCTCATGACTGGTCATGGAAGTGTGTGGATGCTGAGCAATGACATGCTTCAGTATATCCCATTGATGTTCAATACAGTTCATTTTCGGCAACGTCACAGGCCATTGCATTCTGGCAATGTCGGACTCCTGGAGGAAAGGTTGTACCATTTCCGCTCAATGTTGTATTGCATTGTCATCCACAAGAATTAATTCATCACTGATATCCTCATGGAATGGACGTACAATTGGTCGCAGCACCTCATGAATGTAACGCTTGCCCGTCATTGTGCCGTCAAAAGGCACGAGTGGCGTCCGCCGTCCCAGCATTATCACAGCTCAAATATGACTGACTCTGAGTGGAATGTGTACACTTGTCGGACATGCTGCAGTCCGGCACGTGATCTCTTAACGCCTCCAGACCCTTGAGTGATGACTGTCGGGGTGGAAGGCGACCTTGGTTTTGTTTGTGAGCAGAAGAATTCGCCAGTCTGCACGTCCCCATTCACAGTGTGCTTGGGCCCACCCATGACGAGCATATCTGTATGTGGGGGCAAGGAGTGGTACATGATGGAGGGCCCTCGCATGCAAACAATTCCTAATAGTCTGTGTGGACACTTGCACCCCTGCAGCTCATCGCAATTCAGCCTGGAGCTCTGTGGTTGTAGCCATTGGGCTCCTTGTAGCACTTAAGATAAAGTGGCCTTGAGCTGCTGTTGTTAAGTTAGGATGACCTGTCTGCTGAGACCTCCTCCATACTCAGGACACATCACTTTGGTTGAATCCAAGACGATTTGCAACAGCTGTCTAAATTAGGTCTTTCTGGATGAGTGTGGGGATGTGTGCCTGGTTAAACAGTGTGATGGATCATGTAGGCATGTTGACCTGACTGATAACATGCACGACTGCGGCCAGGATGGGACTTGAGCTTTCTACTCTTCCGCTGTTGCCAGCAGAAAATGGGGGCATCACTTGGTTGCAAGAAAACACGCAAGTATGTGGATGTTTCAATACAATACAATGTTCAGGATCGTGAATAGCATTGTAGGAACCTCAAAATTTGGCTATATATTTCTTTTCTATATATGCCGTTCACGATAAAATGAGCAGTTTTGAAAGCCCTGCAAAAATTCTGCTTTCTTGCCCATTATTTAACCTTCCACCACATGTAAACAAACATTGCCATGTGACTGCTATATGATTGCCACATGTTAATAAACTCAATGTTTACAATTTAAGACTGCTAAATGTAACACGTATATTATATATAAAACATGTAACATATATGACGTATATAACTCATGAAATATATAATGTGTGTGTGTGTGTGTGTGTGTGTGTGTGTGTGTATATATATATATATATATATATATATATATATATATATATATATATATATATATATATATATATATATATATATATATATAATACGTACATATACAATTGTTTGGGTCATCTCACAGCTCCGACAGACAAAAACTTTACACAACAAACAATTGAAAAATGAATGCCCTAGCAATGAAGTAATGGAAACTGTGAAAAAGCAAACATTAAACTTTAGTGGTGAACAAGGACCAACACGACACATTAAAAAGGACATACATTAGTTAAGCCAAAAAATAATTTGGAAGGGCAGCCAAATCCAGATTTTAAAATAGACTAACACTACTGCACACCCAAGGTACAACATCACTTGTCACACAAATTACTAAACATTTGAAAACTGTACCGCAAACTTAACATTTCCCATGACTCACAGTTTTCTAAGTGCCCCATCGCTCTGTAGCGTGATAAGTAAAACGTGAGCTCTAAAACATGCTAGCTGTGTTTGGCCTCAGCTGACTGAAGTTAGGTGCAACTAAGCTATCAGGAAAAACATGCATCCTGCAGGCATAAGGTAGCGGCCTAACGTAGCAGATGTCTGAAGCGTATAAAGTGGACAGAGCGAGGCCGTGCAAGGACTTAAATAAAAAATGACAAATCAAAAATTAATGATGCAGGAAGGGGAAAGGGGAAGGTAGGGAGGCAAGGAAAGACGAGGGGATCTGAGCTAAGCAAAGAATACATCACTGCACAGAAGTAGATGGTGCTAATAAACTTAACGTGACAGTGCAAACGTGGCAGTATATAAAAATATGTAATATATAAAAAAGAAAAATATATAAAATATGTGCATGTTTATGTACATTTTAAGGATAGTTTTATATGCACCTTTTTAAATGGAGATAAATGTATTTCAACATAGGCCTATAACGTATATATAAAATAAAAATAATTTACAGTAAAAATATAAACATATCAACAAATGCAATTGTGTATATGTACATGTAGTTTTTTTTTGACGTCATTACTCTGTGTTCGTACCCTTCTGAGACTCTCCAAAAAGAACTGAACATTTTTACTGTGAATTGAAGTGGTAAAAGAAGGGTATACCAGGCTTGTAATTGGCACCACCTTCATTTGTACAAAATAATTCTAAAAATAAATGATGTATATTATTTATAGCTAAGTGAAATGCCGATCCGGTGATGGCCACATTTCCGGTGTCTCTTGTGGCCCAAATGGGTGCGACATTTCCTTTTTGTCAAACACACACAGACCTCATGAAACCAATATTACAGGTAAAGAACATGGACTCTTCATTATTGTGGCTCCTTCATTGCAATGACTGCAGCAAAACTGAAAACTTAAATGAGAAAGTATTTAATGAAAATTACTATACTTACAAAAATGGTTCATACATGCACACACAAAGTTGAAATAAATGTCTTATTATTAATGTAAAACCAATACATATCCACAAATGACAGCAAAATTATAATGTAAAGGACAAATTATAAAAGTAATACTTATAGGCAAGTTACTGTACATAGCGATAACCACTTGGTTTAACTTTCCTTGTTACTATAGCTGTGCGTCAGTAAACAGCCAATCAGAAGCCCTGACACTTATACTATGCTATCTATTGAAAAACAAATCAAGAAAATGTGTATTTTGACTTTATTCCTCGGTAAGATATTTTCTTTTTTTTAATTTATGGATAATCACAACCACATAAGTTTTGTAACGCTTTTAGGTAATGTTTAAAGTAAAAATTGAAATGTAAATAATTTATCATTTTAAAAATTTCTTCGATCAATTGAAAATATTTATTTTTGAAAGAACACACTACCAACTCTATGTACAGGCCTTAATTTCTTCAGTACAAATGTAGCAACATAAACAAACTAATATTATTATCGTTATATCAGTTGTAGCCAGGTCACTGTGCTTTTGTGTTTTATATGTGCTTATCGCTATAATTCTGAATGTGTTTGGTATGTCTATTGTAGCCCGGCCATTATTGAAAACTAGCTCATACAGTTTCTTTAGAAATACTTAATTTAATGCATACATTGCGTAATGTAATCTAACCTTTACAAGACATGTACTCGCAAGTGAACAGAAGCTCTGGGAGTCTGGGGTGTTGACTATGACATGTAATTTATAGTTATATTAAATTTCAATAACAACAATATTTTTGCGGCTAAAGTGGCAGATATTACAAACAAATATGCCTACTCAATAACGCATACTATCTTCATTGATATTTTTCAAAAGGTAGCAAGTTGTCTTGTCTAACATCCATTTCAAAATTTAAACATGGAATTGTTCTATAGGCCTAACTGTTGACAATTAATTGTAAATACATTCTAATTGTTATTACGGCAAGCATTACCAAATAAAACAACTAGACCTACACTTGCATCACGAAATAATGTCAGCAACAAGCACAGTTATAGTTCTATAGTTAACAAAACCAGGTTCAAGATTTTATTGTTTATATGTTAGAACACTGTTGGTGTAGCATCAAACTGCGACGTTTATGTTATGTTAACAATAGTAAAACTTAACACTGTAACTTGGGATGAATAACTACATGAACACGAGTTAGAGGTTAGGCCTACATTACATAATAACACAGTGATTTCAAAATGTGTCAAATTAATGTATAATTATTGACAGGCACATTTTCACTTGTTATCAAGGCAGATTTAAGAAAGGTTACATGGCTGGGCGTAAATAGATACGTACAGATGTATTTGAGGTTAGGCGTACATTACAAAATTACACAGTGATATAAACACGTGTAAAACTAATTTATAATTATTGACTGCCAAATTTGCACTTGTTATAATGACAGATTTGAAAGAAAGGCTAAACATATGGGCGTAGGTAGATAGGTACAGAAAACTTTTAATATTATTTGTCAAACCTAGGATATAACATGTACTTCACAAACCCACATGAATATATTAATGTTGTGTTTCTGCTGTATTTCATTTACTTTATAATTGTTATTTAACTTTCTGTTTATAATATCACGTTTCTAACTGTCGATTTATACTTGTTCTTTTTCAAAAGTTTACTTCAATAACGTACTGGAGATAAGCGGCAAAAACACGTCATAAAAATACGTTTCACATTTACCTCCGGACAGTTGCAGTTGAAATTTTCATTTCTGCAACTCGTTCAATCACCTTGCACGGCTTCATCTCTCCTCGGCGAATTAAAGAATAAATACTTTCGGCGTGATTTATAATGTCCTCCTGATGCTGAATATTTGTACGTAGTTTGCTGGAACTCATAACTTTACACAAAATCACTACAACACAACTTAACCCTATATGTCCTATTATAAAACAATGCTGATTACAGAAAAGCTGAAAAATAAAAAAATGAGAAATATTAAAATACAACTTCCAGTTTCCAAATTTGTAGTTTGCCTCGCGACCACTCCACACAAGCAAAGCCAGGCAACAAGCATGAAGGAACCACAACAATTGACAGTTGGTTTTGACTGTTGCGCCGATCATGTGAGACATTATAATTATGAGTTACAGTAAATACATTATCTTTACGCCAATAATTACTTTAAAGTGTACAAAATAAACTTCAAACAGCCTAAGTAGCCATAAATTTAAACATTACATTTGCAATACAGCGTTATTTCCTAGAACTACTTTTCACATTTCACTACCAACATAACTGGGTGTGTTCATCCCCAGCCTGTGTAGTAACACATATACAGTTGCTGGCTGTGATTTTTTTCAAAAGTTGATTTATAGAGTGCTCACTTTAATGTGAACTGTCTTTACTATTCGTCAGTATGCAAAATTATTGAAAGCTCATCACCAGTATAAACTGATGCCGGCTAACAGCCAGCGGTGCTAGAGCCAATGATGGCGCTCAACAAGCACGTGTAATGTGTCCTGCACGTACGCAAAGTGGCCAATAATTTTGAACTTTCACATAAATATTATTTTTCTGTGTAAAATTTGTGTTTATTTGTCTTTGCAGAGTTTAATATGTCTTAAAATGTGTTCAAGTGGTTTTTGCTATTTTAAATTGTTTAATTATAAAATTCAAAGTGCCCGTGGCACTGAGATTAAGAACACTGATATTCCGGCATGAACGCCATCAAAAAGAGCCACTAAAACAATATGAAAATTCATAAGGAAATTATAAAACGTAAAACAATAATTAATTCAATTTGTGCTATTTTATTTTCTATAATAAAATATTTTACTTGGTGTGCATAGCACTTCCGCTTAAGTGAACCCAGTAGGTGGCCATGGTAGGTCCGTGCGATGCTTGTCTCTAGACAGTCTGTTGAGGAGAGCTGGCGAGGTAAGACACTGTCACGTACGCACTACAAATTTTGTTCACTGTTTTAGGTTTCCATAGTCAATTTAATTTACTGGTTAACCTTTGCTTGCGTATGTTTTTGCCACACATTTTCCCCAGAATTATGCTTCTGCTTTATTAATTTCTTGCGCCTGTGGCATTTTCAACTTAATCAAGGAGAAGGAGGAGAAATAGGAGAATATGTTGGAGACGTCACGTGACCCGCAGAACGTGAATCAGGTGCCATCCGCCTATGTTTATGGTGTTTCATTGTAACTTCTACATTATATCTACATGCAATTTCAAGGGCTTTGTTTTTATGTATGTATTTAAGTTTATTTTTCATGTTTGAATATTTTACACCAACATCATGTATAACCACATAGCTGACAGACGCAAAGTCTTTGTATATGCCATCCTTGCGTTTTGAGAGTATATTTATGTAACACCGTATATATGATACTTTATTAATGGTTCTATGTTAAATTTTTGTCTGGGTTCCGTGTAATTTCACGTAAATTGATGCTTTTTGTACTTTACCACACGGTCATGTAATGTTTGATTTTACCACCTTCAGGCATGTTACAAGCCTGTAACCACTTCATTCGTAAAGAGAATAATTTTCTCAGCAAGAATAATATTTTGTCTGTATTTAATTTGCTTTGGTCCACTACGAACTTTATCCAGTGGCATCCACGCCATCTAAACTTGTTTTCACACGTTTGTGTGTTTATTGTGAATATTCATCTCGTGTCCCATCTTGTTTCATGTATCTTTTGAGGGTTTATGTAATTTTGTAATTAGTGTATGGTACAATTATTCCCGTCCTAGCCAGCTCTGTGTATAGGCAGACACCACACTACCCACGAGCTGGAAGGCGAACTCTGACAAGTTTGCGTTAGTGATGCAGAGTAATCACACGTGTTAATATGTATCATCCTGGGTTTCATTTGTAATTCACCCTGTCCTGTCTTCAGGGAAAAACCATCAGTCCACCCTAGCGGCTGTCGGCCCTCTGCCCTTGTGAAGGCTGAGCTTCCACGCACCTCAGTGAGATCATTTATCTAGGCATGCGCTAGAGTAATTGCGGACTGGGGAGCATCCAAGCTGAATTGGCTAGTCATGACCGAGATAATCATAATTTCACTGGCACGTTAATGTGTACGCATAATACCAATAAAAACATGTCTCCCGTGAACTTATCTCTTTTATTAAGAAGTGGCAGTGTCCTAGCCACATATATTTTATTAAGTGTTTATTTAAAGTGATGTTTAGTAGAATTTTTGTATTGTGTATGTGTTTGTAAGTACGCACGGGTGAGACAGACACACAGAACCCACAGCATCCCTGAGAACCTTGAGTCTCAACAGTGTGGTGATTGGGAAACACAGCTGGTGCCCATATTACCAGTAAGTAATTGTGTCATAGTTTGTCTCATGTCTCACCCTCTGCATTAAAACTTAGTAAGCTGTAGCAGAATTGTGTCATATATATAATTGTTGTGATAAGGTACTAGTGTTTCAATGCAGCCCATAATGTTGCAACATGTGTAGAAATTCGTTGTGTCTGGACTGAAGATTGCTAAAACTTCTCTCTTCAAGTCAGATGGATATTTTATTTGAGAAGACATCTGCATTTTGAATTGCTTGTGATATCTGAAACTAGATTAATATTTCTTTATGATATTCAATAATTAATAACAATTCAAATCACATTCTCTGATTTTTTGTAAGATTCCACTTGCTTGGTGCTTATTCATTTATTGATGTAAAAGGCGTATTGTATATGCTCTTTTGAGGATATAATTTCATTCAGGAGACATGTATCTACTGAAATTAAATAATGTTTTAATCACATAAAATTCTGGGATCTCATTTTTTGGAAGATATCTACTTACTGAATTAAATTTATACCATGTATACTTGACTATAAGCTGACGCTGAATGCAAGCCGATCCCAAAATTTTAAACGCTCTCAAAAAGAAAATTATATGAAACAGAATGAAAGGAGAATTTTTAACATTCTGTGTATTCTCAATCAGCTGAAAGTGTGCGGAGAATTGATTGATTAAGCCTAGTGTTCACAGCATGTATGGTTGCAGAGGGGTAACCTTAGCGTATTGAGCAAGGACAGGAGAGGCGAAACAAGGATGGAGTACAAAGGAGAAGAGAGAGTGTGAAAAGATACAGCACTATGCAGTGCAGTGTTAAACAAAGGAGAAGAGAGAGTGTGAAAAGATACAGCACTATGCAGTGCAGTGTTAAACAAAGGAGAAGAGAGAGTGTGAAAAGATACAGCACTATGCAGTGCAGTGTGAAACAAAGAGAGAAAAGAAGAAAGCATGAACTCTTATAATAGCTGTTAGGAAAACTATCAAATCACACCCTGTGCTAAAAGTTGCCATCTTCATGCCTAAATATACACATGACACTTAAAAAAAAATAACATCTGTTCTACACTATCATTTTCGTAAATTGGTTAGTGTTAGAAGTTACCGTCCACGCTTTGTGATCGCAAGTGCCACATAGATGTCGTAATTTGATAAATTTTACGTTGCAAGGTCATGCCAAGAGTTTTGTAGCAGATGAACAGAACATTTGAAACATTACTTATAAGAAAAGTATTTGAAAAAAAAAACTTTCACATTTATTAATATTTTTCAGGAGAAATCATTTGCATTGTAATACTTGGGTTACGAAAATATTCAATCAGCGATATTATTTCTGGGGTCTGGGATAGAGCTGGCAATTAGTGGATTGCAGTCACATGGCTGCGGTGACCTTGTAAGAGGCGAAGCTTGATAGAGAAATTAGCAGCTGTACCATGTGTTGTTGACAACTTAGGCCACATTATTAGTACATATAGCACTAGGACAGTAACAGTGCTGGTCAATTTATAATGCCCATTTTATATACGCTTGGTCAGAACTGTACGTAATATCACCAGATCCGATTCTAAGCAGAGGGTTGATTTTGGATTTTTCAAATTGGCAAATAAAAGGTGAGCTAAGCGTGGTACTTCATTTTAAAATCATTTTGATTTTACACCAAAGAAAAGTCTGAATAAATCTGAATTGAATTGGCGATTCTGTGAATCGGCAGTTTGTATCGGAATCTGTTTTTAAGTGAATTGGGCCTTCCGTACAATACATCCTCAAGGATTGCGAGTTTGGGGATGAATATGTAATGATGCCAGTAGTTTTGGATATATAAATAGCTACATTCTCTTAAGTGGTAGTGAAAAAATTGATTTCAGCTAAAACTCCCAAATATTTAACACAATAAGTTAAATTTTTACAACATAATTATTTTATTCCTCTTTCTTTTAAATTAAATTAAATTAATTCTTGTGTGTTATTATACTGTTTTTGCACCACAATTCTAAGTACTTTATTTTCTTTTGAATATAACTGTTGTCATTTGCTCTCAGGGTTTTCTCATAGTGTGTTGGCAAACAATGTGGGACTTTAATATTTTATTGTACTATATATTTCATAAGTAAAGGTAATAAAAAATAAAAGTTTCTTCCTGATGAACTCTAGGTGGGGGCCCAACACCTTTGGAATATGTGTTATCAATTTTTGAGTGAATAAAAAGTGTTTTGATAATGTTCCGAGAAGAACACTGATGACTTAATTGTATTAATTTATTGGATATAAGATAGTAATTAATAGTTTTGTTATTTGAAATTGGGGTACTGTAATGTGTTAATTTCTTTTGTATGATGCAGGTGTAAGTTCAGATGAATGCCCTGAAGTTTGGGCACGAATGGCCGTCCTCAACAAACAGTTTAAAGAGGCAGAGGCCATATACCTTGAACAGAACCAACTTGATGAAGCTATATCTATGTATTACAATTTACATAAGTGGGAAGAAGGTACTGAAGTTTCTTGTTTCTTGTAATAGCTCTCTCAGACTCCCATGTGTCATGCTGTTTATTGTATTGTGGATAAGAGCAGCTGTCATATATGTCAATATGCTGGCTTAGCAAACACACTACTAGGCTGTAACACTCTATACATACAGTGTTTCATGTACTCTTGTCACTTCTTGTGTGCGAGTGTAATGAAATTTTAATTATTTATGCTTGGCATTACAATTTTTGTCGCTCACTTTGGTACTGATTAGTTCTTTAAAATTTGTTATGATTTTTAATGACTTATTGCTTCAACTGCTTCCACTACTGCATAAAATTCAAGTTTTTATAAACTTGTGTGAGGAAATTTGTGAAATTAAAATAATTTTCACGCTAAGGTGCTAAAATTTATTGCTTTTGCTTACAGTTGATGAGGTGTGAAATGTTTTGTGCAACAGTGAAATCATTATTTGACAGCTTGACGCATGACGTCCTAGGCAGCTGAAGGGACATCCCGGGTGGGTGTGAGGTGAGATGCACCCCGGGGGTAAATGCGTTTCTAATCCTCGCGTGGAACTGGTGCACGACCAAGGTACGGTACCGGCCTGGTTTCCCGCAGGGCACGATGTCTGGTACTGTTATTTGGACTTTACGTTTTGGCGGGACAGCTTTCAGTGGTATACCTTGTAATGATGCAACTTATTAAAATAATTAAATGGGACATTTTGTAATTTTTTTTTTAGTGAGAGTAATATTTTATCAGTATTTGAAGTTTGGGACATGTTTGAATGTTTGTCTGTACTGTGTTTGCTTTTTCTGAAGTCCTAGTAAGGATGCATCAACAATTAGAGATAAAAGCTTTTTTCTACTATCATATACAGTTTTTCCTTCGAGAATGTTCTGAAAGTTTGATTATTTTTAGATGTGACATGGCGTGGGAGTGATTTTGGCCCACACCGTGCCCATATTTTGTCACATATTTGGCACCAAGTTGCAGTGAGTGGGGGTAGGCATGTGGTGATATGTGCACTGAGTGAGGGCAACTAAAAGATTACTACGAGCCAGTGAAGAAGACACATCGAGCGTGAGTGACACCGGCAAGCACCCACGACCTCAACTTATTTTGTTTGTAACTTCAATTACTCTCGGCCTACAAACTCTGTTCTACTAAATCATTTCCGCTGGTGTAGGAGGTCCGGAGGGAATTAATTTCCCTCCTGCCTTCTCAACTTCCTTTCGCGATGCAAGTTTTGTGGTTTCGTCAATAATTAATGAACTACTGCGGTGCTGTTCTGTTCTGTTCTGGTTGTCTCACTAACTGACTGGTCGTGACTCAGCACTCTGAAAAAGTGCAAACCTTTTATTTGGAAATTAAAACAAAAATGTAATCAATCCGAGACTTGAATGTTTTTAATTTTTTTTCTTTCCTTTCTAATTATACTATGACGTCTTTAAAGTTTAAAGTCTCTACAGATTGAGCAAAATCAAGCTTTGATTTTTAGTCGTAATTTGTGTTGCCTGCGATGTTACAACATGGACGATGTTTGACCGATTGAGGTAGCTGGGTTTCGGACCGTGATACGCAGGGGTGAGTTCCGGTTTCCGGTGTGTGGTTGCGTAAGTGCTCGTAGGTGCTTGTTGTCACATGCGCTGACTGTGGGAGTGGGGGTTTTAAAAACCACAAGCTGGTTAAGCCGTGTGCCATATCTCGGCTACTCAGATATGCTACAAATACTGGATGTGTGTTTCAGTCGAGCTTGGTGGGTGTAGTGAAGGATGCTGGCTCATAGTCGGGTGTGATTGGTTTCTCAGTGCTTCTGTTTGCTCCTGAGGACTAAGGTGCTCAAGTCCATTAGCGATTGGTCTAGGCTCGGGCTGGTACTTGGAGAGAGTCTCAGCCCTTTTTACCCTGTTACGGATACCACTGCAACAGGAGTATGCCATGAGGTAAGATAAAGTTAACTCTACTATCAATCCTCTTGGGAGTGGAGCAGGTAATGCTGTGGCTCTACTGAGGTGTAAAACCACGTACCACCAACCCAATGTGGTATTCCTATCTCAATATCCGGCACCAGAAGTGCGTTGGATAGGGAGAGTCTGGTATCACTGGCTGACTGTCTCGCTATGTGGGTGAGTTCCTCCTAAGGACCAGTCTTCCCAACTCAGGGAATCTTCTGGCACCAGAAGTGAAGTGGAAAGAGTAAGTATCAAGCTGACAAGCTGACCCCAAGATGAGGAGTACCTAGTGTTGGGGCTCTACCATTCTGTACATAGTGGTGCACAGAAAGGGTGGCCATCCAAGGTGTGTGTGTGTATCCTACTATATAACGTGTTTGGTGGTTGGAGGACATTTCCCCGTCACCTGCTCTCCCTCTGATGGGGCTGATGTTTACAATGACTCTGGAAAAGGTACTCTTATGTGGATAAAAACTTGTTTATTCCATTAAAGGACATAAACAGGATGGAGCAGATGGTTCCTTTGGCACCAGACTGTGCGGTGAAGAAACAGAACAGGTTGACGTAACAAGGGACGTGTCCCAGTATTTATACTCAGGCTGGATTGCCCTTTCTCAGGTTGGAGAGAATGTAGATGTGGCATAGAGCCTCTGGGTGTGTGACATCACTAGCTGGCGCTGGATCCAGGTGCATGTCTTGGCGATCATACTATTATGGCTATCTGGCGGCGTGCTACAGCACTTGGATGATCTTGATGCATAGCTTTGGTGGCTTTGTCGGTGAACAGAACAATCTTTTAGGTTAGGTAATGCATCTTTTGCTGTGTGCAAACAGTAAAAGTTCTTGAGGTCAAGCCTTGTACTGCCAATCAAACTCCGTTGAATGTGCAGCTGAGTGATGCCCACTTTTGAATAGAATTCAATTTAATTATAACTAAAAGGGCATCGCATATAAAGATTATTACTTAAATACTAAGAAATGCTCTTTGTGAACAACCACTTTGATGTAAAATATGTATATACACTCTAATATAAAAATGTTAAGCACCAAAGAATGCTGGAAATGAAATTGTGAAATAATTGGCAGAAATAAATAATGCAACAACAATCTCAAAACAAAGTGTACATTTATTTACAATTCAATGCAGGCAGCACCACATTTCACAGATAAATTTAATTCAATTGAATTATTCTTACACCACTCTTGAATAAAAAATTTTATTACTAAAAACAAACTGGTTCGTACTATCGTAAATACTTTTCCACACAAAAATAAAATAAAATTTATATTATATCTCACTAATGTTTATAGGCAAATTCAGGTACTTTCAATTATGTTAATTCTGAGCATTAATTACATTTTTCAATTGACCCATTCCTCCAGGTCATTACTGGGAAACGCCAAAAACATTTCACACAATATTTCTATATTACAAAAAACAAGGTGCCATAATATTGTACTTTTCTGTTCTGTCAAGGGATCAGTTATTCCAAAATAATTTGAGCAGTCTCAAAATACTGAGTTATTACACATAACATTTACGTTACATTGATGGTCACAGTTGATACCCTAAATTGCCAAATTACAATGCACTCTAATTATCTAATGGGAATGACCATTATAACTTTGTGCCATCTTGCAATTGATTATACAACACCACAAATATTACATTTGTAATTTCTCTAAGTGGTGCAAGACCTGACAAGGTGAGTGGACAAAATCAAAGCACTCAATCCAATTAAAAACATCCACGTGAATTATTTTGATACCATAAAGTGAAAGTACTTAACTTCGCAAACACGTTACGTTCAGGTTAAACAATTAGGTTCATTTCGTATTACACAGTGAATATACCACACTTGGAAGGTTTAGTTATACTTACATACTAGAATTACAGATGAAACACTTCTATTGGTTTCCTTAAGACGTGTGACGTTAAGGGCACTATCAGGGGGTAACTTCCTAAGTCTAAAGTTTAGGTGATCCTCATTGATTTAGTTTGGTGAACCCTTTCTCTCATTGGCATTGTTACAAAGGCTGTGAACTATACGATACCCAGACAAACATTTACCTCAGCTTATATTACAAAGGCTGTGAACTATACGATACCCAGACAAACATTTACCTCAGCGTATATTACAAAGGCTGTGAACTATACGATACCCAGACAGACATTTACCTCAGCTTATATTACAAAGGCTTTGAACTATACGATACCCAGACAAACATTTACCTCAGCTTATATTACAAAGGCTGTGAACTATACGATACCCAGACAAACATTTACCTCAGCGTATATTACAAAGGCTGTGAACTATATGATACCCAGACAGACATTTACCTCAGCTTATATTACAAAGGCTGTGAACTATACGATACCCAGACAGACATTTACCTCAGCTTATATTACAAAGGCTGTGAACTATACGATACCCAGACAGACATTTACCTCAGCTTATATTACAAAGGCTGTGAACTATACGATACCCAGACAAACATTTACCTCACCTTATATTACTTCTTACATGTGTAAGCAAGATTAGAATTATGACATTGACTTTGTGTTCACCTCAGTCAGGATAAAAGGCGACCGTTTGGGGTCCGTTAAAGCAATCATCCTAAATAAAATAGACAATTTAAAAATAAATGTAACATATATTAAGGTACCATGAGGACGATCTTTAGATCTTCCCAAAGCCTCACAGCTCTTTATAAAATTTATTCACCACAATCATAAAAACTATTTAAACACCAAGTACAAGTGATAGTACGAGAGGGCGAACAGAAAAATAAGTAATATAAATGGGCTGCAATTAAACTTTGTTCAACTAGAGAAACACACGCCAACAGCACACTTAGATAATGAACTTACTGCAGGGTGCCAAACTACAATTTTGAAAAGATACCCTATGATGCGTGCCTACTAAAAATAACTACTGCACCCCAACAAATAATTATTACATTTACTTCACCTTAATCAACATTTTAGTACTTGTACCGCCACCCACTGTTCATCATCACTGGCAAACCGCATTGGCACATTTTTTCACATTGGTGCACAGGCACACAGCAGCTGAAGAAATTATACACTCAACATATTACAATAATATAGGCCTGGCCTACGTCGCACTTTGGTGTCGGAAAGTAACTAACATTTCCTTGAAATTCTTCGGGTTGTAACAGATGGTGGACAAGCAGCGAAAATACACGAGCCACCAGAGTGCAAGCCCATATAAAACATTTTGCCAAGCCAAAAAATTAGTGATGCACTGTTTGAGGGGGAAAGGAGGGAGGACAAAGAGACTAAAGCTGAGGAAGGGGAACAAGTTCGCCACTGAGAACTGCTCTGCAGGAACAATTGATTGAAATAATAACGAAAATGGCAGCGCAACCATCGCAATCCCCACCACTAAACTGTCACTTTGGCCACCATCTGTGCAAACTTCAAAACGTAGAGCAGTGACAGAAGACCACACGGAGAGGGAAGAGAGAGTTCAAAGATAGAGTCATCGCTGGAGGTGGTTCATATTGTCGTGTGTATAGTTTTCCTCTCGGAACGTCAGGAGAGGTCTCCCAATCAAGAAGTGTCCTGGAGTGAGGGCCATAAGCTCAGTAGGATTGTTGGATAGGGGAGTCAGTGGACGTGAATTTAATGCTGCTTCCACATGGGTAGCAACTGTAGTGAACTCTTCGAAGGTCAATATTTGGTTTTCCATTACTTTCCTAATAACAGTCTTTGCTGATTTCACTGCAGCTTCCCAAATACCACCTTGATGTGGAGCTGCAGGTAGGTGGGGTGAAATGAAAGTTGATGTGATGAGCCAGGGAAAAACATTGAATAGCCACTCGCAAGTCGTCTGATCTAAGGAATTTCTGCCACGTTTTTGCAACTGAGAAGCTGCACCCACAAAATTAGTGCCACAGTCAGTGTACAAATCTGAGCCGATACCTCTACGAGCAACAGAATGGTTGAGAGCTGCTAAGAAGGCCTCTGCAGTCAAGTCGGACACAATCTCTAAATGTACTGCTTTGGTGGAGAAACAGATAAATCCACAAATATAACCTTTCTGAGTATGTGCTTTCCCCAATTTGCTAAGCCTAATGGTGAAGAAACCTGTGAAATCTACTCCAGTGCAAGTAGAAGGAAGGCTGGCTGTAATCCGAGCTGTGGGATGATCTCCCATGAGCTGAGGAGTAAATTTGGGTTTGCATCAAAAACATTTTATGCATTTATGGACACAGGACCAAGCCAGGTTTCTAGCAGACAAAATCCAAAGTTTGTGGGCTAACATTGCCTGCAGTAGTTGGGGGCCAGCATGTAAAAATGCTAAGTGGTAATGGTTGACCAACAGCTTGACTGCGTGGTTATCATGAGGGAGTATGATAGGGTGTTTGGTGCTATCAGGCAGGGACGAGTTTTCTAGACGCCTGCCCGCCCGCCCGCCCCTGATTAACCCCCTCGAGTCAAGAAAGGGCAACAAGCGCTGGATGCGAGGCGAGCATAGTTTCCTTTTGTGTAGCAATTCAATTTCCTTCGGAAAGTTGGTTTGTTGGATCACCCAACAAAGCTGGTGAGTGGCCTGGGTGATTTCAGCATGAGTCAGAGGACCTTCACAGCAATGCACTCCTTTAGCTCGGTAGAAGAATCTCATGTTCCATGCAACTGTGTGTTGTAGCTTCAACCATGAGGAAAAGGTTTCAAACAGTGACAATAAAGTAGCTGGACCAGTAACAATTAATGCTGCTGAATCAAGTCGCTTCACATCGGGTAAGTCCTGCAAGGGTATTGACAGGAATTCGGGTTCTGGCCAATGAGAAGTTAGGAAGTGCCAACCACCTGGGTCCGGACCACCACATGTGCTTTGGGGTCAATTGTTTTGGTAACAAATCTCGCGAGGCACAGTTAGCAGGGTTATCAGTTGAGCATACATGATGTCACGTGTTTGGAGATGTCCATTCTTGAATCTGAGTGACTCTATCAGCATCATAGGTCTTGAGAATATGAGGGGGGGGGGGGGGGGACTTTTGATTCAAGCAAGTGTTACACTTGAGTCTGACCATGCATTCACCGATAATTTTTTATAGGCCTGCCCAAGAAGCTGCCGATAATGAGACAAAAGCCTTGGTAAGAGGTGGGCACCACATAATTCAAGGCGGGGTAGAGAGACACGTTTCAGAAGAGCAACTTTGGTTTTGGCAATCACTATACTGACCGTAATTTGCTTGCTTGCACTGACAGAGCTGAGGTATACCACAGCTGAATAGCACTTTTCGGATGCATCTGAGATGTAATGCAGTTGTAAGTGTACAATCTCAGGACAGGCAAAAGGACGAGGTATGGAAAGCTGATGCACTGCTGAGAGTGTCAAGGAAAACTTCTGCCATTCCTGACAGAAAGATGATGGTGGTAGATAATCCCAAGCCAGTTCCTGCAGCCACAACTACTACATGAATACCTTTGCCCACATCAGAATAGGAGAGAGCCATCCCAATAGATCAAATATTCTAGCAATGTACGACAGAACGGCTCATTTGGAATTCACTTCTGATATGTTATCCACACAGTAAGCGAAAGTGTTATTGGTAACCTGCCATTGAATTCCAAGAACACCACATGATTGAGTAGAATCCTGAAACATGAGCATTTCACAATCTGTTTTGGATAGCCCTTCCAACAGCTCAGGTCTGTTAGTTACCCATTTGCGGAGCTCAAACCCACCTTTTTTCAATTACTCAATCAGTTTCTTCTGCAAGAGCAGAGCATCTTCAAGGTAGGCAGCTCCAGTGACAATATCATCAACAGAAGTTTTATTTCTCAGTACCTTTGAGGCATTGGAGGTATAGTTTACCTTCATTCTCAGCCAACTGGTGCGGTGTTCCTACGGCTAAAAAAGGGGAGTATTTTACACCAAAAGTCACAGTCTTCAACTGAAAGACCTGTAATTCCTGCGTGGGGTCAGGGTGCCACAGGATTAACTGATATTTTTGGTCATTTGGATGTACAAGGATCTGGCGATACATCTGATTTACATCACAACAGAAGACTACTGAGTGGGTCCTAAGTTTACAAATAATGTCAGTGATGTCAGCCTGAAGCTTGGGACCAGAAAACAAGCAGTCATCCAATGAATGTTCATGGGGCGGTTTAGCACTAGCATCAAAAACTACTCTGAGTTTTGTTGTTGAACTAGTAGACTTCAGCACTTCATGATGAGGAATGTAGTACAATCCTGGTTCTTGTGTCTGCTGTCCATGCCACCGTTCCATGTGCTGCAGACTTTTTTATCTTTCCATGACCTCCCCATACATGCAACGAATATCAGGTTGAGTGAGGAGGCGGCGTTCCAGTGATTTTAATCATCTCTCAGCAACCATCAGCGAGTTCCCTGGAACTACCTCTTGCCGAAAGGGAAGACATACCCCGTAGCATCCACAGAGGAGCCGATAATATGTCTACATAATGTGTTTCACATGCCAAATCATCAGGGGAGTATTGCTTAACAAAAGTGGGCTCTTCCAACTCCCGGAATTTTTTTAGTGTTGCTTCCAATGAGGTCACACACAATAAGGCAGTGGGTGGACTTGTTCGTCCTGTCGTTTGAGATGCTGCTTCTGGTTTCCCATGAAAATACAGCAAAGCTCAGTTTCAAGTGCAACTGGCAAACCTTCTCCCAGACTGAATTTGCCTCCTATGAGAACCTCAGAAAAAACTTCTGCACCCAAAATGAGATCTGGTTGCCTTTGGCACTGATTCGAAGACCCTTCATTAGACATCTGATCTACATGTAACAATGAGTGGTGCTTCTGCCGACACTGACTGCACGTATGCTGTGAATAACAATTAGCTACCATGAGAGCAGACCCAAGACAAATAAAACACAGTCGTTTGCTGCACACCAACTGCTGCCTCTCATATAGAGATTTACCCAGAAAGTCTGGACATCTGGTGACAATACACACATTTAGCCGGAGATGACAGAGAGTTAGATAGTAGCACAGTTTGGTTGTGGGTTGACCTGACTCTATTTTGAGCTGGAGTAGACAATGGTGGGCGTCCGTGCTTGCTCGACTTCAGTGGCAAGAAAGGAATACAAACTAACTCTCATATCTAAAACAAGGGTAGACAGAAAAGAATGATGATGAAAAAAGATATCTTCACTGAAATCATTGGGTATCACGTTACGTTTCACCGGCTAGTTAAGCCATTTTTCGCTGCATAGGCCCCTGGCAGGCCTCGTGTGCCAGGCCCGCTTCAGACACAGGGAGATTGCATGTTATCATGTGTAATCGTTCTGGTAATATATTGCTTGTTACAAACCACGTGTCTTATTTTAACGTAAAGAACTTTCACTTGAGGAACTGTCCCTAACCAGCAAGTGTAACCAGGTGCTCAGAGTGTGTAAATTATTGCCATGACTTTCCTGAATATATTGTAAGACGTGTGCTGCGAGGGAAAACTGCCACAGGCTGTTGACCTGTGACGACTCTGAGAGAAGGAGATCCTTGTGGTTTTTTGAGTAATTGAAAAGCTGGCGCCCTGGGAAAACTACAATCTGAATCCACTTACATCTGCAATCTGGAGTATCATTAAGGTAATCTGGCATTGTAAGCCTCTCGCAAGCTTCAAGCCACATCATCATCTATAGCAAAATTGTAACCTACCTTTGTTTTTGTCACATTAAACTATGAAAAAGATCACATTTTTATGAGAACCACCCAAGTTACTGCTGAATAAAGTATTACCCACGTAGTGTATTGTTTTGTAAATCATAGAAAATTCTCTTATCTTTCTTCCTGTAGTGGAAGTTTCTACCTGTAGTGGCAGTTTCTACCTGTAGTGGTAGTTTGCAGTTTTATTGTAACAGAGATCAGTAAATCAACATGCTTGGATCATTAAATATTTTATGTGCAGAATGAGTTGCTTTATATTGCAAGTTTTTAAAAGATATTTACATGTAGTTTTATGGATTTTTGAGAGTTTTGTTGAAATATAAGTGGAAGGGCTGTGCGATAAAATTATGTTGCTGAAAAATTACTTAACTCTCTGAGACATTACAGACTACTTTTATCTGCATTATTTTTTCGATTGGCTATGAATGCATCTGTATTATTTGCAGAATATGGTTCTGACCCATCTCTAATTTTACACAGATGCTACAGTTGGGTGTACCTTTGTCACTGGCATAGAGAAGTATATGTTTGGACTACATCCACCTTATAGTATTGGACCCGTGTAACTAATTGTCACCTCTCAAGCTTTACGTACTGTTAGCAGGGAAATGTGGGGTGGACTCGGAGTCTAACTCATCTTATTCATATAATTTGTCTTGTGCATATTTCTGCGCATTTTTTAAGACTTTTAATTTTTTTTCATTGTATTTGTTGAATTTCTTCGGAATTGGTTCTTTTTAAACGGTTTTCTCCATTTCAGTGGTTTGAGGGTGCCAATGACCTCGCTGTTGTGCATTCCATTACAACGACTCAACAGAACAGCAGTGTACCATGCACCATTATTTGGACACATACTTTTACTATAATCATACCGAGTATTTATTTCCCAATACTAAATACATAAATATTTTTATACATTTTTGATGTTTGGATCTTCTCAAATCTTGTCAAAAATTATTCTTGATAGCTATCTTAAGATTATTTATTACAGTTTCTTTCAGCCTCCTGTGTTTCATTATTTTGGGAAATTATTGGTTAATTTTTTTCTGTTCAAAACATAGTAAAAGTGTATTTGCATGTGATTAAGCATAAACTATGTAATTTTCTTATAATTGCTGGAAGTGACATAGGGTATAATATCTACTAGTTTAACAGTGTTTGGTATAAACATAAAATAATGATTTTTTAAATATGACATCCTTGAAAATACTTATAATCAAACTTACAAAGTATGTTTGTATGTGTACAGCATTATCTCTGGCCGAGATGAAAGGCCATCCTAGACTGAATGCACTGCGTGACGAGTACATGAGTTGGCTGATGGAAACCAAGCAAGGGAGAAAGCCGGCGAGATCAAGGAGAGGGAGGGAAACAAAGAGACTGCACTCACCCTTTATTTGCAAGCAGGGTTGCCATCACGTGCGGCCAGGTACTGCAACACCTTTGTTGTTTGGCTAACTACTAGTGGCCCAGTCGTGAGTCATGTGGCAACTGAATTTTCATGTAGATCTTTGAAGATTATTTTTATAGTCATTATGTTTTAATTTTAATTTTAATTTTTTTATGGTGCAAAGCCTTTCATGTATATACAGTAGAACCTCTCTGTTACGACCCCTCTAGGTTCCAGAGAATAGGGTCATAATAGAGGGGAGGTTGTAATAAAAAATTTTGAAAATTTTTGGCTGTTTTTGATTCATCCCTAAACCTTATACCACCAAACTTGCCATTTTTTTTGCATGAAGTTCATGTTCATTCACCTCTAGCGCAAAAATAACACTTTTTTAATTAAATGTAAATACATATGTATATTTTAATAGCTGGACGTTTCCTGATTAAGTTGATACCCAAGAAAGGCGTATTGGACCAACCCTTCTCGTAAAAAGAAGGCCTAAACACAGTATGACATGGCCATTGAAAGTGTGTGAAAAGATTAGACTGTATATTATTGAAATATAAAGTTGTTATTGAAGATCTATTACGCAAGTCTCATGGGTCATACATTACTATGAGGCACGTAGCGATAAAAAAGTTTAGGTGGCGTTGTGCAATACATGTATGCACGTTATGCTCTCGCTTTGATCTGGCAGTTTTATTGCTAGGAAATCGTACGTATTAAGCCCAAAGTAGTAATTAATATTATTTTTGGATGTGCCTTACGTTTGAAGTAAAAAAAATGCACTTTATTTATTGATAATAGATATGAAGATACATTATTTATATTAAATCACTTGTGTGCTGCTGCTAGCAGCGAGTACATTGTTATGTGTACGTAGCTGGGTGAGCGCCCAGATCCTCTGCAGCATGGCCAGGCGTGGCTGTTGGCAGCTTACTGCTGTCGTTCGGGCCAAGATCCTCTGGCTGGGCTGTGAAGTAGGCGGCCCTCGCACAAGCATCACGCTCAAATGCCGCTCAGCTGTTGCCTCGCGCAGCTGTTGATCGATTGCTACAAGATTACTCGTGTGTACCAGCTAGCCAGCACTATTGCCATTGTTACTGCTTGTGTTGGGAAAACATGCTGATAGATGCTATTCACATCAATGTGTTGAATTTATATTAAATTTAGTTAGTGAGTTGGCCTCTGTACTGGTGCAATGAGGCCCTGCAATGTTTACAGGAATACAAAAATTTAGTGCGGCCTACTTGAAATATTAATAAACACAAATTTTTCATGAAAAAATTCTGACGTGGCATTTACACGCGCACGGCCTAACTCGCCAAAATAAATTGCTCGCCATAAACAAATGATTACCTTATGTAGGTATAAGCGGAGGAAGGTTGACAGAAGTAAAATACGATTAGGAGGGGTAAGGCAGAGGCAGCAGTATGGTACAGTACGTGACTAGACAAAGAATTTGTAACGGGTTACTGTCCTGTTTTCTCATTACAGTTCTCAGTAAACACCAACAAACTAGCTCAGCGTGAGTTGGAGACTTTGACTACATAATAATGAAAGTGGGTTGATACCAGGATTGCCAATAAATACCAAAAGAAGTTAAATGTTTACTGTAGATTTGTCGTCTCGGCAAAACAAACTATTGACACTCGCATCTGACGAACAAAACAAAAAACAAGACAGAATGGCAGCCTTCATAAAACAAAACTTCTCACTTTAAGAGCTACGAAGACGAGAGAAAATCATTTCTTTTCTCTCCCGGGACTCTATTGACTCCTCGCACCTACAGAAAATTTATTTTATAGATAGTTGAACTGAAATGTCCGAAATACAAAAGATGGTTAAAGTCACGGGCGCTGGTCGGTGCGAGTAACATGATCACTCGTTGCAGGCTGTCCGACTGACAGCTGACAAACGATCATGCTGCGACAAACTATTGTGATACCCGAGAAAGGTCGTGCTTCCTTATATATTGGTAGAAAGTTTCCTCATTGAAAACATATTGTTTTTGAGCAGTCGGTCACGTCAGCCAAAGGTGACCTCTGTTATTTTCCTTGTTTCACCCTGTTGTGCCTTGCGGTGGCGATGTTTTTAGTTTACTAACCCTGTGAAAAGGAAAAGATGCACTATCGTCCTTTGACGTCTGTTGTTGACGTCTGTTACTACTGATGAATTGAAAGAAAAATAACAAATTTGGAAAAACGAATATATATGAAATACAAACAAGTTGTCATTGCCATGACCTTTCATATATTACATGAATTACTATCCTAGACTGAAATATAGGCAGTTGAAATACTTCTCGAATATACCAATTATATATATCTAGCTGCAATGCTACTAATTCTCAACCCTCCCCCCCCCCCCCCCCCCCACAAATCACCCAGTCCTCTTCAGACTTGAAGTAATTTATTGCTTCCTGCTGCTTGGAACAACAATTTTCAAAGTTTTGAGAAATGGGTAACACCTAATATCAGTAAAGGCCAGTTTTCCATAGACTGAAAACTGTGGATAGTAGAAACTTTTACCACGGTTGAAGAAAAGGTCTACTAAAACAAATCCGTGCATAGACTGAAAACTGTGGATAGTAGAAACTTTTACCACGGTTGAAGAAAAGGTCTACTAAAACAAATCCGTGCATAGACTGAAAACTGTGGATAGTAGAAACTTTTACCACGGTTGAAGAAAAGGTCTACTAAAACAAATCCGTGCATAGACTGAAAACTGTGGATAGTAGAAACTTTTACCACAGTTGAAGAAAAGGTCTACTAAAACAAATCCGTGCATAGACTGAAAACTGTGGATAGTAGAAACTTTTACCACGGTTGAAGAAAAGGTCTACTAAAACAAATCCGTGCATATCTGAAACTGCGTTTGTCGAGGGATTACTGTAACTATTTTTAGACTTTTTAGATCCAAACTTTTACGTTTCCTCAAGATTGGATCGTAACAGAGAGGTGGTTGTAATAAATGTGGTTGTAATGGAGGGGTTTTAACTGAATTATGTATTTTAAGATGCAATGCTTTGTTTTATGCCAACTTTTAAGCATTTAAAATTTAATAGTCATATCAGGCCTGTCATTTCAGCATTTATACAAATTTTTAACACCCTAGATTTCTTTTTTTTTGTAAGCAGTTTGCTAGAAGGGACTGCAGCATACATGCGACCCTAGCGCTCAGAGCAATGTGTGTCACTTTCACTAATGCAATTGTTTGAAAGATTCTTACAACGGAGGTGAATAATTAAGCGTAATATTTTGGACATATGCCATTGCTGCAATAGTCTATGTCCAAAATATTTTGCTTCATTATTGACTGACATGGGTATACAGTTATCTACATATTCCTGTTCCTGGCTCTATGATCACATACAAAGGCCGAGGCCATTATTGAAAAGAACCTTTGCAGTAAATTGCAGTTTTTAAGAATGCAATCTGAATTTTGTGACTGTGTTCTGCGTTTGGCATTGATATGACGAAGATGATGAAGCTAACATTATTGCAGATACAGTCGTTTGTAGAAAAAAAGTGTAAGTTTGAGTGGAGAAAAAAAATTGCCATGGTTTGTACATTGCAAACCAACACAGTAGACAGTAGTGCTTCACAAACTGGTGTCAGCCCTGTTGACTTGTAGGTATTCTTCTTGAGTAGACAGTAGTGCTCCACAAACTGGTGTCAGCCCTGTTGACTTGTAGGTATTCTTCTTGAGTAGACAGTAGTGCTCCACAGACTGGTGTCATCCCTGTTGACTTGTAGGTATTCTTCTTGAGTAGACAGTAGTGCTCCACAAACTGGTGGAAGCCCTGTTGACTTGTAGGTATTCTTCTTGAGTAGACAGTAGTGCTCCACAGACTGGTGGCAGCCCTGTTGACTTGTAGGTATTCTTCTTGAGTAGACAGTAGTGCTCCACAGACTGGTGTCATCCCTGTTGACTTGTAGGTATTCTTCTTGAGTAGACAGTAGTGCTCCACAAACTGGTGGCAGCCCTGTTGACTTGTAGGTATTCTTCTTGAGTAGACAGTAGTGCTCCACAGACTGGTGGCAGCCCTGTTGACTTGTAGGTATTCTTCTTGAGTAGACAGTAGTGCTCCACAAACTGGTGTCAGCCCTGTTGACTTGTAGGTATTCTTCTTGAGTAGACAGTAGTGCTCCACAGACTGGTGTCATCCCTGTTGACTTGTAGGTATTCTTCTTGAGTAGACAGTAGTGCTCCACAGACTGGTGGCAGCCCTGTTGACTTGTAGGTATTCTTCTTGAGTAGACAGTAGTGCTCCACAAACTGGTGGCAGCCCTGTTGACTTGTAGTTATTCTTCTTGAGTAGACAGTAGTGCTCCACAGACTGGTGTCATCCCTGTTGACTTGTAGGTATTCTTCTTGAGTAGACAGTAGTGCTCCACAGACTGGTGGCAGCCCTGTTGACTTGTAGGTATTCTTCTTGAGTAGACAGTAGTGCTCCACAGACTGGTGGCATCCCTGTTGACTTGTAGGTATTCTTCTTGAGTAGACAGTAGTGCTCCACAAACTGGTGTCAGCCCTGTTGACTTGTAGGTATTCTTCTTGAGTAGACAGTAGTGCTCCACAAACTGGTGTCAGCCCTGTTGACTTGTAGGTATTCTTCTTGAGTAGACAGTAGTGCTCCACAAACTGGTGTCAGCCCTGTTGACTTGTAGGTATTCTTCTTGAGTAGACAGTAGTGCTCCACAGACTGGTGGCAGCCCTGTTGACTTGTAGGTATTCTTCTTGAGTAGACAGTAGTGCTCCACAGACTGGTGGCAGCCCTGTTGACTTGTAGGTATTCTTCTTGAGTAGACAGTAGTGCTTCACAAACTGGTGGCAGCCCTGTTGTCTTGTAGGTATTCTTCTTGAGTAGACAGTAGTGCTCCACAAACTGGTGGCAGCCCTGTTGACTTGTAGGTATTCTTGAGTAGACAGTAGTGCTCCACAAACTGGTGGCAGCCCTGTTGACTTGTAGGTATTATTCTTGAGTAGACAGTAGTGCTTCACAAACTGGTGGCAGCCCTGTTGACTTGTAGGTATTCTTGAGTAGACAGTAGTGCTCCACAAACTGGTGGCAGCCCTGTTGACTTGTAGGTATTCTTCTTGAGTAGACAGTAGTGCTCCACAAACTGGTGTCAGCCCTGTTGACTTGTAGGTATTCTTCTTGAGTAGACAGTAGTGCTCCACAGACTGGTGGCAGCCCTGTTGACTTGTAGGTATTCTTCTTGAGTAGACAGTAGTGCTTCACAAACTGGTGGCAGCCCTGTTGACTTGTAGGTATTCTTCTTGAGTAGACAGTAGTGCTTCACAAACTGGTGTCAGCCCTGTTGACTTGTAGGTATTCTTGAGTAGACAGTAGTGCTCCACAGACTGGTGGCAGCCCTGTTGACTTGTAGGTATTCTTCTTGAGTAGACAGTAGTGCTCCACAAACTGGTGTCAGCCCTGTTGACTTGTAGGTATTCTTCTTGAGTAGACAGTAGTGCTCCACAGACTGGTGTCATCCCTGTTGACTTGTAGGTATTCTTCTTGAGTAGACAGTAGTGCTCCACAGACTGGTGGCAGCCCTGTTGACTTGTAGGTATTCTTCTTGAGTAGACAGTAGTGCTCCACAAACTGGTGGCAGCCCTGTTGACTTGTAGTTATTCTTCTTGAGTAGACAGTAGTGCTCCACAGACTGGTGTCATCCCTGTTGACTTGTAGGTATTCTTCTTGAGTAGACAGTAGTGCTCCACAGACTGGTGGCAGCCCTGTTGACTTGTAGGTATTCTTCTTGAGTAGACAGTAGTGCTCCACAGACTGGTGGCAGCCCTTTTGACTTGTAGGTATTCTTCTTGAGTAGACAGTAGTGCTCCACAAACTGGTGTCATCCCTGTTGACTTGTAGGTATTCTTCTTGAGTAGACAGTAGTGCTCCACAAACTGGTGTCATCCCTGTTGACTTGTAGGTATTCTTCTTGAGTAGACAGTAGTGCTCCACAAACTGGTGTCAGCCCTGTTGACTTGTAGGTATTCTTCTTGAGTAGACAGTAGAGCTCCACAAACTCAAGTGAAACACATGCTCTGTCCTGTTCCCCCATCGACCCAGCAGCTTCAACCGCATGCAAACAGTTCAGATGGAACATGTGCAAGCAGGTTATCTGCAATGTGAAGACTTTTCTAAGTACACTTCTTACTGTCAGTGATTTGAGTTAGTGAAAGCACACGTAGCAAGAGATATACCAGGGAAATTGAGGAAAATGTTATAAGTAATAGAAAATATGTTACGTTCTTGTTGGCTTGTCATTGGTAGGAACAGCCTACCCTCAGCCTGGCAGCTCAGCACACTGCATGTCTCACTGAACGTGGCTACCGTGATCAGTTGTGAGGTTTTCAGGTAACTGTGAGGAGCATTATGTATGTGATCACCTATTGTAAGTGTAAGTGTATATTGTGCTGTTTTCCTCACATGTTTCTGGGGCATGCGTGAGTGGTAGTTTATGTTGCTACCATCTTAGTGCTGCCAGAAACTCATGGAATAATAAAAAAAATATTCAAGTGAGTTGAATTTTTAGTTTAAAATTTGATGCCATCAAAGAAAATCATTGTGGCAGAAAGTTGAAACTTGGCTTGTTGGTATGTTCCATAGTGTGTGTGTGTGTATACATATCTATAGACACACACACACGCTATATAAAAATATGTGATTGTAATTACAGGTTGGTGCAGAGTGATTCAGAAATGTTGAACAATGATGAAATAGTTGCGAAAGTGTCATCTGCTCTGCAGCGAGCTGAGATGTTTGAACAGATGGGCGAGTTGTACGAGAAAGTGAACAACACAGCAAAGGCATTTGAGTGCTATAGGAAAGCAAAAGTTTTCTCTAGAGCCATTGATTTGGCTAGATACATTGCTCCTGCAGGTACATAGAAACCTCCTAACATTATTGAAAATCATTAAGTAATATTGTTTTAGTAAGGGATATGTTTTAATTACTATTTGTGTAATTTAATCATAAGTTGTGCTATATCTTTAAGGAATCAATATTTCACTCCACCATATTCAATGTTGTTCTGTGGCTTAGTGCCTTTATATATATATATATATATATATATATGCGTGTGTGTGTGTGTGTGTGTATATATATATATGTGTGTGTGTGTATATATATATATATATGTGTGTGTATATATATATATATATATATATATATATATATATATATATATATATATATATATATATATATATATATATAATGGTGGTTGTATGTTGAGAGACAACTATTAGCAAGAAATATTTTTTTTATACTTTAGAATTTATTCTGCTATACTTAAAAAAAATGCTTTAAGGTTTCCCTTTTTAAATGTATTTTATTCTATAGCAGTGGAATCTCTGTCCATCATTTTCCAGGAAATTGACAAAAAATTTCATAGATACTGACATTTATGGGTTTGTGGACATGATATATATAGCAATAAAAAAAGTAACTGTACTAAACATTAAATGGAAATATTGATACGACTGCATTAGTCATGTGTCAACTTGAACTGATAGAAAACGGTAGAAATGAGAATTTGAAAAAAAACACTATGATACATAAATAAAACATTATACAAACATTTCTGCCCAACTCACCAATATAATAAAATAATAGGAAACCATCAGTTCTAGTCAAGGCATTTAGTTGTAATGATTCAAAAACAAGCACTTAAAAATCCACTACTACATTTCAGAAAACAGTCCAGTATTTGAGAATTAAGTATCCTGTGCAAAACAGTGCAGTATTTAAGAATTAGGTATCCTGTGCAAAACAGTGCAGTATTTGAGAATTAAGTATCCTGTGCAAAACAGTGCAGTATTTGAGAATTAAGTATCCTGTGCAAAACAGTGCAGTATTTAAGAATTAAGTATCCTGTGCAAAACAGTGCAGTATTTAAGAATTAGGTATCCTGTGCAAAACGGTGCAGTATTTGAGAATTAGGTATCCTGTGCAAAACCAAAACTGTCACCTGTCTTACAAAAAAAATCTACCTGTACAATTTTCAATCATTCATCAAGTGCCCTCATTTTTTTACTTGAGTTGGTCTAGTCATAATTAGTCTTGAAAAGACACTATAAAACTGCAGTTTTATCTTTACGTTGTCTTCACTCGGGATGCAGACTACTGCGGTACTGCTCATGCACCGGGCACGCACGTCCGTATACCTCGTGTACGGGTCATCCTTGCAGTTCATGCAAGAACGGGTCACAACCTGCCTGCCTGATCCCCTGTTTCCAAGAGTAAACTCAGTGTTAGGTGTGTGCAGTGCAATTCCAATCTGTGCCCAATAAAGTAGAGTCTAAAATTCATAAGGGAAAGTGTTATCTCCCTTTTGCTCCCCTTAAGTGAGGCATAATTGTCCTGCGAGTGTGAAGCCATGTGGGTTTCCTGTCTATGTAGAACACGAGCTAAAGGCACTCATAAACTAATGCATCATTTTCTAGTGTTGATGATATGTTTTGTTTGTCCAAAAGGCAAGATTTAATTTTTTGAATGTTATTAAAGTTAACCCGTAAATATCCTGGCAGTTCCGGCTTCCGCCATGCCAGTTGCCCAAAGCTAAAATGCTTTGCTCTATAATATTTTAATTTATAATAAATTTACATGTCTTAAAGTGTTAGCATAAATTCTAAATGCTATGTTGATTCTTTGTATCACCTCACCGTGCCTTGCCGGCCAATTCTGTCTTGTTTTACCAATTATTAGTTACAGACATTATGTATATATATATATTAGAGTTGTACTGATACTTTGGCTTTTCTCAATATATCTGTATCAGGTATGGTATCAGGTCGATACTTTAGTATCGGGTGTAGACATTGAAGTCAGGTTATTACTTTCTTTATGCACTAAAATTACCATATTTTGGTTTGTATACGCCGCACATAAAAACAAGAACAAATGCTGTATTTACTAGTGTATAGCAAACCTTTTTTTTCCCCAAAATAAAGGTAAAAAAATTCTGTGGTGCACACTATAAACGGAAAAAAAAAGAGGAAGGGGGATGTTAGCCATAAATTGTCCGGGGATGTTGAGGGAAGTAGCGGAACTGTCTGTTGTCTCATCTCTCTCTCTTACATCACTTCTCTCCCTTCTCTCTCTCTCAGCGACCCTTCAGTTATGTGTGGTCGCAACCCCGGTCCCTGTCCTCCCCCCCCTTCCTCATCAAAACTAATGGCATCCTCTCATGCCACAAAACCAGAGCTAGCTGCCACGTATTTATCCCCTACCACCCCTTTTCTAATAAGATCCAGATGTTGCTGGTTGATAATTCCGCCAAGCCCTTTTTGTTTCCATGGCAGAGGCTAGCGAACTAGAATCAGGCGGTGGAGATGGGACAAGAAGAGACGAGGCAACACTTTTTTTTTAGAGAAGGATAGTGTGACATTCTTGCACTGCTAAAAGGAAAAAGGAGAAAAATGAAAACTGAAGCCGGAAATGTTGGAGTAGTAGGAGGGTGAAGTTTTTGGAATTTTTTTAATTTTGGCAGTTTTACCCAAGTTATTTAGTTAAAGTAATATCCAAACATATCACAATCACCACACATTAATGTAAAGAAGAATAATTTGTTCCGTACTTACTAACAGGGCGCCACATATTTCTTGGTGGAATTTTATTTAAAAAAATAGTTTTCTTTGGAACTTGTTGCAAAAATCATGGTGCATGCTATGCACAGGTAACTACGGTAAATCGCATCCACAAACAATTTTTCGTGGTCCCGGCAAAATTCCTATTTAAATAATATTAACGTAGCCTTTTATTGTTTATCGTATGTTTGCGCTGATCTAAGTATATTTTGGTTCCCGTCACCTACGATTTCCAGCAACTATAATTTTTAAGCTGGTTGTTTATGAAAACAGTTAGTAACTTGATGTGAAATACGTCATGCGGACCGCCATTTATAACTGCTCTGAGGCACGCTGTCTAATGTGTTGTGTTCTCAACACGTCTGTCGACAGTGCTGCTGTGCTGAGCTGTGGTGCGAGACTGGCTTTCTACTTCTCTCTCTCTCTCCAACCCTTCTTTCTGTCTCTCTCAACCACGCACCTTCCTTCCTCCCTTCACATGCCATACACTGGCCAAGAGGGGAAGTTGTTGTCGAACAGATGATTAAGCATGCCCTCTCTCTCTTCGCCATGCCTGCTTTGCTTTCCTTACCTTTCACACGCTACCCACCGGCAGCAGAGCAAATAAAGTGCACCGGGGGAACGTGATTTTGTGTCGCTCAAATAGTTGCACCTAACATTGCTTGTATTTCATAGCAAATGGTTTCACATGAAAATGTTATGCAAAACATTTTAATGAGGAATTATTATTTGAAAAGTGGTTTTCTTTTGTTTTTAAAGGTTGTTTTATCCCGTAAGGGTGGTGTTTCATTTTACCTGGCGTAAAATTAACATGACTTTAAAATTGATATTTATTTAACTCAAAGGGCATTATCTTCGCAAATAAAATTATATGTCTTAAAGCATATACTCTACTAATTGTCAGCAAATTATTGTTTGGACATCAAGCAACTTGTATTATAACTGTTCATTTTCAGTATCTTCTTGCGGGGAAATTGGAGGATTTATATTAATTTATTCCAATGGACACTTGTCTTTGATTAAACTGATAATATGTAAGTGCCTATTTGACACCTACCGCCATCTAATATTGGGTAGATAATCAACGAGCCGAGTGCAGTGTAACTCATGACAGGGAATATCAAAGGATGCAGATTTTAAATAATTAATTATTAAAGACTGTGAAGAAATCAATTATAATCACCTCATTTGTGTCTGAATGTTACAAGTTTTCTTTGCAGTAAAATTTGATTAATTACTTTAAAAGACAGACATTTGCCACACCTGCAAGATGTGGCCAAGAAGTAGAGGCGTGGAACGTTCATTCTCCCACCGTCGCCCTCCCACCCGCCCTTGTAAACCTACAGATGAAGCACTGCCTGATCAATAACTTCTCCGTGCGCTCCTAGCTGATAGTGCATGTGGGACATTTAAAATTTGACTTTCATTTGGTGTCATATTATTAGCATTTTGAGAGGGTTTGAAAGTTTTAGGTCAGCTTGCATTTTGTGTCGGATTACAATAAATTATATACAGTATTTTAAGACAATATTTTCTTTATTTATGCGAGTGTAGAAGAAATGATTTTCATGTATTATTAACAGTTATACTTTTTCTAAAATTCAGTGCGAAAGGCATTAGTATCCAGTTTTGGCATTGGTATTATTAGCAGTGGTTTCGTGGAATCAGTATCGATATTTGAAAACACGGTATCAGAACAACTCTAATGTATATATAAAGACTCTGGGACTCTAATTAACAGATATGACTTGTCGGAAATCTTCTCTAATTTCTTTCAGTATTTCTCTTGTATTTTATAGATATTTCTTGTATATCTGTTGCAAGATATGTAAATATCTATTTTCTCTCTCTGTGTTTGGTGGGAGATCTCTCGCGAGGTTGCCAGGGCGTCTCCTCCGCCATCTTCAATCTTTATCCAGTAAGCCTATAGAGTACACGTATACCATGTTGCAGGAGAGCCTTCCACCTTTTGTCTAACTATTTAACAGCAATAGTGTAAGTTTTAAATACCGGAACATTTCTTTTGTATGCTCCAACCGAGCTCGTACTCCGTTCTCCATCAGACTTGCGGCCCTGGAGATGTAACTACCTTAAAGTCATTTAATGTGCTGAACAGTAATTTTTGCTACTACACCCAATGACAGACCCAATTGCAATGCCCGCTTCAAATTAAGTTCAGTATATTGTGTAGTGAGTGTATTGCCGCTTTTGCCAATATATCGTCTTAGTGACTTAGTCTTGTGTAATTAATTTAGTATGTAAGTACCTTTGGGACATGTTCCACTCCAGGCAACCATGTTAGTAAGTGTATTGACTGTATAAAATGTGAACATAACTTTCTTTCTAATGAAACGTTTACTGGTAAGGGGATCACCACGTGGCTGTCGACCTAATTTGTCCCTGAGAATAAGAGTCCACGTGGTCACCTGTGCGTAGATGACCTGATGCTCTACTATAATTTACTAACTTATTTCATCAATTTACCAGTCATGAGTCAGGGTTTGTATAAAATCTGATGCATCTTGCTCATCACCAGTGTCCAGACCACGTTGTATGGCTTGCCTGAACGTCTGGCAGATCTTTTTTTAACGTGTAACTAACATTTTATGTACACTGTAACTTGTGTGGCTTAAATATGCGCGTCGTGCGAAAAGTGCCATTAATGGTGGGAGAAGCTTGTTCAGGAAATCACCATTGTACATGAAAATTGTGCAGGAACTGTGAAATGGCCACCATCTTGTGTGCGTGATGACCCCCCCTTTGTCTGAAGGGCTGGAGTTACCCATGACATCACCGTGTGCCTGCTGCTTAGCATGTGTGTTTGCGTGGTCCGGTTTGGTCGCATGCAAACGACAACCACCACCACCACCCCCCCCCCCCAAACCCTGAAGGTCTGGTGACTCGGCCTGGTTGCGGGAACATTCTCACGTGCGGGCCCACAAACTACTGCAACCACGAACAACCGTGACATGGAATTTACATCAACCATGTGGAACGCAAACATGTGCAAATTGTGTGGAAATTCTGTATCACTGGATCCCTTTGCAAAATTTGACTTACAAGCATCTATCTGCCGCTGCATACCCCAAGAGAGAAGTGTGTTGTTCGCTCTGACAGTAACATCAACAAAAAGAATAACACATTGTTCATGCTCTCTGCGCCAAATGCACTTAGTACTTGGTGATGGGGCGAAGTCGACCCGTAGGGTGCGCAGTAGTGTGGCATGTGTCAACATACAACCTGTAACTACTAGAATAAGCGTATGCTGCTTTAGACAGGGCGCCAAATGCTCTTAGTGCTCGTTGATGGGGCGAAGTCGACCCGTAGGGTGCGCAGTAGTGTGGCATGCGTCAACATACAACCTGTAGCTACTGGAATAAACGTATGCTGCTTTAGACAGGGCGCCAAATGCTCTTAGTGCTCGGTGATGGGGCGAAGTCGACCCGTAGGGTGCGCAGTAGTGTGGCATGCATCAACATCCAACCTGTAACTACTAGAATAAGCGTATGCTGCTTTAGACAGGGCGCCAAATGCTCTTAGTGCTCGGTGATGGGGCGAAGTCGACCCGTAGGGTGCGCAGTAGTGTGGCATGCGTCAACATACAACCTCAAACTATTGGAATAAATGTATGCTGCTTTAGACAGTGTGTCAAATGCTCTTAGTGCTCGGTGATGGTGCGAAGTCGACCTGTAGGGTGCGCAGTAGTGTGGCATGTGTCAACATACAACCTGTAATTACTGGAATAAACGTATGCTGCTTTAGACTTGCGCCAAATGCTCTCAGTGCTCGGTGATGGGGCGAAGTCGACCTGTAGGGTGCGCAGTAGTGTGGCATGTGTCAACATACAACCTGTAATTACTGGAATAAACGTATGCTGCTTTAGACAGGGCGCCAAATGCTCTTAGTGCTCGTTGATGGGGCGAAGTCGACCCGTAGGGTGCGCAGTAGTGTGGCATGTGTCAACATACAACCTGTAGCTACTGGAATAAACGTATGCTGCTTTAGACAGGGCGCCAAATGCTCTTAGTGCTCGGTGATGGGGCGAAGTCGACCCGTAGGGTGCGCAGTAGTGTGGCATGTGTCAACATACAACCTGTAGCTACTGGAATAAACGTATGCTGCTTTAGACAGGGCGCCAAATGCTCTTAGTGCTCGGTGATGGGGCGAAGTCGACCCGTAGGGTGCGCAGTAGTGTGGCATGTGTCAACATACAACCTGTAGCTACTGGAATAAACGTATGCTGCTTTAGACAGGGCGCCAAATGCTCTTAGTGCTCGTTGATGGGGCGAAGTCGACCCGTAGGGTGCGCAGGTAGTGTGGCATGTGTCAACATACAACCTGTAGCTACTGGAATAAACGTATGCTGCTTTAGACAGGGCGCCAAATGCTCTTAGTGCTCGGTGATGGGGCGAAGTCGACCCGTAGGGTGCGCAGTAGTGTGGCATGTGTCAACATACAACCTGTAGCTACTGGAATAAACGTATGCTGCTTTAGACAGGGCGCCAAATGCTCTTAGTGCTCGGTGATGGGGCGAAGTCGACCCGTAGGGTGCGCAGTAGTGTGGCATGCGTCAACATACAACCTCAAACTATTGGAATAAATGTATGCTGCTTTAGACAGTGTGTCAAATGCTCTTAGTGCTCGGTGATGGTGCGAAGTCGACCGTAGGGTGCGCAGTAGTGTGGCATGCGTCAACATTCAAACTGTAGCTACTGGAATAAACGTATGCTGCTTTAGACTTGCGCCAAATGCTCTTAGTGCTTGGTGATGGGGCGAAGTCGACCCGTAGGGTGCGCAGTAGTGTGGCATGCGTCAACATACTACCTCTAGCTACTGGAATAAACGTATTCTGCTTTAGACTTGCGCCAAATTCTCTTAGTGCTCGGTGATGGGGCGAAGTCGACCCGTAGGGTGCGCAGTAGTGTGGCATGCGTCAACATTCAACCTGTAACTACTGGAATAAAAGTATGTTGCTTTAGACAGGGCGCCAAATGCTCTTAGTGCTCGGTGATGCGGCGAAGTCGACCCGTAGGGTGCGCAGTAGTGTGGCATGCGTCAACATACAACCTGTAACTACTGAAATAAACGTATCCTGCTTTAGACAGGGCGCGAAATGCTCTTAGTGCTCGGTGATGGGGCGAAGTCGACCCGTAGGGTGCGCAGTAGAGTGGCATACGTCAACATACAACCTGTAACTACTGGAATAAACATATGCTGCTTTAGACAGGGCGCCAAATGCTCTTAGTACTCGGTGATGGGGCGATGTCGACCAGTAGGGTCCGCAGTAGTGTGGCATATGTCAACATACAACCTGTAGCTACTGGAATAAACGTATGCTGCTTTAGACTTGCCCCAAATGCTCTTAGTGCTTGGTGATGGTGCGAAGTCGAACTGTAGGGTGCGCAGTAGTGTGGCATTTGTCAACATACAACCTGTAACTACTGGAATAAACGTATGCTGCTTTAGACAGGGCGCCAAATGCTCTTAGTGCTCGGTGATGGGTCGAAGTCGACCAGTAGGGTGCGCAATAGTGTGGCATGTGTCAACATACAACCTGTAGCTACTTGAATAAACATATCCTGCTTTAGACTTGCGCCAAATGCTCTTAGTACTCGGTGATTGGGGCGAAGTCGACCAGTAGGGTGCGCAGTAGTGTGGCATGCGTCAACATACAACCTGTAACTACTGGAATAAACGTATGCTGCCTTAGACTCCCGCCAAATGCTCTTAGTACTCGGTGATGGGGCGAAGTCGACCAGTAGGGTGCGCAGTAGTGTGACATGTGTCAACATACAACCTGTAGCTACTGGAATAAACGTGTGCTGCTTTAGACAGGGCACCAAATGCTCTTAGTGCTCGGTGATGGGGCTAAGTCGACCCGTAGGGTGCGCGGTAGTGTGTCATGCGTCAACATACAACCTGTAACTACTGGAATAAACGTATGCTGCTTTAGACTTGCGCCAAATGCTCTTAGTGCTCGGTGATGGGGCGAAGTCGACCAGTAGGGTGCGCAGTAGTGTGGCATGCGTCAACATACAACCTGTAACTACTTGAATTAACGTATTCTGCTTTAGACTTGCGCCAAATGCTCTTAATGCTCGGTGATGGGGCGAAGTCGACCAGTATTGTGCGCAGTAGTGTGGCATGCGTCAACATACAACCTGTAACTACTGGAATAAACGTATGCTGCTTTAGACAGGGCGCCAAATGCTCTTAGTACTCGGTGATAGGTCGTAGTCGACCCGTAGGGTGCGCAGTAGTGTGGCATGCGTCAACATACAACCTGTAACTACTTGAATAAACGTATGCTGCTTTAGACTTGCGCCAAATGCTCTTAGTACTCGGTGATGGGGCGAAGTCGACCCGTAGGGTGCGCAGTAGTGTGGCATGCGTCAACATACAACCTGTAACTACTGGAATAAACGTATGCTGCTTTAGACAGGTCGCCAAATGCTCTTAGTGCTCGGTGATGATGCGAAGTCGACCCGTAGGGTGCGCAGTAGTGTGGCATGCGTCAACATACAACCTGTAATTACTGGAATAAACGTATGCTGCTTTAGACAGGTCGCCAAATGCTCTTAGTGCTCGGTGATGGGGCGAAGTCGACCCGTAGGGTGCGCAGTAGTGTGGGATGCGTCAACATACAACATGTAACTCTAGATGTCTTTGATCACGGTGTTCTGACCGAATACCTCTCTACTTTTGAGAGTATTCTTGAACTAGAGTAAAGATGTTTTTCCACCTTCTTACTCACTCAATCGAACAATTGTTGTCGAACATGAGATCAAAACAATACAGAATGATCCTCTCTGGAGGTCACAAACAGATTACGATGCACACCACTTAAATGTCATAATCCGCCAATTAGCAGAAAGGATACGGGCCAGCGTAATGGAGTCATCAGGAAGTAATTACAATTCGGCTATTACCTTAGCAACAAAAAAAATATGGAGGGTTGCAATTTTGCATTGATTTCAGACTAGTAAAATCAAATCACAGAGAGTGCCCCACCGCCATTTATCAATTTAAACACTGCATTTAACATTCTCGATAATGCAAAAATTCTGTCATCTTTTGTTTTGAAAAGTGGATTTTGGCAAATACCAGTGAAACCTGAAGACAGGCACAAAACTGCTTTCACTACACCAGATAGCCATCAATATCAATGCTGTGCCATGCCCATTGGGCTTAAGTATGCCCCATTGGATTTTCAGAGCATGATGGTGAAAGTCTTTAATGGCATAATTGGGGATTTGGCCATGTCATATTTAAATGATGTGGTCTGAAACCTGCGAAGACCACCTACAACACCTGGCAATCGTGTTGGTAAAACTTTTGATCAACGGCTTCACAAATGTAGCATAGTACAGACCAGTATCGAATACCTTGGGCAATTTTTTGATGGAGAAGGGAGCCACCCCACGCCTGATCAACTGAATATCATCCAAGAATACTCAGTTTTCACCATGCGAAAATGCTTGTGAATTTTCTTTGGTTTAATTAACTGGCTAAGACAGTATGTGCAAGATTTCTCAATAATCACAGCGTCATTCACTGAAATGCTCTCGCCCACAAAAATACAATAGGGATGTAAACATGCAGAACATGTTGGATAAGTCAAATACAATTTCTCACAATGTCACACACACTCTCACGTATTGACACTACATGCCACTTGTACTTACAGACTGACGCCAGTCAAGAAGGCATCAATGTGGTGTTGTTTCAGTATAGTGGCAATCAGGAACGGTATGTCATTGTATATTTCAGTGCCAAATTTGGCAACACTGGATAATGTTATGACGTTAATGAACAGAAATTACTTGGCGTTCATCTGGGCCATCAAACAGTATCGTGTTCACCTAGAATACAGACTTTTATGTTAAGAACAGATAACCACTTCTTGTAATGGCTGAACAAAATATGCAAGGTCTGCAGCAAACTTACTCGTTAGTCGATGTAGCCTCAAAATGTTGACTTTATTGTCGAACATGTGTGCGGTAAAGACAATCAGTTAGCAGACACCTTGCCACGAGCCCCGAACGAATGTGAGACAGCTGTTGACGAAGAGGAGAGAGAGATTGTCCTACCCTCAGAAAACAATGCCATTGCTCCAGTAGTACTCCAGCAAATATCTGTAACAATACCACAACAAAACCCACTATCAGAAACATGCTCAGACGACCTATACGTGTTTTTACTGAATCAGCAACAAATGTCTGTGGAGGTGAAAAAGATCAAGGCCCAGTGCCAGCAGGAATCGATCAAAGGGTAGGGAGTGGTCGATAATTATCTCCAGACATGCAAGATCGGCCTGTATGGTGTTTGGTACCTCTACGCGCTGCCAGGGCTGCATGATGCCATTGTTCACGTTGCCCATAGCAACAGCCTTTCCGGACACCCAGGAGCATCAGAAACAGTATACAACATTGCGTCGACTTACTTGTTGCCATGGCTCGCTAAATAATTACGGGAACATGTGCTAAAATGTTACTCATGTAATGTTTACAAAACATGTAGATCAGATGGGAACGACTAACAGCCAAGGTTGCCCAAACGTTGATTTGAAGCTATAGCCATAGATCTTATGTGACCATAACCTTACTCATCGGAACGCAAACATTTCCTGCTAGTTGTGACCAATTTGTTTACACATTGGTGCGAAGTGTATGCACTGCAAAGCACATGCATACATCACATAGCGGCCATGCTAAAGGAGGAGTTTTTCCCCTGCTGGAGATACCCGAAAACACTCCTAAATGACAATGCCGCTCAGTTCTCCGCACCACGTTCGAGAGGTTTATGCACAGAATGGTATGTCAAACACCATACTACAGACATCTAATCTGACTGAATGCTGGAACCAGGAAATAAATTCACAACTGTGCGTAAGAGTCGGTGAAGATCACACTACATGGGCAACTCACATTTCGGAAATAACTTTTCGTTTACACAACCGCACTAATGCGGACCCAGGAAAATCTTCTACAGAGTTATTGTGTGGCACCAGCCATGCACATCCGGAGGAGTTTGCCTGCCGTACACCGGACTCAAACCCAGATGCTGCGGACTCTGTGGCAAGAGAAGGGGAAAGGAGGCACCACCATAAGGAAGCACGCGGGAACCAAGAACGCTATGTCTCCAAGTGGCCACCAGAGACAAAAAGACTACCTGAGCTCCTGCTACCAGGAGACTATGTCTACTTACTTGTGCATCACCTGTCAACAGAAAAGCAGAACTTCTGTGCGGGACTTACTTCCAAATTGATCAGGCCACACAGAATATTGGAACGGATAACCTCAACATCATATTTAGTACAAACCGAGCCAAGGAAGAGGTGTAAGGTCCACAGAGATGACATCCGTGCCGCTTCCAATTTTGACGATGTTGACAATCCACGTCCCCCTTAAAACCGAGAGGAAGTAAGTGCAAGATAAAATGTCAACCCTGCCGCACCGAATAAGATTGTGCCTGTAAACGCAAACGCGACATTGACCTGTATTTCTGACGGTGAAATTTGTGACCAATCTATCACTCAGTGCGGTCAGAGTGACAGGACACTTTCCAAACGAAACCTATGTGATGCCACCAATTTGAAAATGACTGACATCCATCGAGTTTGAACTAAGACTGCACTTTAGGTATAAGTCCGACGCCAACACTAGGGTAGTCACCCCTCAACTTCCGCGGCTTCCCAGTGGCCACGCAGCCTACTGCCGTGCTTGACACAGCAGCAATACAGTGGTCGGCCTCAGAGGACATCGACGACATGTGGTGGGAGGTGCCACTCCCCGTGCCCAGCTACAACAAGTGGCAACAGACCCAGAGGGAAGACGGGAACAACTCTTCCGTTGCCTCCACCTGTTCATCGGCATACCGCCCAGCCTACTGCCAGCGACACAGTTGGTAACTGCTCTGCTCCTGGCACTTAGTCAATGCCAGCCAGAGCTCAGGCATGCCAACTCATGCCAACCCTACAACAGGGGTACCGGCGCCAACTCGCAACTCCAGACGATCCGTGCCTTCAACATCGGCGACCACCCAATATGTCCCAACACAAGGTAAGGAACAGGCAATCCCATACCTATAGACTGAAGCAGCGCCGCTTACGCCATCCCACCTCCTACAACACTTCAGTGTAACCAGGGCTATGATTGAGGTCGTCACTTCGTATCAGTGGTCTCACACTTTGACGGGGGGGAGGGGATTTGATGTTGCCATCACTGCTCCGTTCGGGAGGCATACCACTGCTACACTGCCCGTGCACCTTGTGTACAGGTCATCCTTTCCGTTTATGGAAGAATTGGTCACTGAACTGAGTCACAACCTGCCTAACCCCCTGTTTCTAAGAGTAAACTCAGTGTTAGGTGTGTGCAGTGCAATTCTGACCTGTGCCCCATAAAGCAGAGTCTAAAATTCATAAGGGAAAGTGTTATCTCCCTCTTGCTCCCCTTAAGTGAGGCATAATTGTCCTGCGAGTGTGAAGCCATATGGGTTTCCTTTCTATATAGAATACGAGCTAAAGACATTCATAAATTAATGCATCATTGTCTAGTGTTGATGATATGTTTTGTTTATTCAAAAGGGTAAGATTTAATTCTTTGAATGTGATTAAAATTAACATGTTGTGGCGGGCGCCAAGGGGCAGCACACACCAGTTAAGGTTGTCTGCACTCTAGCATCCTTTGCAAGCGCCCTGTTTATTCAACAAGCGTCAACTGATCCTCTGCCACGAGGCTATAAATGGTCAGAGTGACAAAACCCCCCCCCCCCCTCCCCCCCAGACGGCAGAGAGTGTTGAACAGTGATGACGTACAGTGCCAGAGCGGCATGAAACAGAAGGCTATGAGAGACCAGGGTCTGGAGGAGCTCCAGGCAGAACTGCATCTACCCTTCTTCAGATATTTGGTGAGCATAATTTCGGCTAGGCAGCAGGGTGACATCCCAGTCTTCGAGGCCCCGTTAACAATACACTTAAATAATACGCTGGCAAGGTTATAATAATCTTGTAACTGATGTCAATAAATTAAAGTAAAGAAATGATTTCCTTGTTCTATTTATGTCAGCTGTATTGTTCTGTTCAGTTATAGAGTTCATTATAATAAATCTGTTTATTAGATAGGATCTTACTTATTGAATAGGCATCTGTAGTTACCAACCCCCAGTAGTCCTCCCTTTCCTATATAGTTCTAATATTAAGCTGACTAGCGGCAGCCAAAGGCTCAGGTTTATCTGTGAATAGCATAATATAGAATTAGGGAATGGGACTATTCCTACACTGGTGGAGCGCCTCATGTTTCCACGTCATGCTTAGGCGAGTAAGCTTACATAATTAGAATTTTCACTTGCACCTTGTGTAGCAAATTGTACGCAGCTGGAAGGACACGTGGCCACGCATCCAGCCACAATGCGCATAGGCGTAATAGTTAATTACCACCTAAAGTTTTCTCATTTTGCTACTGTAATCCTTTGTGCTTTCATTTGATTAGTAGCTCCTTATTACAGTAATTCTTTATTGTCAGTATTGTTCGTCAATTGCGTGTAAATCACAGCAAACCAGTGTGAGCGCGTAACAGCTGTTAACTTTCTGCGGTCAAGGTGAGAACGCTGTAAGCGTTATTGAGGCAGGTTAGTGCATCAGTGTTAGTCAGAATTACACACGCGTAGACGACCTGGTCAGCCACGCTGTACGATGTCATGGCGCCCATCCCCCTGCCGCTAGAAACGCTTCTCTACTTTTTTATATTTAATTAATGTTCTCTGCTTGTAACTACATGTAGGACAACCTGTTTCCATTGTAAGCTAGAAACACTTCACTTGTTTTTGTGTGTTTTAGGAGTGCTTTCCAAACTCTTGTGAGACCGAATGTCGGAAAACAATCTCACCCTTTTATAGTTGACATGCCCCTCCCCCCAACGCAAAATTATTTTAGAAAAAAAGTGACAGTACAGGTATGAATTCCTTCTACAGTGTAAAGTATAAGTATTACTTTAAAGGCATTTGGGTGCATTACTGTTAAAAATTTGATGCCACTATGTGTGAAGGCATAATGAGATATATATTACACAAAATGGTGGGCGATAGGGGGCAGAATACAGTTTCGTAATCGTACATGGGCAAAATCAAATTAAAATACTAAACAGCCCAGTTTTCATGTACGCCATATAATAGGTTCACGGGTGGCCACGTGAAGCACTAGATCACACAGCAAAGTCTGTGTTGTGCAGGAATTTGCCAGGTGCCATATTGCACTCATCCATTATCACAGTAGCGACTCATTTTGCTCACGTTACGGACATATCGGGCAGAACCCAACATTAATTTTTTCTTGCCTGAGCGTAGAAACAAGAACACGCATGTGGCAGGAACTGAAATGACATTGCGGGACCCAAATTATAACCACTGCCGGTATGAAGACTTCCGGTCAGTGTAAGGGTGGAACGGTATTAGGGGACTTCCATTGCAAGGCACATAAAAGTGTCGTACACAGGCCTAAACGAGGAGCCACAGGAACTGTGAAATTAGGCCCCATATTAAAATGGAGAATATTGAATTTGAAAGTTCAATAAGGGAAGACAAATTAATACTAGGTTAAGGAACAGTATGTGGTCACTATAGATTATAAGAGCTAAGTAAAATGTTTAGGCTAGTATAAGAATTGTTTGAATTGAGAATCAGTCTTGGACTGATATCTTTAATATGTTAGTGCAGGGTGCAAATATAAGCCAGTAGATTACAATAATAAAATTATAAAGTATATGAACTTACAATATAAGGAATAACCCAGGGGCCCCATTGCAAATTGCAAAAGTTCTTATAATACTTATATATATATATATATATATATATATATATATATATATATATATATATATATATATATATATATATATATATATATATATATATATATATATATATAAAAAGAAGAATGTATCATTTATTATATCGCTATATAAAGGAGACTCAACGGTCTAAATACCATAACATGATAGGATAAGACATATTGTTATGAATGCTATTGAGAATTAATACTTAAATTTTTAATTACCAAAAATTCACAAATTATGAGTTAAATTATTGCTTTTGAAACTTAAATACAGGAAGGTATCAGCATGTGCTATAATACTTCTAAAATAATATAAAGTGTAGCACACGAGACCAGAGACAAAACATATTTTAAATTTAATTAGGTAATTAAGTAAGGGTGACTGTTAGAATTTTGTTATGATATGAGTGTAAATTGAAGTGAGCAACCAGTGTTGAAAATAATTAATTAGAGAAAGGAAATGCATGCAGCAAGCATAAACAAACATTCCAGTTAGGAGGAGGACACATTAAACACAGATTACAACATGCGTGCCGACGTCAAAACACGGAAATAACAGCTAGGTCGCATAAACATTTGACGAAGCACATTGCGCAGGCGTAGTCGGTCCAAGGTGAGATACACAAGTGCGTCACACAACATCCCCTCCCTGCGTACACAAGGACACCGTTGCCACACTGCAGCACCAGCTTGACGTACATTGAGTGTTGCCATATCTACACTAAAGACTGCAGACAAACATGTAGCCTGCGGCGCAATAAATTTGTACAAGACCATTATAACACAGCGCCTTCACAGTGTGCTCCCTTGTTTTGATAACATGTGTTTCGTGCACCATCAAATTGTTACCACTGATTACAAAACAAAGTACAATTAAAGCAACAAATCAATTAAGAGGAAGTTATTGCGAATGTAAGATAATACAATGAAATGTGTATACAACTAAATTATTGAAAACTAAAATTTTATTATGGTATATAAAAATTTTTATTAAAGGCACATATGTTAAACTATATGGTTATATGTGTGTGTGCCAAACCAAGTTGAAGCAATATTGCAACAAAAATATGCCGATAGCAGGGACCTCTATATATAATTTACACATCGCCAGCGTGGCCATTTCAAGGTGAAAGTAAAATATTATATGTGTTAATTATGATCAGTGTTTAATAATATCCTTACAATATGTTAATAAGCTGGGCCTTACATTAGCCGTTGATAAGAAAGAAATGATTAAATACTACACAAATAATTTGGCTGAGTGCAGTTTTACCAGTTCACAGTTAGTTATAAAATTACAAATATCAGTCATACGTACCAACTCAAAAATTTTTAACCAAGTCTGTCTTGTGTATCAAATCATTTAATTCCTATATCCATATATGTACTGATGTTTTTAACCAAGTCTGTCTTGTGTATCAAATCATTTAATTCCTATATCCATATATGTACTGATGTTTTTTTTTTTCAACTATTATGGTTTTTCGCGTTTAGGTTTAAGGTTAAGTACTTGGTAATCCAATACTACTATAATCTTTAAAGAGGCACTTTTAACCTCTTTCTTATTTGTTATTTATGTGTACTATGTGAAACAATAAAAACTTACAACAGTGTAGATGTAAGAGAGTTCTCAGTAACATAAATATTGTGTTATTAAGCATAAGTAAAATATTTCCTTATATTTGTTTTCATTTTCATATGTTCACAACATATTGTATATAACATTGTTGAGCACGTCAAGTACATGTTCATGATAATTAGTGCTTTCATATACTACAATTGAAATCATAAGTGTGAGAATACAGCATGGACACTTTCTCTGCGAGGATATCAATATCATATCCACCACAATTATCAAAACAGTGCATTATATTATTCTCAAAGACACAACAGTATAAATTGTGCATACATAACAGTGCGACAGACTCATACTAAGACATTGTTTCTCAAAAGTGCAAACACACACTAAACGTTCAATGCCAGCCACGTGCTATAACTAACACATGTACAACAAACTATTTTTGAATTCTGTAAATTAAATTAATGTTTGTTTTTGCAATATTGTTCGTAAATTGTAAATTCTAAGTATTTTATACTGTAAATATGTTATCAGTTCCCGTATGGGGCTTACGAAAACAAAAACCATCACATATTTTAACTATTTATAAACATCATGTAAAAGTTCGTTAATGTATTTGTGTTATACTTACATGTTAAGAATTATCTATTATCACGACGGTGAGTAACATAAAGTCATGTTGTAAAAAGTTAACATACAGACAGTCAGCAAATGGCCAGCTCATTAGTAACATTGCTACGCCTGAGTCAATAAAACATGGTCCGGCCGTGCAGCACAGCAAACTTCAACGTGCCAACACTTCCTTTCCTACAATTAGTTACCTATAATATAAGTTTCCCTTTTTGTGTAATATTGATGTTTTAAACATTGTCTCTAGTATTTCAAATGATACCAATTATAAAGTTCAATTACATTTCAAGCCCATAGACACATAAAATCTTAAAATTGTACAAGTTGATAAAAAGTAACTTCCTGGCACATGAGTGAATTAGTACCACATGCGTGCACGCCAAATTGAAGTCCATCTTACCCACATCCACCGCCTAGTAATTAGGGTTTGTTTTTTTAAACGTTACATGTGGTGATGCATGTATCTCCTTCTATTCCATGGTCTCATTACACAACGTGCTTAGGCATTTTTACAGTGTTTCAATGTTTTAAAATCAAGTTCAATTTTTCGTTCAATGTAAAGATAACACATTTCCTACCTTGCCATTTTTCAATAACTTCCAGTCAGTTCTTGCTCTATGTGAAACAGTGCCTCGACACTGGTATTCCACCTCCTACACTGCCTTATGTATATTCACGCATGCCACCAATCGCTTACAAGACGACGAGTTGTGCCTGAGCTCCTCGACCCCACCACTGCAACCCAGCCCTATCAGGATATATTCTACAGACTATATACCATACAGCAGCTGGAACGGACTGCTATTTCAACTTGGCAGGCGCCAGGGGGCCGCACACACCAGTTAAGGTTGCCTGCACTATAAATTCCTTTGCGAACCTCCTGTTTATTCAACAAGCATCAACTGACCCACTGCCGTCACACTGTAAATGGTCAGAGCGTCAAACCCCTGCCCCCCCCCCCTCCCCAGATGGCAGAGCATGATTAAATTGTGATGATGTACAGTGCCGCATCTTGAGTTCAGCTTACCTGCTCAGTAGCTTACTCTCTCCACCACATTTGGATACCGGAGTTAGTGTTCTCTGAGTCTGGCGAGATTGTTCCCTTCTGAGACACTCACCCATGTGAAGAGACTGTCAATGGCGAGGTCTGACTCTCAGTGCTCACTACGTTGCAACGCCTATTGCCGAGATAGTATGTCCACTTGTGTCGGCCGATGTTACACGTGGCAGAAACTAGTTGGAGTACACTTCACACACATGAGAATGTTATTGAGACTAAATGCCCTACTCCCATCAGAGTATTATCCAAGAGGGGGTCAGACAGGTGCTTTCTGCTTCTGGGCATTTGCAAGAGGTTACTCCGCGCCTCATCTTTACGATTGTACAGCTCTCTCCTAAGGATCAATCCCAGGAATTGTGCCAAATACATATTCCAGCCACTCTAGAGAATCCTAAGGACCTTTGCTAGGACCACTTCCATTTGAGTTAAGATACCCACCCCTCACTAGCAGCTTACATCAGCAATCAGGACCAGTCCTTGGGACTCACCACCACGTATCACGGGGGAATTAAGTCAGCCGACCGACAACCTTTGAGCCACTAGCTGTAAATCAGCCTAGCTCACACTCATGCCAGCCAGAGTGAAACAGTTGTCTCAGGTTACACGTCGCCCAGGTATACCACTACGAGCCAACCCTCTGAAGTGCAAGGTCACTCTCACAGAGCTGGACTTCATGATGTGTCCGCAAAGCTACCGGGCCTGTCCTCTACACTGGACATGCACCAGTACCACGTAGTGACTGAAATAATACCAAACCCCCCGCCAGAAGGTGCGCCCGACTTAGCACTGAAACAAAAACTCCCGCTGGCCATTCCCTATTGCCCTACAGGCGTCACGCGTCAAGATTTATAATTTTTCATAGCAATGTGTGTTTACTATTGGTGGCAATGAAAACAACTGCAAGTTGTAAACTACAAATAGAGTGACTGCAATGTAGTGAGATGTCAGTTAGTAGTATTGAAAGTGCATTTGCACATAATAGAAGATGCTAATGTGATATTGCATGGTCAATACAGTTTCATTAATAATAACGTGATTTATTACTACATGTGCCATACTTGTCAGCAATGAGCAACCAAAATTAGGTAGATTTAGAGGTTGGTAAACCATTGATAATATGGTCTGTGTGTGATGAGATGGGTTATTTAATTATTTGTTAAACAATTTTGGCCATACACTAAATATTTAACATTGTTCACATTGAAAGATACTTTTTTGTTAATACTTTCCTATGAAATAATTGACTGCAATCTTCTGCGGTGGGACTTAACAAATTGTTCAGTCTATATGGTGCATTACAATATTCTGGAATCACTAAAAAAAATTATGTTTTCACCATACATATTTATGTGGGAATTTTGGTGGGACCATGTGAAGTTCTCTGTGGTTACAGACTTTTAATATATGCAGGTTTGGTTCAAAGGTGTGATTTTGGAGGATCCACAGTCATAAAAAAAGTCTAATGGTAATACTGTATTTTCTTGGCTGTTCAGTAGGTGGGTGACAAAGAGGACCTGTCCCTTCCAATAATTGAGGACTGGGGAATTTCCCTCCCTCCCTCCCCCTCGCTATAATTGCAGAATTGTAATATTTGTGTTACTTCTGGGAACTGAACATACTTTTACTTTTTGGAAATATCTGTATTTTATTCACTTACAACATAATTGTTACAAATACTACTGTACTTTTTAAAATTATATTATTTTTAGTATGAAAGGATCTTATGGTTTTGCCTGCATTTGTCCAGTGCGTCGATAGATATTATTACAGTGTTGTGCCTCAAGCTTCGTTTTCTTTTATATATTGTAATTTTGCTCATATTCTTCTTTTGCGTATCACGTATCTATGAGTTGTGTATTAGCTGCGAGATAGTGGCAAATGTATTCCTGCAAATAGTATTTACAAGTGTTTGTATTGGTGCGTGCCGCTCTCGTGTATTATACTACAACAATTATGAATCTACTGACTCAAGTATTTCTACTTCACCCGAGAGAGAGTCAAACCTGCCAATTTATTACACGGACGTCTTGGATCGCCACAAACCTGGACAGCGATTCCAAACAAGTTGAAAATAAGGTTGCATTAGCCAGCGAGCACACATCACTCCCCCCTCCCCGCACTGAGATCCAACAAGCTGTCAACCGCCTCGGGGCAAAACCGAGCGCCGCCGATTATGCACGAAGCTAAATGGCCAGGCAGAGAGTAGCTATCTCACCCCGGCCTTGCACGAGAGGTACATCATGATGCAACGTCACACCTCCCACCACGGCTCGGGGCTGCACCTGTCCTTCGGACTATAAAAGTCTGTTTGCAACGGTGCTCACCAGTTATTCTTCGTTATTCAGTAGCTCGCTCCTTCACTTCATGTGCTGGGGCCATCTACAACTAACAGACTTCAGTAGCCACCAGAGGCTGCTACCATTGCTATCACCAGAAGCTCTTCTACAGCTGCAGTTACCAGAGGCTTCATTGTGGACAACCACCACCAGTTACCAGAAGTTACCATTGTCGGTAACCACCACCATCTACCAGAAGCTCTTCTTCTTCTGCACACCACACCACACCTTACACTGCTGTTCCTACTGGACCAGCAGCCGCCTCTACTGGCTGGTAAGAGCAACTACACCCGCTGCCATTAGAGTAGTGGTCCCCGTATTATCTACTTCTCTCTTCTAGACGTGCCTTGATATAGTTAGCTGTGACTGAGTTGTTTTCATATCTGTCAGCACTACTAGTCATCTTGGGTAGCTAGGAGCAGGTTGCCTACACCTGCACAGTGTAGATTACTTCCATATTCACATTTATTGGGTGAGGAGATATCGTGCATCACTGTATTTATTACATTCGTTATAAATACAGATTTGTTCCTTCACAAAGGGTTTTTGTGCTATAGGAAATTTACATTGACCACTAGGAATAATACTTGCAGTGCACTGTCAACCAAAACCGGGATTGAGTATACGAGTACGACCTTGAGTAGGACTGCAGATCCCCATCAGGAATCTGCATGTCTAAAACATACCATTCGACGGCCACCCATTCTAGACCTCTGGGGATAGAATGGTAGAGCCACCACCACTAACAACTCATCCAACTAGGGAGGGACAGTACTCTTGAGTTGTGTCCCTACCGGAGCACCTGGGTGCTGGCGAAGGTATTTACTCGAGAGCTACAGCCTGGCCCTTGTTGCGATCTATATCCAGTATTGGCAGGAAGGCTGCTCACTGCTTGTAGTCCACCCGCCAGTGGTGGGGGGCTTTCTGGAGCACAGAGCCCATGCCAGCAGCCTCTGCTGGAAGTACACTAAGATAGGGCACTGTCTTTGATACAGGGTACGGAGGTAACGTACGGGGTAGCCAACCCCAGGTTCTGGAGCCCGGAGTCAGCAGCTTTGAATCGACGGTACCGTGTTGGCCAGCATGGTATCAACAACCTGCAGCCTACTGCTAGCGCAACCAGTTCCAGCCAGCCGATACCAGATACACCGTCTTCGGCCGAAGCCTCATTGATAGCCAGGTATCACCGACACATCCCGCCAACTGATTTTACCGGTAGCTATTCCCACTGGGGGAATCTTTGCACCAAAGTCATCTTCACGAAAGCCAGTCACCTTATCAATAGTGTATAATTTTGTCCCCAGTCGCCAACTGACGTGCCTAGCGAAAGAGGCTGGCACTGATTGTAAGCTGAACCAGTAACACCCGTTTACTTGCATATTTAGTATCACGCAAACCAAAACCAGTGTGACAGTGCACAGTACCCAGCACACGTCAACCTGCGTGTGCTATAGACATGTTGATTTTATGCCCGGGTAAAAAGGAATCAAATTCTTTACTAGAGTTTTTCCGATACCATGTTTTAATATTCTGATATCTCGATACCATTGCGGATACACTAATACCATTGCTAATACCAATGTTTCCCTATTCCGATATCTCGATACCATTGCGGATACACTAATGCCAGTGCTAAAACCAATGTTTTCCTATTCCGATATCTCGATACCATTGCGGATACACTAATACCAGTGGCAATACCAATGATTTCCTATCCCGATATCTCGATACCATTGCGGATACACTAATACCAGTGCCAATACCAATGTATTCCTATTCCGATATCTGAATACCATTGTGGATACATTAATACCAATGCCAATACCAATGTTTTCCTATCCCGATAGCTCGATAGCATTGCGGATACACTAATACCAGTGGCAATACCAATGTTTTCCTATTCCGATATCTCGATACCATTGCGGATACACTCATACCAGTGCCAATACCAATGTTTTCCTATCCCGATATCTCGATACCATTGCGGATTCACTCATGCCAGTGCTAATACCAATGTTTTCCTATCCCAATAGCTCGATACCATTGCGGATAAACTAATACCAGTGCCAATACCAATGTTTTCCTATCCCGATATCTCGATACCATTGCCGATACACTAATACCAGTGGCAATACCAATGTTTTCCTATCCCGATATCTCGATACCATTGCAGATTCACTAATACCAGTGCCAATACCAATGTTTTCCTATTCCGATATCTCGATACCATTGCCGATACACTAATACCAGTGGCAATACCAATGTTTTCCTATCCCGATATCTCGATACCATTGCAGATACATTAATACCATTGCTAATACCAATGTTTTCCTATCCCGATATCCCTAATTACCATTGCGGATACACTAATACCAGTGCCAATACCAATGTTTTCCTATCCCGATATCTCGATACCATTGCGGATACACTAATACCAGTGCCAAATCCAATGTTTTCCTATCCGATATCTCGATACCATTGCGGCTAATACCAGTGCTAATACCAATGTTTTCCTATTCCGATATCTCGATACCATTGCGATACACTAATACCATTGCTAATACCAATGTTTTCCTATTCCGATATCTCGATACCATTGTGGTTACATTAATGCCAGTGCTAATACCAATGTTTTCCTATTCCGATATCTCAATACCATTGCGGATACACTAATACCAGTTCCAGCGCGCTAATGCCAGTGCTAATACCAATGTTTTCCTATTCGATATCTCGATACCATTGCCGATACACTAATACCATTGCTAATACCAATGTTTTCCTATTCCGATATCTCGATACCATTGTGGTACATTAATGCCAGTGCTAATACCAATGTTTTCCTATCCGATATCTCTAATTACCATTGCGGATACACTAATACCAGTTCCAATACCAATGTTTTCCTATCCCGATATCTCGATACCATTGCGGATACACTAATACCAGTGGCAATACCAATGTTTTCCTATTCGATACTCGATACCATTGCGATACACTAATACCAGTGCAATACCAATGTTTTCCTATCCCGATATCTCGATACCATTGGGATACATTAATACCATTGCAATACCAATGTTTTCCTATCCCGATATCCTAATACCATTGCGGATTACACTAATGCCAGTGCCAATACCAATGTTTTCCTATCCGATATCTCGATACATTGCGATACACTAATACCAGTGCAATACCAATTTTTCCTATCCCGATAGCTCGATACCATTGCGATACACTAATACCAGTAGCAATACCAATGTTTTCCTATTCCGATATCTCGATACCATTGCGGATACACTTAATACCAGTGGCAATACCAATGTTTTCCTATCCGATATCTCGATACCATTGCGGATTCACTAATACCAGTGCCAATACCAATTTTTCCTATTCCGATATCTCGATACTATTGCGTATACACTAATACCAGTGCCAATACCAATGTTTTCCTATCCCGATATCTCGATACCATTGCGGATACACTAATACCATTGCTAATACCAATGTTTTCCTATTCCGATATCTCGATACCATTGTGGTTACATTAATGCCAGTGCTAATACCAATGTTTTCCTATTCCGATATCCCAATACCATTGCGGATACACTAATACCAGTTCCAATACCAATGTTTTCCTATCCCGATATCTCGATACCATTGCGGATACACTAATACCAGTGGCAATACCAATGTTTTCCTATTCTGATATCTCGATACCATTGCCGATACACTAATACCAGTGGCAATACCAATGTTTTCCTATCCGATATCTCGATACCATTGTGGATACATTAATACCATTGCTAATACCAATGTTTTCCTATCCCGATATCCCTAATTACCATTGCGGATACACTAATGCCAGTGCCAATACCAATGTTTTCCTATCCCGATATCTCGATACCATTGCCGATACACTAATACCAGTAGCAATACCAATTTTTTCCTATCCCGATAGCTCGATACCATTGCGATACACTAATACCAGTGCCAATACCAATGTTTTCCTATCCCGATATCTCGATACCATTGCGGATACACTAATACCAGTGCCAATACCAATGTTTTCCTATCCCGATATCTCGATACCATTGCGGATACACTAATACCAGTTGCAATACCAATGTTTTCCTATCCGATATCTCGATACCATTGCGATACACTAATACCAGTGCAATACCAATGTTTTCCTTTTCCGATATCTCGATACCATTGCGGATACACTAATACCAGTGCAATACCAATGTTTTCCTATCCCGATATCTCGATACCATTGCGGATTCACTAATACCAGTGCTATACCAATGTTTTCCTATTCCGATATCTCGATACCTATTGCGGATACACTAATACCAGTGCCAATACCAATGTTTTCCTATCCCGATATCTCGATACCATTGCGGATACACTAATACCATTGCAATACCAATGTTTTCCTATTCCGATATCTCGATACCATTGCGGATACACTAATACCAGTGCCAATACCAATGTTTTCCTATCCCGATATCTCGATACCATTGCGATACACTAATACCAGTGCTAATACCAATGTTTTCCTATTCCGATATCTCGTACCATTGCGGATACATCTAATACCAGTGCAATACCAATGTTTTCCTATCCGATATCTCGATACCATTGCGGATACACTAATACCAGTGCAATACCAATGTTTTCCTATCCCGATATCTCGATACCATTGCGGATACACTAATACCAGTGCCAATACCAATGTTTTCCTATTCCCGATATCTCGATACCATTGCGGATACACTAATACCAGTGCAATACCAATGTTTTCCTATCCCGATATCTCGATACCATTGCGATACACTAATACCAGTGCAATACCAATGTTTTCCTATCCGATATCCGATAATTCGTCATATACCATTGCAGATACACTAATACCGATTGCATATTACCAATGTTTTCCTATTCCGATATCTCGATACCATTGCGGATACACTAATACCAGTGCCAATACCAATGTTTTCCTATCCGATATCTCGATACCATTGCGGATACACTAATACCAGTGCTAATACCAATGTTTTCCTATCCCGATATCTCGATACCATTGCGGATTACATTAATACCAGTGCCAATACCAATGTTTTCCTATCCCGATATCTCGATACCATTGCGGATACACTAATACCAGTGCTAATACCAATGTTTTCCTATCCGATATCTCGATACCATTGCGGATCACTAATACCAGTGCAATACCAATGTTTTCCTATTCCGATATCTCGATACCATTGCGGTTACACTTAAATACCTTGCTCAATACCAATGTTTCTCCTATTCCGATATCTCGATACCATTGCGGATACATAATACCATGCTCAATACCAATGTTTTCCTATCCCGATATCTCGATACCATTGCGGATACACTAATACAGTGCCAATACCAATGTTTTCCTATCCCGATATCTCGATACCATTGCGGATACACTAATACCAGTGCTAATACCAATGTTTTTCCTATTCCGATATCTCGATACCATTGCGGATTAATAACATTCAATACAATGTTTTCCTATTCCGATATCTCGATACCATTGCGGATACACTAATACCAGTTCCAATACCAATGTTTTCCTATCCGATATCTCGATACCATTGCGATACACTAATACCATTGCAATACCAATGTTTTCCTATCCCGATATCTCGATACCATTGCGGATTACATAATACCAGTGCCAATACCAATGTTTTCCTATCCCGATATCTCGATACCATTAATTCCAGTGCAATACCAAGTTTCATCTGAATCCTCAATACCAATGTTTCATCTCCATATCCATTTCGATCCTTTCAATACCATTGCGATACCAATGTTTTCTATTCGAATTTTCTCCGATTACCATTGCGGTTACATAATACCAGTGCCAATACCAATGTTTTCCTATTCCCGATATCTCGAACCATTGCGATTACACTAATACCAGTGCAATACCAATGTTTTCCATTCCCGATATCTCGATACCATTGCAATCATAATACCCCTGCAATACCAATGTTTTCCTATCCCGATATCTCGATACCATTGCGGATACACTAATACCAGTGCAATACCAATGTTTTCCTATCCCGATATTTTCGATACCATTGCGATACACTTAATACCAGTGCCAATACCAATGTGTTTTCCTATCCCGATATCTCGATACCATTGCGCGATACACTAATACCAGTGCAATACCAATGTTTTCTATCCCGATATCTCGATACCATTGCGGATACATAATGCCGTGCATACATGTTTTCTTTCCATAGCTCGATACCATTGCGTACATTATCCTTATTCCGTCTATTCGTATTACCATTGCGGTTACTATTACCTTGTCAATACCAATGTTTTCCTATCCAATGCTCGATACCATTGCGATACATTAATACCATGTAATACCAATGTTTTCCTATTCCGATATCTCGATACATTGTGTACATTAATACCAGTGCAATACCAATGTTTTCCTATTAAGATATCTCGATACCATTGCAAATACACTAATACCAATGTTTTCCTATTCTGATATCTCGATACCATTGCGGTACATTAATACCAGTGCCAATACCAATGTTTTCCTATTCCGATATCTCGATACCATTGCAAATACACTAATACCATTGCTAATACCAATGTTTTCCTATCCCGATATCTCGATACCATTGCGGTTACATTAATACCAGTGCCATACCAATGTTTTCCTATTCCGATATCTCGATATACCATTGCGGATACACTAATACCATTGCTAATACCAATGTTTTCCTATTCCGATATCTCGATACCATTGCGGATACATTAATACCAGTGCCAATACCAATGCATTCCTATCCAGATATCTCTATACCATTGCGGATACACTAATACTAGTGCCAATACCAATGTTTTCCTATCCCGATATCTCGATACCATTGCGGATACACTAATACCAATGTTTTCCTATCCCGATATCATTACGGATACACTAATACCAGTGCTAATACCAATGCCCTTCGTACTCAATTTTAGAAAATGTGTTACTGTTAATATTACATTAAACAACATTATTCCTAGACTCTTTTTAGTAAAGAAAATAACACCTTAAAATACTGTTTATAATTTATTGCAATCCGACACAAAATGAGAGCTATCCTAAAAATTTTAAACTGTCTGAAAATGAAAATAATACAACACCAAATGCAAGTCAAATTTTAAATTTCCTGTACGTTCTATCAGCTGAGAGCACACGGAGAAAATATTGATTGGGTAATGTCATGTCTATTGGTTTGGGGGTGGGGGTGGCCGCAAGATGATTACCTCTCCTTCCGCGCCGCTACTTGTTAGCGACACCTTGCACGTGTTGCAATTGTCTGTCTGTTAAAGTAATTAATCATAATCTACTACAAAAAAAATTGTTATTTTGAGAGAGAAATATGGCAATTATAAACGATTTCTTGACTGTGTTTAATAATTAATGATTCAAAACCACGTCCTCTAATTTTTCCTGTCTTGATTTACACTGCTCTTGGCTCGGTGCTTACATACTCATTATTAGAGGGCAAAAGGTGTCAAATAGGCACTTACATATTATCAGTTTATTCAAAGGTGCATGTCTATTGAAATAAATTAATATAAATCCTCTGGTTTTCTCGCAAGAAGTTACTGAAAATGATCCAGTGTCATCTCGACAGACGTGTTAGGAAGACAAGACATCAAACAGCACGCCACAGAGCAGTTATAAACGGTGGCGCGCGTGACGTATTTCACATCCACTTACTAGCTGTTTGCATAAACAACAAGATTTAAAACAATAGTTGTGGCAAATAATAGGTGACAGGACCCAAAATATACTTTGATCAGCGCAAAATGTGATAAATGATAAAAGGCTGTGGTAAAATTTTTTAAATATGAATTTCGCTCGGACCGCAATAGATTGTTGGTGGATGTAATTTATTTGTTCTTTTTTTTTTTTTTTTTTTTTGTGCGGCATATAGTAAAACCTGGTTAGTTCGAAGTGCTTCGGACCTAATTTTTTGAATTTGAATTATCGAATTTAAAAAAAAATTCTTTATGTGTATTAAAGAAATGTACATTTTTCCCTTTTCAAAGTAAACACAACTATGGCGCCAGGAATAACTACCCTCCTGAAGTTACAACCCTGTTTTGGGGCACCATTAAATTTTTGGTTTAAAAAAGGCAAAAATTTGAAGGAAATATCCCAAAAAATAAGTTTGTTGCGTTTATCTTGGTCATTAATTGTATGTTCACATGCAGTAAAATATAGATGTTGTAATTGTTGCCTTTCATTTCTATGCGCAGATATAAAAAACAATAAAAAATGATAAAGTTGGGTTAAAAACTAAGGCCGTGGTTGCCAGAATCCTCTTGCTCCCTCTACTATGAATGCACATCTGGCTAATGTTGTCTCATTCCTATGCTGCCGGGCCGGCCAGCTAGCCACTGGAGCCAAGTGCCATGCGGTTTTTGTCTGAAGCAGCCCCTCGCTAAGCTGGGTCTGGCCTCTGAATAGGTCGCTCGCTCCTTTGCTCCCCCCACCCCCCCAGATCGCTTTTAGAGTAACCCTCCACCGACTGTCCATCATCCCTCCCCTTAGCTACGTTTTCTTTGTCATACTCTCCCGAACTTCACGCAGTGTATGGCTTTGTTGCATCTTTTCACCTCTTCAGCGGGTGGAAGATGCAATGACAACCAGTCAACTGGCGTGAAAACTCTGGCACAATCATATAAAATCCTATTCTTCCATTTCAGGGTGAATACGCACTTCAAATTATATAAGATTTTGAATTAATTGACTTAGAATTAATGAGGTTTTACTGTCTACACACCAAAATACTGTGATTTTTGTCTTTCAAGAAAGTAGCAACCTAACTTAATTGTCTACAATCGATACTAATGTATCGGCCTGATATACCTAATACAGTTACATCGGGAAATGATGAATTTCGACAGATATCGATACTTAGTATTTGTATCTGAACAACTCTACTCTTTACCTTCTGTCCCTCATTTCCTCATCATTTCTTTTTTTGAAGCAGTACTAATTAATTTATTGTATTATAGTTTATGGTAGTGTCATATTAGATACCAATCAACGCTATAGCTCAGCCCCAGATAGAAAGTCTGCTTTAATACTGATGGTCATACCTTATTGATGTTGCAGATGTGGTGAACCTTGAAGAAGAGTGGGGAAACCACTTGATGGCCAGTAAACAGATGGATGCTGCCATTAGCCACTTTATTGAGGCAGGCAAGAGTGCAAAGGCTCTGGAGGCTGCTATGGCTGCAAGACAGTGGAAGAAAGCGGTTCACATTATACAGGTGCAGTATTAGGAGTTTTTGTGCATTTTGTAATGTCTTAATTTGTGATCAGTTGTAAATGCACATGTGAAAAACACTACCAGCTTGAATTATTTAAAATATTTAATTTAAATTTTCACAGTATTGTATGGGATTGAACTACATGCATGTTTATAATGTATCACATATGACGCATGATGCATTTTGTGCTTAGAGAAAGTGCACTCCAGATGACCGACTTCACCCCATCTGAAAATGGCAAAGTTCAATGGGCAAGTCAACTCCAGTTATGCATGGTAATGGAAGGCAGGACACGTGGGACTTTCAGACACTGACAGAGCCTCAATACACCGCTAACCCCGTGCTCCTAGCTTTTACTGTCATCCAGATTCCCCAAGAAGCTGTCACGTCATTGCCCCTGCCTGAAAAACCCACCATTCTACTGTGCCGGGCCAGCTAGAGAGACAGTGCATCATTTGAAATGCACCCTGCTGAAGGAAGCATGTCAATGAGTACAGAGTCACTGCCATCTTGAGTGCTTCTGGACCTCAGAATTCATCACCACATGCAGTGTGGCAGGCGAGATAAGGATCCATGGTTCATGCATGTGATGTCACAAGCTCCACCCCTAAGAGGCGGGGCCAAACCCCCCGCACCCCTTTCAGTGTCTATGGTCGGCGTAGTATTAAAGACGTTCACGACCAAACCTCAAGGGCTGCTCGTCCTCCAGGCTGTGAAGGCCGATGACCAGACTTAGGGTGGGATCCCTTAAACCATGGCGGCAACTCTCTCTTGCAACACTCCTAGGCTGTGAAGGTTGGGTGTGTGGACAAGTGCTGGATGCCCTCAGCCGTGCCGTGGGTTAGCATGCAGTGATCGACAATGACAATGCCCCTCCTGAGGATGCCGCGACCAGGACTTAGGGTGGGATCCCTTAAACCATGACGGCAACTCTCTCTTGCAACACTCCTAGGCTGTGAAGGTTGGGTGTGTGGACAAGTGCTGGATGCCCCAGCCGTGCTGGTGCAGTCGGTGATCGACAATGACAATGCCCCCTGAGGATGCCGCGACCAAAAGGCATCACTTGTGCAGTGCCTCCAACACCTGGGGACCTCTTCATCGCCAACTGCTCCAACACGTCGTCCTTACCCTCCTATTCTGCTACCTTCTCATGTAAACCAAGGTCATGGTGACCTCCTTTACCACTTGGGTAAAGCACATTGTCAATTTTACTACGAGGTCCCCTCTGTAAAACCCCAAATTATGGTTAGGATCCCTTGGGCTAATTTCGAATTTTAATAGTGTTATTATTTATTTTAATAAATTAATTATTTATTAATTTTATTTATTTATGTATTATAGTTAATATTTGACATATCACCTGAGTTTGATTTAATTTTAACTTCCACAGCTTATATTTAGGTGGCAGTGTAGAATTTTATGTAGAATTTTTTTATCAGGATAATTTTAATTACACTTCACTGTATTGTTCGACATTTATATTTCGTGAATGTAAAAGACTCCATATTTATCTAAGTGAATTTTAGGGTCTTTTCATTCTCATTGTTATTAACCTGCTTGCTGCAAGTGTTTTGAGAACAAAGCTGAAATTAAGTCATTAGTTATTATTTAGTACGTAAGGTACTACGCCGGCTTCGCGAACCGGCCATACAGCAAATGCAAGGAACACCAAGCGGCATTCCGAGTTTGGCCACGGTGATGCTTAGGGTATCACATTGCCTAATCTTTGGGAGAGCCCGTCACTAGGTACTCAATACACCTAAATATTCAAATATTACTACTGTCTACGTGTTCCCTGCTGTATAACCATTCAGGCTAATGAATGGCTAGAAGGAGTTATGTGGTAAGATTCGCTGGGCATAGTCGTGGATCTGGAAGAACACTATAGGACCCCTGTATTTACCTGGCATTGTTTTATGTACATATTTTCACTTGCAGATATTTTCTTTTCTGAATCTTGTTTTTCTTAACAGCCGAATGCCGTGAGCTCACAAGAGAGGTACTAAGAACAGGTTAAAAAGAGCTTTTAAACTCCTAGGGGAGGAAATTAACAATATCAAATCTCCAGAAACAAAATAAAGTGACACACTAGTCTCATTACCAACCAGTGTTACAGGCAGACTGCCATATGAATATCTACTATTATTACATTGTGGTAATTCTGTACTTGGGTTTGAACTCTCCGATCTCACCGAGGAATGCACTTCCCGACCCCCACACCTTTTCCCTACTTCATCGAGCAGCGAGAGCACTTTTCCGCTGCTACCAGAGTTGGCCGCTGTTCGACAGCCGGCCGCTCCAGTGCAGCCAACGGATCAGAGGAGAGCTCCATTACCACTAGTATCACAAGTAACTCGTCGGCGAAGTGTACTCTCTATTGTAATCGACTTTGTTCCCTCCCGTAAACCAACACACACTACTTTGTATTCTGGCATTCTGCTCAAAAGGAAATATTTTCTCCGGGTATGATCGCTGCGGTGTTATTGTTGCAATATCTGAAGGCCACCCACACCACTCGCACGCATACTGTGTATAAGAGAGCATTCAAATTCAGTTTGCTTATCATGGTTTCAATCCTCAAGTCACCACTTAGTAAATTCAGTTGTGGAGCACTCCACAAGTGATGTCACATACTAGCGTGTGAAGTAACCCACCATTGAGCCAGCCAGGGACTTATGTGGGACCTCCGGTGATTTCTAGGGTGAGTGATCTTTTATTTAGTGCCTTTTAGTGTTTTACACACGTTTTGGCAACCAAGGTTTGAATCGTCAAACCACCGCCCAGCTGGTGTGGTGTCCTGCCAACTAATTGATACAAGAGGAAATAACTCCCCTTGTATCAGATGACTTGAAACGTTATGCTTCACATCAAAATTTTGTACATGCGAGTTTTGTCTTCAATTATATTTAATATTAACTTCAATATTATCTTCAATCATTCAATAAATATATTCATAAAGATTTTTAAACTTAGGGCCTTGAAATTTTTGTGAACTATGAAATAACGCAAAATACTTTGGGAAGTATGAGGAAATTATATATATATATATATATATATGCTCAGATTCCATTTTCTCCATGATTACCTGCTGCTATAGCAGCAGGTAATCATGATAGCAGCAGGTAATCATGGAGAAATATATATATATACACATACATCAAATTCTCTAATAATTTCCATATTTGCAAAACAGCAACAAAATTGGTCATTAAAATGCTTCCAAGACCACAGTGCTGAGCTTCTTTTGCGATGGAGACTCATACAAACCATTGTTTTGCCATTTCTAAAATATGATAATAGCATTATACCTCTTTTTTTTTCACATTTACGCTTATACCCTTGAAATTATTTCCAGTAATCACGTTGTTGACTCCACAAATGTAAATAAAATTTACTTTTGACGAGAAATAATGTCTATTTTGATTGGTAACAAGATCGAAACATTATTGCTGTAATACAATTATATATATTGACTCAAATTGCTAAGTGATATGCTTGTTCACGTTCAAATCCATAGATAACATTTTAAAAATTATTTTTTAATGGGAAATTTTAACCAAATATGTTGGTGATATTACTAAAGAAAATACGTAGATATAACACAGATGAATATTTTTTGGTCAGTGAAATTATTACACACTAAACATTTGTGCAGTGTTTGTACACATTTTTGACTTCCCTGAACTTCTTTGAATTTTGGTTAGGTTCATGATAACTAGCAAGGTTATCCAAGGTTCGTTGCAAAATTGATTAGGAATGCCAAAAATATCTTGCCAAGGAACATTAAAGTGTTTGATAAACTGAACTGATTGCAAATACTGCTACGTAAACATTGAGTGAGTGTGAAAAGACAAGTACATTAACGCTACTGTGCTGTATGCACAGTGCAGAATGATAGTGTGGTGCATAAAAACTGTAACATTAGAAGGAATTTTTGTGTAAAAACTCACATATCTGTTGGCGGCAGTTATCATATTGCCAATACGTAAGACTCAGAGGGTTTTTTTTTGCCACTTCTCTCTAGAAAACGCAACAGCTTGATGATTAGAAACTTTGAGCAGATAATTCTACTACTGTATATGAGTATTTTTATTTTATGTATAATGACATTTTTACATATCTTTTGTGGTGAGGTTGTGAATTAAGTGTGAACAGGCATTTTGCCACTGTTTGCTGTTATTTTAATTTTAGCTCAGTTTTATTATCTTCCTTATCGTTATTGGTAGTACATATATAAGTGGAGTGAAACTGCCTTATGCAAAATCACTGAGGAAGTCATTCATGTATCCAAAATGCAGAAACTGTGTGAACAAAAATGGAATCAAGGTCAAGATATGGTGGTTCTGTGGGGTTGGTTACTATTGACTAAAAGTGTGTGTCATGTAAGATTCTTAGAAAACTCGAATGCTATTGTTTGTTCTTAAGAAGTTTTAAATGTTTTGACAAAGTATAAATTAAATCCCATGAAATTGTTTGTGACTGTGATAATATGCATTATGTGTCCAAGTGTACTCTCATCAGTTTATCCTTTTATTTGTATTGCTAAACAATTTTTATGTTTTCATGGAAATATGGAGCAATTAAAACTGATGGATATCAAGTTCCAGTTAGGTTTGATTATGATTGTTCATAAAATCAGATTCTTGTCGTAATAATGAGTGCATCTTTTACTATCAAAATTTATTTGGCAAAATAGAAACATTTTTGTTATGAAACTGCGAATTGTATTGTCAAAATCAGCACATTTTATGTACCATAAATCTAGCGCCCTAATTATACTGCATTTGCTTGGTTTACCACCCCACATTGTCTTATATCATCCCAGCAAGAAAACTTTTATACCTACATATTTAGTTCTAAAAACTAGTTTTTCATAGCTAAACTTAGGTTGTTACTGGTGTTGGCTGTGTCAGTGTTTTTCCTTCCCAGATGGCTGGGAAGCAGGCATCGTCCACATAACTGGGTTTCTATTGGGGGTTGAGCTGGCAGTTTGGAACCTCAGTTACGGAGTGTTGAACACGATGAGTGGCACTGGGGGGTACATGTGACGGTCTGTAACAACGTGCCAAGTTCAGGCACCTGATCACTGTGTCTGCGGCTAAGGGCCGACGTGGTGCTTCTGGTTTGTTCAGAGGTAATGGGGGAAACAATGCTCGGGACGTGCTACAGCAAGCTTCTGTTCCCTCTGGTGAATCTATGGACTCCAATCAGGGCTAGACCCTCTTTGACCACAACATCTCGCCCAGCCCTGTGGCGAGACATAAGAGGGTAGATAGATCAGTGAGGTAGACAGTGGGTATACCATAGGGATAAGCACGGCCTGAGAGGAAGTAAGGTTAGGCAGGCAGATAGTGCAGGCATGTGGATTGTGTGGCCTAAAGCAAGTGCCTTGGCGGGTGGGACATCTCGGCTGATGCAAAGGTGCAGCATTCGAGATTGACCCCAGTCGTATGGTACTCGGACTCATGACTCTAGGTGCTTAGCTACTGTATAGCTGAGAAGTGCGGAAGGCTTCGTTGAGCTGGCTGACAATTTGACAATCTATTCTGACACTACTATCAGCTGGTGGTAAGAGAGCTTGAAGTATTGGTGTATAGTTAAACAGAGTGCCACACTATGACTTTGCTGTGAGAGTCAGTTGACTTATGTAGAAGTCTGTGCATGGTTGGAAAGCATAATAGAGCAACTTCCTACAGCTAGTTCATGAGACAGTCTTGAACTGTGGGCTGCGGCCTCTATATATACCCAGAGCACAGGGCCAGCGTGGGAAGTTCAGAGGTAGCAGAGAGGTCACAAAGAGAAAGGTGGTGGAGATAGCTGAAGGCGGCCAAAGCTGGCTGCTTATTTTCACTCTGCCACCGAAGGCCAAAGGTGTAGATTGCTGTGCTGTAAAGGAAAGTGGGTTGCAGTCCAATGGTGGAATGCATTAGCTGGATAGAGCCAACCCTGTTCTTCAAGGGCGATCTATGACGTTCTTGTACCATGTGCCAGAGTACAGACACAGGGTTACACCAAAACCCTCACTTTCAAAATGTTGCCCCAGCACAGGCACAAGTCTTCAAATAGTGGACCTTGATTGTTACAAGTGTGTATACTATTAATAACGAAAGAAACAACCAGGTCGAACTCTTTAGATCTCATGCATTACAAGTTGTTCAAAGTGTGTGTGTGTGTGTGTGTGTGTCAAAAATGTTATAAATTATTTAGTATGTGACTCGAGTGAAAAAAAAAAAAAGGTTAATACAAAACATTTAATTTCCATATATATTCACATTCTTTCTAGACTGTCGGATTCCCAGGTTCACTTAAAGGTACATAATAATAAAAAAGAATATTTCGGAGGCATGACTTACTTTTATTGTCTTTTAAATACTAACAAAGATAAAAGCTCTGATAATTAACAACTCAGAATCTCAATAACAAGTTAATAATATCACTTTATGTACTATTCAACCCCATTTCTTACATAAGATTTAGTTTTAAATATATTAAACAGAAAGTTTTCCATAAAAAAAGTTTACTTTCTTAGCAAAACTATTAGTTGGGATCCCCTTCATTATTAAAAAAATATACTCCACAAATAAATTGTTACAACTGAACAAACAACAAAATGGATAGCTGACCTTGCCTACAAGGTCAGCTCGATGATACTCCTTTTTGTTCCTTTTGTTAGGTTTTTTTAATTAACATATTCTCTAATGTTCAAATATTTAAGAATTGGCAACTGTCCAAAAGGTTTTGTGTAGAAATCAACTTTTCAAGGCGTTAAATGTTTAAGGTTATTATTTTAGGAGTTCGCAAACGCCTGGAAACACATGCACAGAAATTTTCTAACAAAAAAAAATTATGGCATTTATTGTCGAAAAGTAGCCCATGGTGGGACGATCCGGCGCAGAAAGTAGTTAATTCAAGAAGGACATCATGTGATGAAGTTTCACGACATTTTCAATGTCACACCAGGGCCATCAGGCAGCAGAATCACGCTATCATAATAGCCTTGCCAAGCCATGAGGCGCTGAGCAGGGAACAGCTACACAATTAACAAAAAAAACACGTGAAATAAAGTAATAGTTCAAAACCAATTACTGGAAAACAGGACAGTAAAAATCACCTTCAAGAAAAACTCACCCGCAGCAGTGAATAGACGGTACATCACATTAAAAAAAGTAGATGAGCCAGAGTTACATTTGAATAAAAGTGTTCACGTCATTTGTTTCGTGGAGAAGGAGAAAAGTGACCTCGGCGAAGGAGAGCTTTAACAAATAATCTATTTGGAGAGTCGCAAATCGGAACAAAGTACAGTATTTTGATAATACCAAATAAATACTATACCTGAAATGATATTTTGTTAAACATAAAATTATAAAAACCATAAATATAATTGACAAATTAAAAATATCATTTTACCGATAAATATAACACCTTTTCCTTTTATTTCTTAATAATATTGAAAGCAGATAAATGGTCTCGCCACTAACAGTTGCAGTGAACTCTAAAGGGATAATGGATCACAAACAAAGTAAAATATTAGACAATAGTAAACTCAGAAAAATTTTTACTAGTAGTAAGAATTGCTTGTAACTGTTAAAAAGAATTCAGTAATTTAGCTCATGAAAACCAATTTTTAAGTAAAAGCAGAAGTAAGGTACTTCAAACGAATTATACCACACAAACAAAACTATAATCTTACTAAATTACATCAACAAGCATATGCATGAGGCTTTAGCCACAAACACAATGACTACAGGAAATTTACTTTTATTAACAGATACATTTAGCATGACAGAAAAAAAATACACACAGTTAGGTGCACAAAATCCGCAAAGTTTTGCCCAAAGGAGAAAAATATTCTCCGAAAGGGGAATATAAAATTACCCAATCAAAATTGTGCCTGGAAACGGCATAGCATGTACAGCTTAACATCTCTTATTAGGAGAAGGATGTGGCTGCGTCTATGCTAGATTGGTTAATCTCGACACAACTGCCCTTGGTGCACTATTGAAATGTCGTATGAGCTGTATCTTATTTCGCGGTGCTTCCCTGCCGGTTAATCAATAACAGGAGTGGAAGTTGTCCATTATCAGGTACAGTCTAAGCAAAAAGCAAATAGACATTATATTTAAATACAAAAGGCCACTTATCTCATGAAATGTCAGACCTTAGGCATAAATAAATAAACATTGCATTTTTTTCTTTAATGTAGTTATCAATTAAAAAGTGACCTACCTATGGAAAACTTCTACAGTAACTTATAATGTGAACTGCTGTGCTTCTTGGCCAGCCATGTGCTAGCAGACCAGCCTGAAAATTCACACCCACTCCATCCCACTAAGAATTACCTGCTTTGTTTGAACAGTAGATTCTGTTCCCTATCTGGGTATAATTTTCCATTTGTTTACAGGTGAAACCCCTGGTATTCCTCTCCCGAACCTATTTTTTTTGCACCTTTTGTAATACAAAACCAAAGTATGTTGTTGCACTGTTAATATTCTCATGATTTATTCTTTTCTATTTTATTTCATGTTAATTTTGTGAGTGTACAAATTTTACATATCATGCATTATTTGCTAACACGTGATTATCTGATTTTGTTTGACCAATTATATCAGTTTAATTTAATTATATCAGTTACTGTTATTGACAATGGTGAGGTCATAACTACTTATGTTTCTAGATGATTTAGCACATTTTATATATTTACTGCTTTCAAATATTTTAAATTTTACCAATCATCATTTATGTCGAGCTGAAATTGTGTTAACTAAGCTTAATGTTTGTTTTGTTAGTTTCCTGCCAGCCGATATGTCAAGCATTAAAATTAATGTTAATGTCAAATGTCGTATTTGACCAATTTAAATATGTAACTGCAAGTGACTTTTCTGTTAGTAATTTAATATCAGCAGGTCAAGTTTACGAAAAGAAGTTGATATAATTAGCACTTGCCAGTATTCTTGTAAAATGCTTTTCTAAATCCATCAATACTGGTGAACTTTATGGTGTGCGCTCTCTTCCTTTCTTCTCCATCTTGCGCACATCATGTAACCTTGTGATTGTTCTCTACCTTTGGAATTCTCTACTTCATTATGTAGATTACTTCTTTTGGCCGCTTCTGTGGCTGGCGTTGTTTTCCTAGTATGATCTTCACTTCTCGGCCTTTGTGGTCAAGCAGTTGTTTTCCTAGTATGATCTTCACTTCTCGGCCTTTGTGGTCAAGCAGTTGTTTTCCTAGTATGATCTTCACTTCTCGGCCTTTGTGGTCGAGCAGTTGTTTTCCTAGTATGATCTTCACTTCTCGGCCTTTGTGGTCAAGCAGTTGTTTTCCTAGTATGATCTTCACTTCTCGGCCTTTGTGGTCAAGCAGTTGTTTTCCTAGTATGATCTTCACTTCTCGGCCTTTGTGGTCGAGCAGTTGTTTTCCTAGTATGATCTTCACTTCTCGGCCTTTGTGGTCAAGCAGTTGTTTTCCTAGTATGATCTTCACTTCTCGGCCTTTGTGGTCAAGCAGTTGTTTTCCTAGTATGATCTTCACTTCTCGGCCTTTGTGGTCAAGCAGTTGTTTTCCTAGTATGATCTTCACTTCTCGGCCTTTGTGGTCAAGCAGTTGTTTTCCTAGTATGATCTTCACTTCTCGGCCTTTGTGGTCAAGCAGTTGTTTTCCTAGTATGATCTTCACTTCTCGGCCTTTGTGGTCAAGCAGTTGTTTTCCTAGTATGATCTTCACTTCTCGGCCTTTGTGGTCAAGCAGTTGTTTTCCTAGTATGATCTTCACTTCTCGGCCTTTGTGGTCAAGCAGTTGTTTTCCTAGTATGATCTTCACTTCTCGGCCTTTGTGGTCAAGCAGTTGTTTTCCTAGTATGATCTTCACTTCTCGGCCTTTGTGGTCAAGCAGTTGTTTTCCTAGTATGATCTTCACTTCTCGGCCTTTGTGGTCAAGCAGTTGTTTTCCTAGTATGATCTTCACTTCTCGGCCTTTGTGGTCAAGCAGTTGTTTTCCTAGTATGATCTTCACTTCTCGGCCTTTGTGGTCAAGCAGTTGTTTTCCTAGTATGATCTTCACTTCTCGGCCTTTGTGGTCAAGCAGTTGTTTTCCTAGTATGATCTTCACTTCTCGGCCTTTGTGGTCAAGCAGTTGTTTTCCTAGTATGATCTTCACTTCTCGGCCTTTGTGGTCAAGCAGTTGTTTTCCTAGTATGATCTTCACTTCTCGGCCTTTGTGGTCAAGCAGTTGTTTTCCTAGTATGATCTTCACTTCTCGGCCTTTGTGGTCAAGCAGTTGTTTTCCTAGTATGATCTTCACTTCTCGGCCTTTGTGGTCAAGCAGTTGTTTTCCTAGTATGATCTTCACTTCTCGGCCTTTGTGGTCAAGCCAGATGTTTCCCTTCAGGATGCCGGCTCATTTCTGCTATTGATTTAGTTCCATTGTGGGTTTTTCCTAAGATGGGGATCATGCAGTCCCAAATAACCACTACAGGCCATCATTTTTAAATTTCTTTTTGCATGAGCATGTGTCCGAGAGTCTTACAATATGGCGGGCATGTTAATTACTATTTCGTTTGTGTGCAAATGTAATATTTGCATTTCCTATCATATTTCACTGTTATTTGTGATGAGCCATTTTGTCTGGTCTTCACTTCTTAATTTTCAAAATATAAATAATAAACTAGGCAAGTTGAGGTTACCCGAATCAACCTTGATTATTTCTAGTCTAGTCTCAAATTCACTGTAACTTACAAATATTTTTTTTACAATCAATCATTATATAACAAGTAATTTGTGAAGTTTTTAGGTATCAAAATCATTTTCTATCTAGTGTGTTATATTACAGTATATTGTGATGCATGTTTTTTATGGGTTACAGGAACTGAATCGTGGTTACGCCATACTTGCTAACTTTAACCTTATAAGATTCACTCTCTGAACAACTAGATCCGTGGGACATTTGGTGTGTGGCATTGTTGAGTGCTCTGTTCCCTGCACTTTTATTTAGCCTTTTTAGTGATTTAGCCCCTGCATCATTACAGTTGAAAACTGTCTTCTGTTTTCAATCCTATGTTTGTCTCCAGAAACGTAATCTCCATGGTAGACCTGCACCTGGAGTTTTGAAATTTGTTTTTGGGAAAAAATGTTCACATTGTACACAAGTAAATATGATATTTTAATTCTCACTGTGATCGTAATATGTTACTTTAATAGTTTAATTTGATTGGTTTTCAGGCCATTGAAGATATTCTATCTGTGTCAAAGTACTGTAGGCAACTTGGTGAGCATTTTGCTTCTACGCATGATTACAAGATGGCAGAAAAATTGTACCTGAAGGCAGGAATGTTTGAAGAAGCAGTTGCAATGTTTATGCAAGCAGGTAGTTTTATGAAATTATCACAAATTATTACTTTTGATGTTTTCAAGTAAATGTTCTCTGATGATTCATTTTATTTAGTCCCATATTTATACTTTGTCTTTCACCGTTTAGTGTTAATAGTTCTTTATTTTTGGGACATCTATAATTTTACAATTAATATGCAATATTTTTAAACTGGGAAAGTTGGCAAGATGTTAAGGAGGAAGTTAAAACTATTTATGGGTCGATACCACTTTTCCTCGATACACAATACCAGTTTTGATACCAAAATATTCTCACGATTCTTGATACTGATACTTTTTTCGATACCAAATTAAAATTGTTATGAACACAAAACAACTTGGACGAGAAAATTGCTCATTTGACTAGTTTTGTTGATGAACCCAGAAACTATATTAAAACTCACATTACACTTGAAACGAACGGTGGATGGCCTGTAACTCAAACTTCCTTAACCAATGATAAACCATTACCATCTGCTTCGGTTCTATAGATTCATGTTTCCACAGTGAAAGTTGTAATCAAACTTGGAGGGAAATGATAGCAGCTCAGTCATTACACCTGTATTTTGGGGTTTTACAGTTTTTTGAATTTTAGAAGGAAATTGCTGTAACGTTGTTTTATTAAGATGTCTGATAACCGAGGGTGAATTGAGTGACAAGCGCTGCAATTTTCCTTCCATCCAGTCCAGTGGTCAGTGCAAGTTGTGGCTTAGCATCCTCCCATTACATGCCTGGAGAGACAGGAAGTGGTTGCCTAGCAACTCGAGCACCGTCCTCGTATTCTCTCTTTGTCGGCGGATGTTGGCTGCCCTTGAGTATACTCGACTGTAGTTCGTTAAGGTCAGGCTCAATGTTATTGGCTCCCCTTACATGCCTGGAGAGAGAGGAAGTGGTTGCCTAGCAACTCGAGCACCGTCCTCGTATTCTCTCTTTGTCGGCGGATGTTGGCTGCCGTTGAGTACACTCGACTGTAGTTAGTTAAGGTCAGGCTCAATGTTATTGGCTCCCCTTACATGCCTGGTGAGAGAGGAAGTGGTTGCCTAGCAACTCGAGCACCGTCCTCGTATTCTCTCTCTCTCTCTTTGTGGGCGGATGTTGGCTGCCCTTGAGTACACTCGACTGTAGTTCGTTAAGGTCAGGCTCAATGTTATTTGCTCCCCTTACATGCCTGGTGAGAGAGGAAGTGGTTGCCTAGCAACTCGAGCACCGTCCTCGTATTCTCTCTCTCTCTCTTTGTGGGCGGATGTTGGCTGCCCTTGAGTACACTTGACTGTAGTTAGTTAAGGTCAGGATCAATGTTATTTGCTCCCCTTACATGCCTGGAGAGAGAGGAAGTGGTTGCCTAGAAACTCGAGCACCGTCCTCGTATTCTCTCTTTGTCGGCGGATGTTGGCTGCCCTTGAGTACACTCGACTGTAGTTAGTTAAGGTCAGGCTCAATGTTATTTGCTCCCCTTACATGCCTGAAGAGAGAGGAAGTGGTTGCCTAGCAACTCGAGTACCGTCCTCGTATTCTCTCTCTCTCTCTCTTTGTCGGTGGATGTTGGCTGCCCTTGAGTACACTCGACTGTAGTTCGTTAAGGTCAGGCTCAATGTTATTTGCTCCCCTTACATGCCTGGAGAGACAGGAAGTGGTTGCCTAGCAACTCGAGCACCGTCCTCGTATTCTCTCTCTCTCTTTGTCGGTGGATGTTGGCTGCCCTTGAGTACACTCGACTGTAGTTCGTTACGGTCAGGCTCAATGTTATTTGCTCCCCTTACATGCCTGGAGATACAGGAAGTGGTTGCCTAGCAACTCGAGCACCGTCCTCGTATTCTCTCTTTGTCGGCGGATGTTGGCTGTCCTTGAGTACACTCGACTGTAGTTCGTTAAGGTCAGGGTCAATGTTATTTGCTCCCCTTACATGCCTGGAGAGAGAGGAAGTGGTTGCCTAGCAACTCGAGCACCGTCCTCGTATTCTCTCTCTCTCTCTCTCTTTGTCGGTGGATGTTGGCTGCCCTTGAGTACACTCGACTGTAGTTCGTTAAGGTCAGGCTCAATGTTATTGGCTCCCTTACATGCCTGGTGAGAGAGAAAGTGGTTGCCTAGCTACTCGAGCACAGTCCTCGTATACTCTCTCTCTCTCTCTCTTTGTCGGCGGATGTTGGCTGCCCTTGAGTACACTCGACTGTAGTTCGTTAAGGTCAGGCTCAATGTTATTTGCTCCCCTTACATGCGTGGTGAGAGAGGAAGTGGTTGCCTAGCAACTCGAGCACCGTCCTCGTATTCTCTCTCTCTCTCTCTCTATCTCTCTCTTTGTGGGCGGATGTTTGGCTGCCCTTGAGTACACTCGACTGTAGTTCGTTAAGGTCAGGCTCAATGTTATTTGCTCCTCTTACATGCCTGGAGAGAGAGAAAGTGGTTGCCCAGCAACTCGAGCACCGTCCTCGTATTCACTCTCTCTCTCTCTCTTTGTGGGTGGATGTTGCTGCCCTTGAGTACACTCGACTGTAGTTCGTTAAGGTCAGGCTCAATGATATTTGTTCCCCATACATGCCTGGTGAGAGAGGAAGTGGTTGCCTAGCAACTCGAGCACCGTCCTCGTATTCTCTCTCTCTCTTTGTCGGCGGATGTTGGCTGCCCTTGAGTACACTCAACTGTAGTTCGTTAAGGTCAGGCCCAATGTTATTTGCTCCCCTTACATGCCTGGAGAGAGAGGAAGTGGTTGCCTAGCAACTCGAGCACCGTCCTCGTATTCTCTCTTTGTCGGCGGATGTTGGCTGCCCTTGAGTACACTCGACTGTAGTTCGTTAAGGTCAGGCTCAATGTTATTGGCTTCCCTTACATGCCTGGAGAGAGAGAAAGTGGTTGCCCAGCAACTCGAGCACCGGCTCGTATTCTCTCTCTCTCTCTCTCTTTGTGGGCGGATGTTGGCTGCCCTTGAGTACACTCGACTGTAGTTCGTTAAGGTCAGGCTCAATGTTATTTGCTCCCTTACATGCCTGGTGAGAAGGAAAGTGGTTGCTAGCAACTCGAGCACCGTCCTCGTATTCTCTCTCTCTCTCTCTCTCTCTTCTCTCTCTCTCTCTCTCTCTTTGTGGGCGGATGTTGCTGCCCTTGAGTACACTCGACTGTAGTTCGTTAAGGTCAGGCTCAATGTTATTTGCTCCCCTTACATGCCTGGAGAGAGAGAAAGTGGTTGCCCAGCAACTCGAGTACCGTCCTCGTATTCTCTCTCTCTCTCTCTTTGCGGCGGATGTTGGCTGCCCTTGAGTACACTCGACTGTAGTTCGTTAAGGTCAGGCTCAATGTTATTTGCTCCCCTTACATGCCTGGGAGAGAGGAAGTGGTTGCCTAGCAACTCGAGACCCTCGTCCTCTATTCTCTCTTTGTCGGCGGATGTTGGCTGCCCTTGAGTACACTCGACTGTAGTTCGTTAAGGTCAGGCTCAATGTTATTTGGGTCCCCTTACATGCCTGGAGAGAGAGAAGTGGTTGCCTAGAACTCGAGTACCGTCCTCGTATTTCTCTCTCTCTCTCTTCCTTCTCCTTATCACTCGCTTTCTATCTCAATCTCCCTTCATCGTTCCTGCTCTGCCTCTCTCTCTCTCTTTGTCGGCGGATGTTGGCTGCCCTTGAGTACACTCGACTGTAGTTCGTTAAGGTCAGGCTCAATGTTATTTGCTCCCCTTACATGCCTGTGAGAGAGAAAGGGTTGCCTAGCAACTCGAGCACCGTCCTCGTATTCTCTCTTTTTGGCGGATGTTGGCTGCCCTTGATACACTCGACTGTAGTTCGTTAAGGTCAGGCTCAATGTTATTTGCTCCCCTTACATGCCTGTGAGAGAGGAAGTGGTTGCTAGCAACTCGAGCACCGTCCTCGTATTCTCTCTTTGTCGGCGGATGTTGGCTGCCCTTGAGTACACTCGACTGTAGTTCGTTAAGGTCAGGCTCAATGTTATTTGCTCCCCTTACATGCCTGGTGAGAGAGAAAGTGGTTGCCTAGCAACTCGAGTACCGTCCTCGTATTTCCTCTCTTTGTCGGCGGATGTTGGCTGCCCTTGAGTACACTCGACTGTAGTTCGTTAAGGTCAGGCTCAATGTTATTTGCTCCCCTTACATGCCTGGAGAGAGAGGAAGTGGTTGCCTAGAAACTCGAGTACCGTCCTCGTATTCTCTCTCTCTCTCTCTCTCTCTCTTTGTCGGCGGATGTTGACTGCCCTTGAGTACACTCGACTGTAGTTAGTTAAGGTCAGGCTCAATGTTATTTGCTCCCCTTACATGCCTGGAGAGAGAGGAAGTTGTTGCCTAGCAACTCGAGTACCGTCCTCGTATTCTCTCTCTCTCTCTCTCTCTCTCTCTCTCTCTCTCTCTCTCTCTCTCTCTCTCTCTGTCTCTTTGTCGGCGGATGTTGACTGCCCTTGAGTACACTCGACTGTAGTTCGTTATGGTCAGGCTCAATGTTATTTGCTCCCCTTACATGCCTGGTGAGAGAGGAAGTGGTTGCCTAGCAACTCGAGCACCGTCCTCGTATTCTCTCTCTCTCTCTCTTTGTGGGCGGATGTTGGCTGCCCTTGAGTACACTCGACTGTAGTTCGTTAAGGTCAGTCTCAATGTTATTTGCTCCCCTTACATGCCTGGAGAGAGAGGAAGTGGTTGCCTAGCAACTCGAGCACCGTCCTCGTTTTTCTCTCTTTGTTGGCGGATGTTGGCTGCCCTTGAATACACTCGACTGTAGTTCGTTAAGGTCAGGCTCAATGTTATTTGCTCCCCTTACATGCCTGGAGAGAGAGGAAGTGGTTGTCTATCAACTCGAGCACCGTCCTCGTATTCTCTCTTTGTCGCGGATGTTGGCTGCCCTTGAGTACACTCGACTGTAGTTCGTTAAGGTCAGGCTCAATGTTATTTGCTCCCCTTACATGCCTGGTGAGAGAGAAAGTGGTTGCCTAGCAACTTGAGTACCGTCCTCGTATTCTCTCTTTGTCGGCGGATGTTGGCTGCCCTTGAGTACACTCGACTGTAGTTCGTTAAGGTCAGGCTCAATGTTATTTGCTCCCCTTACATGCCTGGAGAGAGAGGAAGTGGTTGCCTAGAAACTCGAGTACCGTCCTCGTATTCTCTCTATGTCGGCGGATGTTGGATGCCCTTGAGTACACTCGACTGTAGTTCGTTAAGGTCAGGCTCAATGTTATTTGCTCCCTTACATGCCTGGAGAGAGAGGAAGTGGTTGTCTAGCAACTCGAGCACCGTCCTCGTATTCTCTCTTTGTCGCGGATGTTGGCTGCCCTTGAGTACACTCGACTGTAGTTCGTTAAGGTCAGGCTCAATGTTATTTGCTCCCCTTACATGCCTGGTGAGAGAGAAAGTGGTTGCCTAGCAACTCGAGTACCGTCCTCGTATTCTCTCTTTGTCGGCGGATGTTGGCTGCCCTTGAGTACACTCGACTGTAGTTCGTTAAGGTCAGGCTCAATGTTATTTGCTTCCCTTACATGCCTGGAGAGAGAGAAAGTGGTTGCCCAGCAACTCGAGCACCGTCCTCGTATTCTCTCTCTCTCTCTCTCTTTGTGGGCGGATGTTGGCTGCCCTTGAGTACACTCGACTGTAGTTCGTTAAGGTCAGGCTCAATGTTATTGGCTCCCCTTACATGCCTGGTGAGAGAGAAAGTGGTTGCTAGCAACTCGAGTACCGTCCTCGTATTCTCTCTCTCTCTCTCTTTGTCGGCGGATGTTGGCTGCCCTTGAGTACACTCGACTGTAGTTCGTTAAGGTCAGGCTCAATGTTATTTGCTCCCCTTACATGCCTGGTGAGAGAGAAAGTGGTTGCCTAGCAACTCGAGCTACCGTCCTCGTATTCTCTCTCTCTCTTTGTGGCGGATGTTGGCTGCCCTTGAGTACACTCGACTGTAGTTCGTTAAGGTCAGGCTCAATGTTATTTGCTCCCCTTACATCCTGTGAGAGAGAAAGTGGTTGCCTAGCAACTCGAGCACCGTCCTCGTATTCTCTCTCTCTCTCTTGTGGGCGGATGTTGGCTGCCCTTGAGTACACTCGACTGTAGTTCGTTAAGGTCAGGCTCAATGTTATTTGCTCCCCTTACATGCCTGGTGAGAGAGGAAGTGGTTGCCTAGCAACTCGAGCACCGTCCTCGTATTCTCTCTTTGTGGGTGGTGTTGGCTGCCCTTGAGTACACTCGACTGTAGTTCGTTAAGGTCAGGCTCAATGTTATTTGCTCCCCTTACATGCCTGGAGAGAGAGAAAGTGGTTGCCTAGCAACTCGAGCACCGTCCTCGTATTCTCTGTTTGTCGGCGGATGTTGGCTGCCCTTGAGTACAGTCGACTGTAGTTCGTTAAGGTCAGGCTCAATGTTATTGGCTCCCTTTACATGCCTGGAGAGAGAGAACGTGGTTGCCTAGCAACTCGAGTACCGTCCTCGTATTCTCTCTCTCTCTTTATCGGCGGATGTTGGCTGCCCTTGAGTACACTCGACTGTAGTTCGTTAAGGTCAGGCTCAATGTTATTTGCTCCCCTTACATGCCTGGTGAGAGAGGAAGTGGTTGCCTAGCAACTCGAGCACCGTCCTCGTATTCTCTCTCTCTGTTTATCGGCGGATGTTGGCTGCCGTTGAGTACACTCGACTGTAGTTCGTTAAGGTCAGGCTCAATGTTATTTGCTCCCCTTACATGCCTGGAGAGACAGGAAGTGGTTGCCTAGCAACTCGAGCACCGTCCTCGTAATCTCTCTCTCTCTTTGTCGGCGTATGTTGGCTGCCCTTGAGTACACTTGACTGTAGTTCGTTAAGGTCAGGCTCAATGTTATTTGCTCCCCTTACATGCCTGGAGAGACAGGAAGTGGTTGCCTAGCAACTCGAGCACCGTCCTCGTATTCTCTCTCTCTCTCTCTCTCTCTCTTTGTGGCGGATGTTGGCTGCCCTTGAGTACACTCGACTGTAGTTCGTTAAGCTCAGGCTCAATGTTATTTGCTCCCCTTACATGCCTGGTGAGAGAGGAAGTGGTTGCCTAGCAACTCGAGCACCGTCCTCGTATTCTCTCTTTGTGGGGGGATGTTGGCTGCCCTTGAGTACACTCGACTGTAGTTCGTTAAGGTCAGGCTCAATGTTATTTGCTACCCTTACATGCCTGGAGAGAGAGAAAGTGGTTGCCTTGCAACTCGAGCACCGTCCTCGTATTCTCTCTCCTTTGTCGGCGGATGTTGGCTGCCCTTGAGTACACTCGACTGTAGTTCGTTAAGGTCAGGCCAATGTTATTTGTCCTTAATTCCAGGTAGAGAAAGTGTGCTGCACTCGAGCACGTCCGTGTTTCTCTCTCTTGGCGCGGATGTGCTCCCTTGAGTACTCGTCGTTCTTAGGTCGGCTGATTGTATTGCTCCTTACTCCTGTGAGAATGTGTAGTACTGAGGCACCGCCATGTATTCTCCTCTTTATGCTGTGGTGATGGTTGCCTAGAACTGAGTAGCTCCTAGTATCTCCTTTTTTGTCCCTTGTGGCTGAGGAAGTGTACCTGATCAAGGTCCGTCGCAATCTTGTTGTCGCCCTACATGCTGCTTGATGAGAGTCGAGTGTGCTACTCGTAGACCTCTTATTCTCCTTAATGCGGATGGTGCCTTGATGCTGAAGTCGTGTACCTCGACTTTTTTGTCCGCGTTCTGCCTGGGAGAGAATGGTCTGCTCGACTGATTCGTAAGGTCAGGCTCATATTTGCTCCCCTTATATGCCTGGAGAGGAAAGTGGCTGTGCACACTCGACGAGTCTCTATTCGCTCTTTCTGTGGCGTGTTCTGCCTTGATACTCGACTGTTTCGTTAAGGTCAGCTCTTTTATTTGCTCCCTTACATGCCTGAAGAGGAAGTGGTTCCTAGCAACTCGAGCTCGTATTCTCTTGCTCCATTTGTGCTCGTTACACCTGGAGAGTTAGTCAGCTAATGTTATGTCCCTTATTATGCCCGACAGTGGGAGTGAGCTTGTACACTCGAGTCGTCCTCTAGTCCCTCTTCTTTTCGCGCGTGTTGGCTGCCTTGAGTAACTCGACTGTAGTTCGTAAGGTCAGGCTCAATGTTATTTGCTCCCCTATCCTGTGGAGGAATGGTGCCTGAACTCGCACCGTGTAGCCTCTTTTTGATCCCTTATGCCTGTGATACACTCTGTTTCGTCGAGTCGCTCCTGATCTCCTACTTGTCGAGCAGGAATGTTTGTCCCTAACTGAGGAGTGTTGTATGCTCTGTATCTCCTCTCCTTGTCGGGGATGTTGGCTTGACACTCGACGAGTTCGTAGTAGTCTTTTCTCCCTTATGCGGGGAGGATGGTTGCCTACAACTCGGAGTCCTCTATCTCCTCTTGTGGCGATTTGCTCCCTGTACATCCTTGTGTAAGGAGGTCAATGATTGCCCCCTTACATCCTGACAGTGTTGTGCACTGGCCCCTGATCCTCCTTTCTTGGGATGTTGGCTCCCTTACACTGCTGTATGTAAGGTGCTCAATGTATTGCTCCCTTCTGCCTGAGGAGTGTTGCTAGCACTGAGTACCGTCTCGTATCCTCCCTTTTGGCGTTTACTGCCTTGAGAACTGTTGTTGTAAGTCGGCCATGTTATTCTCCCTCTCCTGTGAGGAAGTGGTGCCTGAACTCGATACGTCCTCGTATTCTCCTTTGCGGTGTGGCTGCCTGAACCTCGCTTGTTCGTTGGTCGCCGTTATTCCCCCTTATCCTGAGAGGAAGTGTTGCTCCCTACCTCCTGTATTTCCTGATCGGAGTGTCCTGATTCCTCACTGTGTCGTTTGTCGGCTCATGTTATTGTCCTTTGCTGGAGAGAGGTGCAGCAATCGATCCTCTTTCTCTCTTCTCCTGGGGCGATGTGCCCCTGAGTACCTCGACTTTTCTTAGTCGGCCATGTTATTTGCTCCCTTATGCCTGGAGAGGAAGTGTGCCTGAACTGACCCTTTCCTCTTTGTGCATGCTCCTTATCACTCGACTTTTCGTTGTCGGCATGTTGCTCCTTACATCCGAGAGAGTGGTCACAATATCTCCCTACTTTTCTAGCGGAGTCCCCTTATCCTCTTAGTCGTAGTCGGCCATGTTTGCTCCCCTACTGCTGGAAGAGGATGGTTGCCTCCCACACCTCTGATTTCTGGAGTGCTCCCTTATCCTCGCTTATTCGTTAAGGTCGCCATTATATTGTCCCTTCAGCTGTAAGGATGTTGCCTAGAAGAGCCTCCTGATCTCTCTTTCCTTTGTGCCTGAGTACTGCTAGTTCGTTAAGTCGTGTTATGCCTCATAGAATGGTTCTACACTGAGACGCTGTTCCTCCTGCGCTTCCTCGTTCTCTCTCTCTCTTTGTCGGCGATGTTGGCTGCCCTTGAGTACACTCGACTGTAGTTCGTTAAGGTCAGGCTCAATGTTATTTGCTCCCTTACATGCCTGTTGCTCCCCTACTCCAGGAAAGGAATGTTGCCTAGCAACTCGAGTACCGCCTCTAATCTCTCTCCTCTTCTTGTCGCGATGTTGGCGACCTTGGACCCTAGCCTACGTTAAGGTCAGCTCAATGTTATTTGCTCCCCTTACTGCCTTGTGAGAGTGAATGGTTGCCTAGCAACAAGACCGTCCCGTATCTCTCTCTCTCTCGGGATTTGTCCCTGGTCATGATGTGTCTTAATCACTCATGTTTGTCCTCATATGATATGCCTGAAGAGACGCCTCATTCCTTTGATTCTCCCTTGTCCGACGAGTCTTGTCGTCAATGTATTCTCCTTAAGGCAGAAAGTTTCCTACAACTCGAGAGTGTTCCTGCGCGAGGTCCTGATCTCCTGTTCGTTAAGCACTCAATTATTCTCCTTAGCCTGAAGAATGGTTCCTCATCGAGAGTCCTGATCTCTCCTGTCGCGATTCTCTTATCCACTGTATCTTATCACTCATTATCTCCCTCAGCCTGAATGTTGCCTCACTCGCCTCCTCCTCCTTCCTTTGTGCATGTTGCTGCCTTAGTACACCGACTGTAGTCGTTAGGTCAGGCTCATGTTATTCTCCTTACATGCCGGAAGAGAAGTGTTGCCTACAACCGAGCACCGTCTCGTATTCTCCTTGTGGGATTGGCTGCCTTGATACACTCGACTGTAGTTCTTAGTCAGCTCAATTTATTGCTCCCTTACATCCTGGAGAGAGAGAGTGTTGCCACAACTCAACCGTCCTCGTATCCTCTCTTGTGCGGATTTGGCTGCCTTGATACACCGCGTAGTTCGTTAAGGTCAGGCTCAATGTATTGCTCCCCTACTCCGGGAGAGAGAAAGTGGTTGCAGCACTCGAGACCGTCCTCTATTCTCTCTCTCTCTTGTGCGGAGTGGCTCCTGAGTACACCGACGTATTCGTTAAGGTCAGCTCAATTTATTTGCTCCCTTACATCCTGGAGAAGAATGGTTCTACAACTCGAGTACCGTCCTCTATCTCTCTCTTGTCGGCGGATTTGCTGCCCTTGAGTACACTCGACTGAGTTCGTTAAGGTCAGCCAATGTATTTGCTCCCCTTACATCCGTGAAGAGAAGTGTTGCCTAGCAACTCGAGCACCGCCTCTATCTCTCTCTCTCTTTGTGGCGATGTTGCGCCCTTGAGTACACTCGACTGTAGTTCGTAAGTCAGGCTCAATTTATTTCTCCCTTACATGCCTGGAGAGAGAAAGGTTCCTACAACTCGAGCACCGTCCTCTTTCTTCTCTTTGTGCGGATGTTGCTGCCCTTGGTACACTCGACTGTAGTCGTTAAGTCAGCTCAATGTTATTGCTCCCCTTACATCCTGAAGAGGAAGTGTTGCCTAAACTCGATACCGTCTCTATCTCTCCTCTTTGTGGCGGATGTGGCTGCCCTGAGTACACTCGACTTTTCGTTAGGCGGCTCAATTTATTTCTCCCCTTAATGCTGGAAGAGAAGTGTTGCCAGCAACCGAGACCGTCCTCGTATTCTCTCTCTCTCCTTTTTGGCGATTTGCTGCCCTTGAGTACACTCGACTGTAGTTCGTTAAGGTCAGGCTCAATGTTATTTGCTCCCCTTACATGCCTGGAGAGAGAAGTGGTTGCCTAGCAACTCGAGCACCGTCCTCGTATTCTCTCTCTTGTCGGCGGATGTTGGCTGCCCTTGAGTACACTCGACTGTAGTTCGTTAAGGTCAGGCTCAATGTTATTTGCTCCCCTTACATGCCTGGGAGAGAGAAAGTGGTTGCCTAGCAACTCGAGACCGTCCTCGTATTCTCTCTCTTCTCTTTGTCGGCGGATGTTGGCTGCCCTTGAGTACACTCGACTGTAGTTCGTTAAGGTCAGGCTCAATGTTATTTGCTCCCCTTACATGCCTGGAGAGAGAGAAGTGGTTGCCTAGCAACTCGAGCACCGTCCTCGTATTCTCTCTCTCTCTGTCGGCGGATGTTGGCTGCCCTTGAGTACACTCGACTGTAGTTCGTTAAGGTCAGGCTCAATGTTATTGCTCCCCTTACATGCCTGGAGAGAGAGGAAGTGGTTGCCTAGCAACTCGAGCACCGTCCTCGTATCTCCTCTCTCTTTTTCGGCGGATGTTGGCTGCCCTTGAGTACACTCGACTGTAGTTCGTTAAGGTCAGGCTCAATGTTATTTGCTCCCCTTACATGCCTGGGGAGAGAGGAAGTGGTTGCCTAGCAACTCGAGCACCGTCCTCGTATCTCTCTCTCTCTTTTGTCGGCGGATGTTGGCTGCCCTTGAGTACACTCGACTGTAGTTCGTTAAGGTCAGGCTCAATGTTATTTGCTCCCCTTACATGCCTGGTGAGAGAGGAAGTGGTTGCCTAGCAACTCGAGCACCGTCCTCGTATTCTCTCTTTGTCGGCGGATGTTGGCTGCCCTTGAGTACACTCGACTGTAGTTCGTTAAGGTCAGGCTCAATGTTATTTGCTCCCTTACATGCCTGGAGAGAGAGAAGTGGTTGCCTAGCAACTCGAGCACCGTCCTCGTATCTCTCTCTTCTCTTTGTCGGCGGATGTTGGCTGCCCTTGAGTACACTCGACTGTAGTTCGTTAAGGTCAGGCTCAATGTTATTTGCTTATTGCTCCCCTATGCCTGAGAGAGAAGTGGTTGCCACAATCGAGCACCGTCCTCGATCTCTCTCTCTCTTTGTCGGCGATGTTGCTGCCTTGAGTACACTCGACTGTAGTTCGTTAAGGTCCTCATGTTATTTGCTCCCTTACATGCCTGGGAGAGAGGAAGTGGTTGCCTAAACTCGAGACGTCCTCGATTCTCTCTTTGTCGCGGATGTTGGCTGCCTTGATACACTCGACTGTAGTTCGTTAAGGCAGGCTCATGTTATTGCTCCCTTACATGCCTGGAGAGAGGAAGTGGTTGCTAGCAACCGAGCACCGTCCTCTATTCCTCTCTTTTGGCGGATGTTGGTGCCTTGAGTACACTCGACTGTAGTTCGTTAAGGTCAGGCTCAATGTTATTGTCCCTTACATGCTGGAGAGAGAAGTGGTTGCCTAGCAACTCGAGCACGTCCTGTATTCTCTCTTTGGGGTGTTGCTGCCCTGAGTACACTCGATGTAGTTCGTTAAGGTCAGCTCAATGTTATTTGTCCCTTACATCTGGAGAGAGAAGTGGTTGCTAGCAACTCGAGCACCGTCCTCGTATTCTCTCTTTTGGGATGTTGCTGCCTTGAGTACACTCGACTGTAGTTCGAAGGTCAGCTCAATGTTATTTGCTCCCCTTACATGCCTGGAGAGAAGGAAGTGGTTGCCTAGAACTCGAGACCGTCCTCGTATTTCTCTCTTGTGGCGGATGTTGTGCCTTGAGTACATGCTGTATTCTAAGTCTTGCTCCCTTACATGCCTGGGGAGAGAAGTGGTTGCCTAGCACCGTCGTTCCGTTTCCTTCTCTTTCTGGCGGTTGTCTTGGTCCTACTGTGTGAGGAGAAGTTTGCTCCCCTATGCCTGTGAAATTTCCTGTCGGACGTCTCTATCTCCTTTTGGAGTGGTCCTGATCCCCTTATCGTAAGCAGGAATGTTTGCTCCTACTCCTGAATTTTTGCCGAATGGCACCGTCCTCGTATTCTTTAGGCAATGTTGTGCCCTTACATCGAGAGTGTTGCAGCTCAGTAGTCCCTCATCCTGTGGGGATGTTGGCTGCCCGTCTCGATTTTTCTCTCTTTGTGGCGATTTGCTGCCCTTGAGTACACCGACTGTAGTTCTTAGGTCAGGCTCTGTTATTTGCTCCCTTATGCTGGGAGAGAAGTGGTGCCTAGCAACTGAGCACCGTCTCGTATTCTCCCCTCTCCTTGTGGCGGATGTTGCTGCCCTTGAGTACCTCACTGTAGTTCGTTAGGTCAGGCTAATGTTTTTGCTCCCCTTACATGCGTGAGAGAAGTGTTGCCTACAACTGAGCCCCTTCGTTCATCTTTCTCTTGTGGCGATGTTGGCTGCCTTAGTACCTCACTTGTTCGTAGGTCAGGCTCATGTTATTTCTCCTTAATGCTGGTGAGGAAAGTGGTTGCCTACACTGAAGTCGTATCCTCCTCGTCTCCTTGTCGATTTGCTGCCCTTGAGTACACTCGACTTGTTGTTAATCAGGTCAATTTTATTTGCACCTTACATGCCTGTAGAGAAGTGGTGCAGAACCGACCGACCGTCCTCGTATTCTCTTTTGTGGGGATGTTGGCTGCCCTTGAGTACACCGATGTAGTTCGTTAAGGTTAGCTCATTATTGCCCTTACATGGGAGAGAGGAAGTGGTTGCCTAGAACTCGATCTCCTCGTTTCTCTTGTCGCCGTGTTGCTTGGTAAATCGCTTAGTTTTAGGTCAGGCTCAAGTATTTGTCCCCTTAGCTCTGGGAGGGAATGTTCCTAGCAATCGGCCCGTCTCGTATTTCCTCTCTTTGTGGCGATTTGGCTCCATGGTACCTCCTTATCGTAAGCAGGAATGTATTGCCCCCTACCGAGCACCGTCCTCGTATTCTCTCTTTCTTTTGGCGGATGTTGGCTGCCCTTGAGTACACTCGACTGTAGTTCGTTAAGGTCAGGCTCAATGTTATTTGCTCCCCTTACATGCTGGAGAGAAGGAAGTGGTTGCCTAGCAACTCGAGCACCGTCCTCGTATTCTCTCTCTCTCTTTTTCGGCGGATGTTGGCTGCCCTTGATACACTCGACTGTAGTTCGTTAAGTCAGGCTCAATGTTATTTGCTCCCCTTACATGCCTGGGAGAGAGAAGTGGTTGCCTAGCAACTCGAGACCGTCCTCGTATTCTCTCTCTCTCCTCTTGTCGGCGGATGTTGGCTGCCCTTGAGTACACTCGACTGTAGTTCGTTAAGGTCAGGCTCAATGTTATTTGCTCCCCTTACATGCCTGGAGAGAGGAAGTGGTTGCCTAGCAACTCGAGCACCGTCCTCCGTATTCTCTCTCTCTTTGTGGGCGGATGTTGGCTGCCCTTGAGTACACTCGACTGTAGTTCGTTAAGGTCAGGCTCAATGTTATTTGCTCCCCTTACATGCCGGAGAGAGAGGAAGTGGTTGCCCCAGCAACTCGAGCACCGTCCTCGTATTCTCCCCTCTCTCTTTGTTGGGGGGATGTTTGGCTGCCCTTGAGTACACTCGACTGTAGTTCGTTAAGGTTTAGGCTCAATGTTATTTGCTCCCCTTACATGCCTGGGAGGAGAAATGGGTTTCCAGCAACTCGAGTACCGTCCTCGTTTTTTTCTCTCTCTCTCTCCCCTTTGTGGCGGATTTGGCTGCCCTTGGTACAAACCCACTGTAGTTCGTTAGGTCAGGCCAATGTTTTTTGCTCCCCTTAAAAATCCGGTGAGAGAGGAAGTGGGGGCCTCAACTCGAGACCGTCCTCGTATTTTCCCCTTTTCGGGCGGGTGTTGGCGCCCTTAGTCATCGACTGAGTTGTTAAGGTCAGGCTCAAAAGTATTTGCCCCCTTACTGCCCGGAGAGAGAGAAAGTGGTTGCCACAACTCGAGTACCGTCCCCGATTCTCTCTCTCCCCTTTGTCGGGCGGATGTTGGCTGCCCTTTAGTTACAC